>OZ002743.1:158810459-159386116 GCA_963924295.1 Dioctria rufipes | reverse complement strand
CAGGAAAGTCTTCAATATTTTGAAAAATTATTTCATTGCATATTCCGTTCAGGAAAATATCTGAAATTGATGACAATGATTTCTTTATGTTGTAAATACAATTATTATAGTTGTCGAATGATTCCACTCTAACAATCATAAATTGTTGTGCATCTGAATTGCTGAACTTTCATCGATTTTTAGTTGTTTTGCGTACAGCAAAGTGGATTAGGGAAAGGATGGTGTGCAATAAAAGGATTGCCCATATATCACGAATACATGGGAAAAAATTAGATATATTTATTGATCTTGAAATATAATTGCATATTATTACCAGTATTACTAGAATTACCCAAATTCTTAAGGATTTTTTTATTTAATTTATATTTTATGCGATCTTGTACTAAAAGATCGTATAGGTGTAATTTTTCCAATAAAATTTTCCCATTTCTTGTATAAAAGGTTTCCTTTTCCTTTGCCTGTGAGCAGAAATTCACTTTGTCTTGAAAATTGTTAATACAATAAAGAATAAACATTTTTTAAATGAAGCACCACTATAGAATTAAGTTCTGTACGACCTTTCTAATCAAATATTGAAACCAAATGATATACTAACAAGTGTAACTGTAACTGTTCTGAAGTATTCTACGAGACTTTAGTTTCAATTCTTGAAATACTGATCTTCGGAAAATTTTTACTGGATTTCACTAAATACCTTCTGAATTGGTCAATCAAAATTAGCGTTTACTGGAATACAGTAAAAATTTAATTCCTTATTGCTTATATATTCAGTGAAACTAAGGCTGCTGATTATGTAAATGGAGGATCAAAACAATCTTCTGTTCCTGATAATTTTCCACAAAATTATTATGAATTATCAGTATATTACATTTAAATTAGTCGTAATATATTACAATTCAATCAATAAAAATTGATTTTTGGTTATTCTTGGATTACTGAAATTAATAAAATATGTACTGTTTTTAATTTTGAGCTTTTACTGATTATTAGTATTATTTTCTTAAAGTAATGTATTGCTGATTATTTAAATATTTTCAATACTGTCATTCAGTAAATTAAGTCAAAACTAGAAACAATAAAAAGACAAAATTAAATTCAACAAATCCGGGTAGTGAGTTCGTTCAAGCCGCTCAACCAGTGAGTCCGCTCAAGTTTCGAGCGATAAACCACCGCTCAAGTGTTGAGCGGTCTTAAGTCCTGAGTTGAGCGATGAGTTGATATGACAAATGAGTCCGCTCATTTACAACCCTGATTATTTCTATGAGATGCAAACGGAATGACAAATTTAGTATATCCTATGATTTCATCATCTAGTAGGGTATAAAAGAGTAGTGACGCGATATCTGCAACTTGTAAAGTGAGAATTATTTTATGAAGTTTTTGTATGCAGAATTACAATTACAATTACTTTAGCCAAAATTATTTTTTTAGAATTTAGATTATGTCTCAAAACCGTTACGTTGTTTTTGTTTTTTTTTTTTTGAATCTGTGCAATTTTATTGGGTCTAGGTATTATATCAACAAGCTATCTTGTAAGTACTCAGAACAATATATAAAAGATTTCGGTCAATAGTCAATACCCGCTTCGCAAACAAAATGCTCGTTTAAGCCTATGTACGAAAGTTGTGGGCCTGCCCCCTCCCCTGAACAAAAGTCCTAATTACGCCAATGATTCTATGTTTATTGCAAAAAAAAAGCAACATTTTTTTTCGCTTTATTCCTACTTAAAACTTTAATCGGTTTTTTATAAAAACCTATTTGTGAACATAGTGGACACGATTTCTCAAAAACTAATGCACCGATCTTATTGAAATTTTGCACACGTTTTGAAAGTAGGATTAACTAGTGATTGAATTAAGGGTTTTTTTTTTTCAATTAAAACTAATTTTACAAGACTATACGTAGTAAATTGTACTAAAAATTGTAGTGTTTTGCATATAACTCTGCAAAAAATTCAAATTATAAAGTTATTTTTTAAATCCATCGTTCAGTCATGAGCTATACTTATCTACTAACAGACAAAAATTGTTTTTTTAATTTGAGATAGCTTTCATGAGTTATCCTGCCCACCATGAAGACACTTATTTTTAAAAGTCTCCGGAAACCAGGTCCCAACGGCAGAATTTTCGAAATTTTAAAATGAAAATTTTATAAAATATTCGTTAAATACTGCTTAAAATTTTGAATAAAATAATTTATTTATTATATAAAAACAAAATAGAGAAATTAGCTTTTTTCCGCCTTCGAAAACCAATAATCAATTTTGGATAAAATCTTGTTTAAGCAATTCTCTTGTGCAAAGAAAAATTACCTGCTATACCTTTCTAACACGTTTCAGTGTCCTTGGTCACTATCTAAGTGACCTAAAAGAGCGGAGATCCTATGTGAAAAATAGTCGATAAAACTAAAATCATCAACTAACTAAACGAAAAGTGGGAATGCAAGCAATGTGAAGTTTGCGCAATTTGGTCAGATTTCAAAGTTGACTCTTAATCTGCAAATATCTACAATGTCTGGATGGGTCCATTTTCTGCCCCCATTTCTCTGGAACCAAAATCGGTGAATCGGAATTATACATAAAAATCGGGGAAAATACGATAAATCGGGGAATCAGGTACCCCTACTCTAGCAATTTGACGTAATATTTTAAATTTGAAAAAATACGTATATTTCAATTACAATTGGCGAATATATTACTTGTACTTGTATGTCAGAGTTTAAAGTTTAATATGAGTCCCAAAATTTTTCACCTTATCTTTTAGTTTTGGTATAATATTGCTTAGAAGTAAAAGTGATGAATGAACCCCACTCTACCCTACATAAAACATTACAATAAGACGATGTTATGATGTTATCTTAGAAAAAAACAAATCAATGCTGAATATTAAAGGAATAAAATGATATAAACTCTTATCAAGGGTGGAATCAGAATTTGTGTGGGGTGGAGGGGGAAAAGCGCAATTCTGGTTTAAAAAGGGTTTAAACTAAAAACATATCAAAACTTGTAAAAGTCAAATGCACAAAATTTATCATTTAAAAGGTATGGATCGAACAGTAAGCAAAGGGTTACCGACCGTAATAAAGAAAGTTGCTCGAATTTCAATTTATGCCACTCGCGAAAGTGAAACGAGCTATTAAATTATTTATTTCGGTTTGTTTAGTTTGTATACGTTGGAAGTGTAAAAAAGCATACAAAAAACTTCCAAGTCATCCATTTTAGTTAGTAAAAATTGGAAAGTATATTCACGTATTCATCATAAATTGTAACTTTGCAAAGACAGGAATAAAAGCGCTACGTACATTACCTTTATTTAAAATAGCAGTCACAGAACAGATGCAATACATATTTTGTACGTATATAACTTCATGGAAAAGTTAAGAAAGTTTGAATATTTTTTGCTTTTATTGAACATTTGGCTTGAACTAACCATTCTAGTATTCTAGCATTCTTGCGTTGTGGAGTATCACTGAAAATCTCCAATTACGAACGAATTACAATTGTTTCATTAAATGTTTGTTTTGACTACAGGTCAGGGCAAAACAAACATCTAAGTGCAACTACCAGTACTAGTACCAGGACCTGGACTTGAAAACTTTTAATTATAATAACAAGTAAATATTTTCCAAGTAAACGTCCAGATACTGGTACTTAAAAATTTTCAAGTATAAGTTCAGGTACTGGTACTGGTACTTATATGTTCAAACATATCAGGTTTTAAGTTCCTTATTGGAATCTAAGGACGCACGTAATACCGCCATACAGCCAAGTACATACTTAAGTTCTTGTTAATTTATTGAAGTCCTCCTTCTAATAAAAGAGGTTAAATAGCTTTCGCGAACTCAAATCAGAGATTTTGAAAAATTTATAGCCAGCTAAATGACTGAATATGGTTTTTATTTGCGAAATATCACAAAATATGTTGCAAAAAGAGAGGAAATGAAACAGAATCGTATAAGGTTTTGATATCTTAATTTCTAATGTTTGAAGTTGTTTATACAGTATTTGAGTTTGCCTTTAGCAAAGCAAGATTTTTAAATATCGTATCACATAATGATTGCTTCGTGGAACATTTACAAGATCTGCCAATGAAAATAAACTCTCCACAGATGCGGAGAAAGAGAGCGGGGTATTATACTTGATTGCCAACCTTCTCAACAAACGATATCGATTCAGCTTGTCAATTTCTATCCTGCTGTCACTCATACATATATACATATATATAAAACAGATTAACTAATTCAATTTATTGAAGATCTTAAAATTAAAAATTACTACACAGCGACTGTAATTTAATTTTTTTTGGTTTTTTTTTTTTTTTTTTGAAAACATGACCGTTACTGTCGCTGCTACTAAACCTCTATTATTAGAAGGAATATTTAAATAATTTACAAGTCGCATTTTTCAAATACTAAAACTGAATGTTTAGTAACAAATACACTTAATACACTAATTACCACTCAGGGCTGGGCAAGTACCAAAGAAAAAGTACTGAAGTACAAGTACAAGTACCGAAAGCCTGAGTACTTCAGCGTCAGTACAAGCACCGCATGTATGAAAAGTATTTGTAACTAAGTACTAAGTCTATAAAAAGTACTGAGTACTTTTTGAAGTACTTTTTAAAGTACTTTTTAAAGTACTTTTTAGAATCTTTGTACGTTGGCAGTAATATAACGAAGTTTATCGAGTTCAGTTAATAGATATTAACAAATCAATACCATTTGAAAACTATAGTATGTATAGTAACCATTGGCTACTATTTATAGTTTTTCATAGTTTTCGGTGCTGCAAGTAGAGTAAAACTTTCACCTCTCCTTGCTACACTCACAAAAACTATTAGAGGTCCGCCCAAGCACTCATTATCGCCTCCAATAATGCATAATAATTCTAAGGATAAAATTTACAGTAAATTTCTAAGAAAAAATTGCGGCCTTCCTTACATAAGTCGAGGCATCTTTGATTTTATATTTGAGCGAGGCATTGCTTTCTTACCTTTGGTTATGTCCACTGACGTATATAATATGGACTGCTTACGATTCCATTTCACGTGGGCACAATTGCTTGTGTCAAAAAGAGTTCTTACGTCGTTGCCAACATTGAAAAAATCATTGGCGGGAGGTTGCATGCAGCTCGGGATGTGATTTTTATAAAAAATGTAGAAATTCTGCTGCGTATCTAATGAAAACATTATCTTTGATAAAACAGTTTTTGTCAGTAATAACACTAAATGATGAATTTAAAAACATTTATTTCGAGGAATCCACTAATTTATTTGTTGTTTTCAGTTCTCTCTCAGTTGGTACTTGGTGCTTGGTCCGAAAGAGTCAGCAATATAGAAGTAAGCCCACTTTTTGCAATCCATATTATACATGTCAGTGGTTCTGTCATCAAGTCGAGGCATCTTGCCCAGTCTTATGTATATGTTATTAGTTTGTCTAAGGTTCTGCCTTGACGGGTGAGTGCGGCACCTTCTTTGACAGTTCTTTGCGTCTTTAAAACTCAACAAAAAAGGAGTTGAGCTAGAGATTATGTTTGCTTTTCTACGAAAAGTTAGATATTTCTAGGTACTTCATAGACTCAGAAATACCTAAGTACTTAAGGTAGGTACTTAAGTACAAGTACTAAGTAGTGGCATTTCAAAAGTATGGAGTAATAAGTCTTAAGTAACGAAAATTTACTTTAAGTAGTACTTAAGTCTTTTTTTTACTTAAGTATTGCCCAGCTCTGTTACCACTCCTATTGAGAGTAATTTTAGAGCTATAGAATTAATCGGAGTACATTTCCCGGTGACTATGGCATCAGCAACAATCAAATTAAAAACCTTGCGAAATAGCCATTATTTGCGTTGAGCGCTGTTCAACTTGCGTGAGAAAAAACCTAGTGGTTTACACTGGCCGTTTTCAATTTGATGTAACACTGCGCCAATTGCGTTGTCAGAAGCATCAACTCCCAATGCGATTGATGCTGTTTTTGATGGATGGACGAGCAATGTTGCATTTGCCAACATTGTTTTATATTCGGTGAATGCTGCTGATGCGTCATCTGTCCATTCAATGACAGTTTTATCGTTTTTTTTATTGCCCTTTATTAAACATTGTAGTCGATCTTGCGTTTTGACAGCGTTCGAAATAAAACGGCGATAAAAATTTTTCATCGCTATGAATCGTCGAAGCTGTTGTACTGTAGTTGGTTTTAGAAATTTTTGGATCACCTCAACTTTGCTGGGTAGTGGCTTCACTCCATTGGCTGTTACAAGATGTCCAAGATATTCTATTTCAGCACGCGCAAATTTGCATTTTTCTGCGTTGATTCTCAAACCATGATCTAGTAAACGTTGAAGAACTATGCGAATGTGTTTAATATGTTCTTCATAGTTTCGTGACGCAATAAAAATATCGTCTAAATAGGCAACGACAAAATCTAAACCACGCAATACTTCATCAATTAAACGTTGAAATGTCTGCGCAGCGTTTCTCAAACCAAATGTCATGTGTGTGAACTCATATAACCCAAACGGTGTTATTATTGCCGTTTTTGGTATATCTGACGGCTCCACTGGAACTTGGTGAAATGCTTTTTTTAAATCTATACAGGTAAAAATTTGTTTGCCTTCCAAAATGTTGACAAAATCTTGAATGTGAGGTATGGGATATTTGTCTGGGACCGTAATGGCGTTGAGGCGACGATAATCACCACATGGTCTCCACATACCATTTGATTTTGATACCATATGCAGTGGCGTTGACCAATTTGATTTAGACGGGCGGCAAATTCCTAACCTTATTAACTCGTTGATTTCGATTTTGGCAGCTGTTAATTTATCTGGTGGTAATCGTCTTGAACGTGACGTTACTGGTGGACCAACTGTTGTAATGTGGTGTGTGACGTTTGTCGTAATACCATTTTTGACAGTTGGTTGGTCAGCTAATAATTCTCGGAATTCACGAAAAAGAAATGCAAATTTATGATTATTATCTATAACAGTCACCTGTGGTGCTAATGATTTTTTGATTATGCCGATGCTATGTAGCTCTGTGGTTGTATCAATAAGTTTCTTTTGTTTTAAATCAACCATGATGCCATGATGATGCAAAAAATCTGCGCCAATAATTGGTGTATCAATTTTTGCTTTAATAAATTTCCAGGAAAATTCTCGTCGAAGTCCGAGTGAAACTTTTAAAATTTGTTCTCCAAATGTTTGAATTTTTGTGCCATTTGCTGCGTACAGATGCGTATTGTCTGCGTTATCAGTGGTAATGCCAACATTCCATGTGGTGGTTGGTGGTACTGCTGATACATCAGCGCCGGTGTCAATTAAAAAATTACGTCCACTAATCTCATCATAAATAAAAAGGCGATTTGTTAAAGTTTTGAGCTCAGACGCCTGTACTGAAACTCGTTTATCTAGTTTTTTGGATTGTTTCTATTAAAATTACATGGTGGTCTACATTGTGTTGCTGCATTTTTATAAATGTGATGATACCAGCAGTTTTCGAATTGACGTTTCTCTAGTTTTTCTGACTGTCGTGAAGGTGATCGCAGATGTGACGACCAGCGTGTATTTGAACGACCACGTGCTGGTGTCATGTCACGATAATTCTTTTTTCGATTTTTTCGACACGTTCAGAAAGGAAATTTACTTTTTCGAATAATATTTTTAGCATTTCCATTTCAGGTGAATCTTTTGGTGCTGTTGCTGGCGTTGACACTGCGCTGATTGAGACATCATCATTATTCTCCCATATTTTGTCAGCCATTATTGATAAATTTTCTAGTGTATCGAACGAGGCAGACAAAATTGCTTTAGCTGTACGAGGTAGACGTTGTAACCACAATGTGCGTAACCATTCATCATCGACATTGGCACCAGCAAGTGTTTGCATTTCGCGCAATAACTGGGATGGTTTTTTGTCACCGAGTACGAGTTGTGACAATAATTTTTTTATTTTAGATGTTGCTGAGTCAGCATACTCTTTAATTAACCGATTTTTTACTATAAGGTATTTACCATTAGCATACGGTGATTTAATTATATCTTTAATGCGCTCAGCAATGTGTTGGGTTAATAAACCAACTATGGTGTTATACTTTGTTGCATCACTTGTAATACGTCGCGTTGTGAATTGTGCTTCTAGTAACATAAACCACAATTCTGGATCAGCTTCATAAAATGGCTGAACTTTAATTTTTGATGCGGCGTTTAATTGGGCGTTACCATCCAATTGATTTTCAATATCCAGTTGATTTTCATCACCTGGATCAATTGGATTTACTGGATTAATTTGATTAACCTGTTCTTCGTCGTCACTCATTTTGTATTCCAATGGTGGTGTTGAATGATGCAATATTATATTGTATAAATATGTTGTCTTTGATCGGGGTCACCAATTTATAGCTTCTTGATTTTTCCTCTAAGGGTGAACTGCAGCAATAATTTAATTTGTATACTTATATTAAATTATATACAAGTATAATTTTATTATAAAAAAGACAATTTATTTTTTTGTTTTTAATTTTCAACAATTTTTATTTCTACGATTTTAAGGACGCGTCTATTCTGCTAGAGATTCCAACTTGTCATGTTTCTTTTGTCTTATTAAAAAAGAATAAAGAATGAGACGCTTGCTTTGGTTATAACAAAAACCGCTGTCACAAAACATTCTAGAAGTTTAAACAGTTTTGCCAATTTTATGTCAGGTGATTTTTCATGACAGTTTAAGAGTTGACTGCTACAGTATCTTATTTCCCTAAAGCTTGGAAAAATGCCGAAATTATTCCAATACCGAAATGAGGTTAAGATCTATCTGATGACTCTAGCTACAGACCAATAAGTTTGCTCAGCTCGATCAGCAAAATTTTGGAAAAATTAATTAAAACTAGAATTTCTGAAAATGCCGATACCCTCAACTGTATCTCCAATGAACAATTGGGGTTTCGACTATGACACTCGACTATACATCATACTCTATACTCAAGCGCGTAACTCAGTACATAAAACCTAACTAATGATTGGGTAAATGTACAGCCGCAGTAACTTTAGATATAGAGAAGACTTCCGATTGCGTCTGGCATGAAAGTTTAATATACAAACTTCTGAATTTGAACTTTCCCATCTATTTAATCAATACTATACAGCCCTTTCTTTCTGATCGTACTTTTAGCGTGCATCTAGAGAATTCCAAATCGACGAACTTCGATGTAGCGGTATACTGAAGATATTCCCAAACCAAATGCCGCAAATTTAGCTCTTTTTGTAGATGAAACCTGCTTGTACACCTCAAATGCCTCAATTTCAATTATAGTATCAAACCTCGAAACCATGAAAAAACGCGCCAGAAGAAATTTGCTACACTCAAACATTAGATTTGATACTAGTGAAATCAGCTGGAAATCTGAACTAAAATACCTAGGCGTGGGACTTGATAAAACACTGACGTACAAGCAACATATTTCTGAAAGGGTAGATAAATCTAATAAATTAATCAAAGCACTGTACACATATTAATAAATTACAATTAGCACAAAATAAGATCTAACAAGTAAAAAAGCTAGAATTGGTCTAACAAAGACCAATTCTTATGATACCCTAGATGAATGCTCGTATGAAATTTCGTATGGTCACCCATTTGATCAGTTTTGATTTTTGTAGTGGCTTTTTGCATATATTTCTAGAACAGTTCGTCGGACAGAAAAAATAATTATAACCGATTTTATAGGATTTCATATTCTGACGAAGTTTTTAGTACAATAAAATTGTCTAGGACTAATCGTTTTCACAGTATCCGTAAAAAGCATAAATTTTTATATGGCAACACTAAGAATGGGTTGCCCGATTTATTCCGTTTTTTTAAAATTCCTTTGCCATTACTATAAAAGCTCAATGTACCAAATTTCATCTCTCTATGTCAACGCGTTCTCAGGCATTGTCCAAATATGTAGTGGAAAACGAAATTTTTGTATGGCAACCCCACGAAGTAGTTGCCCATTTTCGAACTTAATTTTACTTTTTTTTTAAAGCCAGTGTACAAAATTTCAGCTCTCTAAGTATATGCGCTCTCGAGTTATCGTGCACACGGACGGACGGACGGACGGACAGACACACATGCAAAAATCAAAATAACTTTTAATTTTATGCGTGGGTGTCCAATCCATTTTGCTCTACCATCATTATTTCTGTGCGTTACAAACGGAATGACAAACTTAGTGTACCCTTTAGATTTCATCTAGGGTATAAAAATTATATTGAGTTTTCCTAGATTTTATTCAACCAGAAGGATCCATGACAAAGCTTCCGTAACTCTAATAAATGAACATATTGCTAGCAATCAAGAAAAGTTTTTACGAAGTTGTACATACTCAGAATATCTTCTTATTAGTTCTAGTTGTTTAAGTCAAGACTAGCAATGGAATAGACTTAGCCCAGTTTTTTAAACATCTTTATTATTAGTTTTAATTTTTAGTCTTTGTTTTTAAAAAACAAGTACCGAGGTACTGTCAGTTTCTGGTCTAAAAACCGAAGACCAAAAATTCCATAAAGAAATTGTTGGGAGTATAGGTACTGTGTGTAAAGTGTTTCGATCAGCAGGAACAGGGTAATCTCATCAGGACAGCAATGAACCCTGAAACTGCCTGCTGTCTACACTACAGTAAACTCAGATGCCAATAAGTTGATGGTGGATATAATATAGACTTATTGAAAAATCTATATGTGAATCATTTTAAGGAAAATTGGTTGTCTTCACAATTAAAATAATTTTAGGGCATCCCATTTCTAACTAATAAGTGGAAAGTGGTAATGAGTTTTTTAATCTTTCGAAACCCGTACAAAATATGAGTCTACAGGCAATTCTCAACCTACTGCATATGAGCAGAGAAAATTAAAGAACAAGTACCGAGATACTGTCAGTTTCTGTACACAGATTCTTACGGAATCGCATTGAAAGTCAAAAGTGTACACAAGTGTAGACCGACTAGGACTAAAGACAAAGCGTATGTATGCAATCGTCAAAGGCAATTTCAAGCATTTTGTTAGCAAATTGAATCAAATGTACGGACGATCAAGTTACTGTAAGCAAAGTGGGGAATTAATTTTTAGCCTTGCAGAATACCACAGGACAATGGCATGAGCGAAGATGCAATACCATTAGGAATCACATGTAGTAACCTATTCGAGAGGAAATAAGATATAAAATTGATTACTTTAAAATCTGCGGATGTCTTACACCACATTTCAGCTCTATGGATTTTGTTTTTTTTTTTTAAACCACATTCTACTTTGAGATTACAAGACGCAAAGAGAATTCCATCATTTGAAAGAACCGTTCCGGGGAAGTACCTAGTACGCTGGTAAATCCTTAATTTTGACCGGCTTCAGTAATTTTTATCACAGAGTCTTATAACGCTCTGATAAGTAATACTTCAAAATATACAGGGAAACTTTTACGTGTTATCACCAGGGGCATGGTAGCACTGCTAAACCGGTTCAGGCCTTTGGTGGTGGTAAAATAAGAAACTTTAATGAAAAAATAAATAAAATGAAAAAATTAAATATGAAAAATTTGGAAGACAACATTTTGTTTTTGTTTGTTTTCATATTGTACGTGGCATTTCTCATCTAATCTAAAACAGATGATAACTAGTCTTAAATTATGGGAGGCGAATCAATCACCCATCGCGATCGGGCAATGACGAATGGGAGCGGCAAGAAACTATGGAGTCGAGCTTTCCATAATTGTTCTCTCTCATTGAAGATCTATGTAAGTCTCCGTAGATGTTGCCACGTCTTGTAAAAGAATCTTTAGCAAGCTAAAACTTATAAAAAGTTACTTGGGGTAAACAATGATTTAAGAAAGACATCAAACCTGGTAATCTTATCTATTAAGAAAGGCATAGTAAGTGCAGTAAGGAATTTTCTTTGGGGATCCCTGGCAATTTGTAAAAAACTGATCTAAAACCATGAGGCGCGAATAAACGATCAGAGACACTTGGCAGCTTATTACAAAAACCTTCGTGGTCACATCGACATTATTCACTTAAAATAAACAGAATCTTCTACAGATATGCTTTATGGTTTTCTTTGAGCATCATCTGAAAATATTTTTATCCTTCATACTACTTAAAAAAGTGACAAAGTCATCTAATTCATCTGAATGCCCAATGGCCGTATAAAGAGGCCACAAATGTTGAAACCTTCCCGGTGGCAAAATCACCCTTCACTTTTGAATAATAAAAACAACAGATCACATCTGGATCTGGTGTATCTAGAGTCTGTGTCCGCAAATAAATATCAAATGGAAATTACCAAATTTTATAATTTTGTTTTTTTGTTTTTTCATTCGTTGAAATACATATTTCAAGTAAATCACTAAGCATGAAGAAAACGGCAATTTTTTTTACATAATTCAATTGCAATTTGGAACGATTAATGATTTTATCCACGCTTATTTAGAAATAGGTAAATCAATTGTTGTGAGATATTTGCTCTTTCGAATTTGATTTGCGTTTCTGTTGGGTTTTTATGTATATATGTATAAGAATATTACAAATGTTACTATTAAAATAATAAATCAGTCGGTTACGCTCAACGATACTTTTACTGAATAATTAGTGTAATGGAGTCCGGTCCTTAATTTAGCAATTAGTTATAATTAAAATTCTGATCGAAATAGATTATCTGCCTTCAGAAACTCGTCTTTTCTGGTGTTTTTTGAATGACGACATAACGTGAGATTAAATGCCGTGTAAAGTCTTTTCCATCTCAGTTTAGTTCATCCTCTATATTGTTGGAAGTAAAAAAAAAAAAACATTTGATCACCGGAAACTGAGATTCTAACCTTTATACTCTAATTTATTCTTTTATGCCCTACCTACTGGGTTACTGGCGAGTTATCCAAATATCTGCTTAGGTTAATTTTTCTCGAAGCCTCGACTCCACATACTGACTAAAATAAAATTTTTAAAAAATCTTTATATCTAGTACTAACTACATTAATTATATTAAACACATATACCTATATCAGAAAGCCTTTGGCTGCATGTGATTATGCATAGCTAAACTAGAATTTTTTTGAAATAACTACGTTTACATGCTGGACAGAATTAAGTTGATTTGATATTAAACATGTAAAGACGGAACACAATAAATTAGTTAAATTATTATTATTTACAAATAATTATGCATAATGCAAACCAGATAATAAATAAAAATTTTAAGTTAAATTAAATTTAATATTGACCTAATCAAATTCAATATCATATCAATTCATCTTTGAATGTGAAAATGTAATCGAACTTTCACGATTTGTTATATTATAAAATTCTGCCTGTCGGTCAAGAGGCCAAAAGATCAAACCACAAAATATCTTGTTTTCCTTTACAAGTAAAATATTAGCACTTTTAAACCTGAATATAAATAGAACCTATACCGTTGAAGGAAAGTGACCACTATAAAAATTGCGTCATTATCAGCTATAGAATATTACAGTCTATGTCATGTCATTTTAGTGGATCTTAGACTATTATCTGTAAAACGTTGGAAAATTTCGATGGTACTTTCATGCTCATGTCTAACTGATCCATATTCCTGAGGCCGCCATTTTACTTCCCGTATAAAATCTGAAATACACAGAGCTGCTTGTTTAGACATTACAGGAGCTCTTCAAACAACACCAACGGCAGCAATGGAGATTATGCTCCGGCTCCTGCCCCTCGACATATATGGAAAGTGGACAATGGACCATAGATGGTCTAAGTGTGGCTGATTGTACACCTTCTTACGATGGACGCCACTCTAACCTAACCTAACACTTTTGATTATGGTAACATTATATATATAAATAACAAACAATAGCTACATGAGAACTGCTCGGCCGATTTGGCAGATTTTTTTTTTGTTGTGTTTGTAATTAGACGGACAAGGTCTTTGAGACTGCCTGAGTACACATCGACGTGGAGAGTTCAAATTTTGTACATGACGTGCGCTTTTTTGAAAAAGTAAATTTAAGTTCAAAAACAGGACAAATCGGGCAACTCCTTCGTAAGGTTGCCATACAAATATTTTGTTTTTAGCTATATGTTTGGCCACTGCCTGAGAATGGTTTGACGTAGAGAGCTCAAATTTGGTGTATGATGTTTTCATAGCAATATTAAATACGAGTTCAAAAATGGTTTTATGTGGCAACCAGTTCTTGGTGTTGCCATACAAAAATTTGGTTTTCACTATATATTTGGACACTGACTGAGAACGCGTCGACATGGAGAGCTCAAATTGTGTATACCGCATATTCGTATAAATTGCCAATAAAAGTTCCAAAATGGATCAAATCGGGTGACCCCTTTTTGGTGTTGCAATCCAAAACTTTTGCTTTTCACTATATATATGGACACTGCCTCACACGTCGACGTAGAGAGCTGAACTTTGTACACGGTCCTTTTTCGGAAAAATGGAAATTAGAAAATGGGACCAATCGGGCAACTCCTACGTAGGGTTGCCATACAAAAATTTGTTTTTTACTGTATATATGGGCGCTGCTCGAGAAGGCGTCGACGATGAGAGCTACACTCTCCCACATATCTTAACGTGTTCACCCCCCCCCCCCCCACACACACACGATCTTCTGAGATGATACATTAGATATTATACAGCTCTAACCACCCCCATTCCCATCCATTTAGGTATCTGTATTATCGCAGGGTAACGCCGGCGGGCTGTCCTAGTATTTATATAAATATATTTCACTGTCTAAAGTTGCCTGTAATTTATTTTCTATTTTCTATTTTTTGATAATTGTTTTTTATTTTATTTATTTTTTAACGAAAAGCATGCTAGGATTCGAACGTGTTATGGACAGAGTCTTTGCTTTTCTTAAATTTATACTAGATAAAGTGATTCGTTAGGGATTCTCTCTTAAGTTTGTAATTCTTTTTATTGCTTTTCAATTTTTTTAATTTATTTTAATATTTTTAATTTTCTTTTATTAAATAACTTTTTTCTACTTACAAACCAGAAACTTTTTGTGATGTAAGTGTGAAATTTTAGGAAGAGTTTTAGGGTAGTAAACGTGGATGGATTTAAATAGGGTTTTTTGATTTAGAATGAGTGAATGGGGAGCTTTCTGATGGGGTAAAATTTTTATATGTTTTATTAATTAAGTTTTTGTATTTTTTTTTTATTTTTTTATTATTTATTTTTTTTAGTATTTTTAATTATATTTTTCATTAAAACAAGCATGCCAGGATTCATCCGCGTTACAGACTGAGTTTGAGTTTTTCTTAATTTTGTTATATTATTTGAAACCCAACTGCAAATTTTTCTGCCACCAAACACGAAAATCAATGATGATGTTGATGAAAGATTGATTTTAAGTGACGCTTTAATAACATGGACCAGAAAAGATTTCCAAATCTTTCGTTTACAATTCAATAGGACTCGACACCATCACACAAAGCACTACAAAATCCAAGCTGGTTCAAAACAGTGTTTCGAAATTTTTTAACATAGCACTGACCACTGGCATTCACCACACTAGATCTGAATCTGTTGGATTATTCAATGTGGTTAATTTTATAAGTGACCTTTTGTGAAAAAAAAAACTACTTTGAACGTTTGGAAAAAAGATTTGACTCGTGAATGGAATTATTTAAGGCAACCCAAGACATTGCATTGTATATAATGCGATTGAAGTTGGTAGTTAAGGCAAAAAGCGGTTACATACCATTCGAATAATTGTTAAATTTATTTGTTAATAAAATCATTACAGGGTTTTTAAATTTGGACACTTCAAATACCGGAACCGGTAGATAAAAGGATTTCACAGGCACGTTTCGTTCCTTATTTGTTCTATATTTTAAAATGTAAAATACTTACGCTATGTTTTCATCTGCAGATATAGTAAAATGTAGTTAAAAAAAATAGAAAGCCTTTGCATATCTACTTAAAATTAAAAAAATAGAAATCCTGTGCATACCTTCTTAATATGCAAATCCCTGAAAGGCGGATGCATTATTTATGAAACTTTGGTGAACTAAATATTTCCACCTTGCCATTTACGACATGCACTTCACCCACCCACCTTTACGATATTCATGCTTAACGAACCGCATTAATCCCTTTGTTTTCAACCTGTTGTTAGCTGAAATGCTATTTGAGGAGTAAACTCAATTTGAGACCTGTCTGTAGCTTTCAGCTGTTCTAATATAATATCCTGTCTCCGCGCGTATGCTAAACAGTGTAAATAAATTTAACAGCAAGGGCACGGTAGTTGAGATCTAAGTTCCTGGACTGCAGTACTAAATTGGTCTACATACTTAAATATGTACTTATATCCCGTCAAACGTTCCTTTTTAGTATACTACCTACATACATACATATATGTAGATAGATTGCAATAGAATAGGATCAGATAAATGTGGCAAGGATGTGTAATGTGAGACTAGCAATATTAAGTTTGGACTGGTAGTGCTAGGAGAAAGGATAATATACACCATCCGCCTACACGACTTGGGTACACATCAGGCACATAAATGGGCGCAGCCAGAACTTTTCGTGCATTTCCTTTTGAAGTGGTATTTTAGCCCAATAAAGAGCGTAAGCTTACTTGAAACTAGGCTAATGTGCTTTTAAGGTTATTTTCACCTCGATGCAGCAGCACCTTGACTAAGTTCAAAGTTTACCTTCTATCGGACGTAAAGCACATTTTATGGTTAGGCAAACGATAAAACTACCCATGTAGAACTATTTCTCTGAAGAGGAAGTATTTTAGGGAAATTAAAAATGCATCACATCACGTCCGTTATTGGGAAACGGCAGTTGCTTCCAACTTTTGGTGAATTCCTATATGTTATACCTACTAGCTAGAAAATTGCAATGATGTATGAGAACTGTTCTATCGTGTAAAACTATATACATTTTGTGTGCTGAAAAATTATTATAGTAAATTCAGCATTTACGAGGCGATCCTTTTAATGCAATAAAACAAAAATTTATCCCAACAGCATGGTGACATCTATTATGTGCAGAAAACTTCCGTTTGTATCCTGATCGATTGATGTACACGTACATTAGTCATATATGTATACATATCTGTATGCATACACAACGTGACATCCTGGAACACTCGGTTGTAACACCATCATTCTTCCATTATCCTTGCATTTAGAGTAATTTTTCTTTATATTAAAACCACATATATTCTATGGAATGTTAGCGTAAAATTCATGCAGGTGAATGAAGGTGACACAGGTATGAGATATGCTTTATTACAGGATATATACCATGAGGATGGAATCATTTACATAGTTGTTTGTACCTATCGTCTCAACTAAATTTCATCCACTTCGTTATATGTCCTTCGTGAAATCATTCATATTCAATGGGAAAATGTGGTTTGAGGAAATTTACATACTAGTTTAGTTCGGTGTGATATTTCCATTTTATATGCATTACTTATAGAAATTTTCTAAATATTTAAAATTTAACGGATTAAATCTAACTTTTGGTAACTCTTGGCAACAATCAATAAGATGTGTTTTTTATATATATGTATACTTATTATTAAGCCTAGCTTAGGGTATACCCTATGATGCAAGACACAGCATGGCAGAAAGGAGGTAGGGAAGGATTAGAGAACATGAAGAGAGTCGGAGAGGTGCCGTTGTCTGTCGCTCTTAAACCTTTGCAGGTTGTAAGCCCGAGGAAAGACAACAGATGGTAGACTTTTCCACATTTCCCCTGTTTGTTCTAAAAAAGCACCAGGAAATTTTACTGTATTAATAAATAATTCTTTATTAAGAGCAGAATTGAGATACAATTCTCATTAATTTGCGCAAACTCTGAGTTAGCAAAATTCAACTGTTGTAATCTCATATGTGTACTTAATCTACAATTTAATCTAAACAAATTAAAGAAATGAAAATTAATCAAATAAGCAAATTAAGAGTTACGATCATTGATAATAATAATATGATAAATAATAATAACAATAGTAATAAATAAATCAGACGTGAAAAGATATAGCTAAAGGATGGAAAAAAAGTAATAATAAAACGATAGAGACACCATGCATGCAATTGTATAACAGTTAGCAAATAGTAGTATGTTACAAACATAAGATTATCGACTCCTTCTTAAGTGATGTAAGGCTCTCAATCAGAAATCCCCAGGACTGGAACTCATACGAATATTCAGAGGACACCACGAATGAAAAAGATGCGATAACTAAAAGAAGCCTGAAACTTTGGAAGAATAATTTGTTAGGTACGACGTGATGGAAGAAACCCTAGACATTTTTTTTAAATAATTGTTACAATGATTGTTTATTATCATACACATCATGATACGAACTCTATGATTCTACGTAAAGATAAGAGTTCTTATTCTCTTAACCAGGCTGTCAAAGCTCGTTAGCAAAGTTAACCTAATGATAAGTTAGGAAGCAGGAGAGATTTCCGAGTGTTTTACATTAAAAAATGCACACAGAAAACGAAGAAAGAAAGAAAAAAATCAAAACAAAACGAAACTCTCTTTAAAACTTTTATGAATAAAGTGAAAAAATGCGAAAGCGCAAATTGCATGCAATGAAACAGAATGGCAAATTTTTAATTTTCGTAAATAAATAAGAAGGGGCGGAGTTTTCACGTTTTACTCTCATAAAATTTTCCCGCGCTTTTGTCATTAGGTCAACTTTGCCGTTAGCAAAAATTGGTATTATTCGTAAAGAGTTAAGAGATGTCAGACGTCAGCTGATCTCTTAAATTTTGTGGAGATTTTTATACCCTAGGTGAAATCATAGGGTATACTAGGTTTGTCATTTCGTTTTTAACTGTTAGTAGAGCGAAATGGATTGGACACCCATACATAATATTAAAGTTATTTGGATTTTTGCATGTCCGTCCGTCCGTCCGTCCGCACGATATCTCGAGAAATTTTGCATACGGGCTTTTTAAAAACAAAGTAAATTTAAATTCGAAAGTGGGACGAATCGGGCAACTCGTTTGTAGGGTTGCCATACAAAAAGCTCGTTTTTCACTATATATTTGAACACTGCCTGAGAACACATCGACATAGACAGCTGAAATTTTGAACACGGTGTTCTCATAGTAATAGTAAGTAAAGTTCCAAAAAGGGACTAAATTGGTCAACCCCTTCTTGGTGTTGCCATATTATATACACATTTAGGGTTTTTACGTATACAGTAAACATTCCCTTAAACGGACACTGACGGTACCAGAAAAACTATCCGTTCAAGAGAGGTGTCCGTTCATCAGAGTGTCAAAGAGGAAAATAAAAAAAACTTAAAATGCGAAACTTAATAAGATTTTATTTAAAGAAACAACAAAAGTTCAACTTAAACGCAATAATTAAAAAAACAAATTTCTGCATAAAATGTGAAAATTCAAAGTTTAATTACTTTTTGTAGAAAAAAAATCAGTTATGTTAGTTTGTTTCCTACACGAAAAAAGGGTTTTATTTTCAAAATGCATTTGAAGATTAGAAATTATTTCAACTGCTTCGCCGTCATTTCTATTACTCGCGAATTGTTTTAGACCATCAATGTAAGATTGAGCTTCTTTGAAGGTTTTTACGCACGATATTTCTTCAACTTCTTCTATCTCATCATCATCAATTACCTCTTCACTGTTAGTGACTTCATTTGGAGCATCATTTTCTTCGACAGACTCTACAAGCAAATGGTTATCGACAAAACAAAAGTCTCCTGGCGTCACGTTCGAAGTGCCAATTTGATGTAAAGCTGCCGACATCCGTTGAAGTATGTATTGCCAATGAAATTTCGTCCTCCGGATCAAAACGTTCATCTGTCACTGATGTTTTGCCAAATCCTGATTAAAACAATTTTTAATTGTTTGTGGTGTCACCAGATCCCAAGCCTTTTTTATAAAAAAAATTGCATCTAGAACATTAATGTTTTTAGCAATTAAAGTTCTATAGTTGACTTTGCAATTTTTAATGACTCCTTGGTCTAAAGGTTGACATACACTTGTCGTATTGGGTGGTAAAAAAACCACTTTCACATGATTTAATTTAATATCACGAGGGTGGGAACCGGCATTGTCCAAAAATAATAAAACTTCTTTTTTCCTTATGCTCATTTTTCGGTCGAAAGCTTCCAGCCATTCCGTCATAATATCACCAGGATTTTCGGTTGAATTTCCAAATTACAGGTAGCTGATTGTTCTGCAAATTTTTAAACGCACGTGGCTTCGCAGCTTTTCCTATTACTAATGGTTTTTCTTTTTCTCCAGCCAAATTTGCACAGAGCAGTATTGTTAATCTTTCTTTGGAAAGTTTTCCTCCTACACATTTTTCAGTTTTTAAAGCAAAAGTTTTTGTCGGAAGTGCCCTATAAAAAAGGCCAGTTTCATCGGCGTTATAAATGCAATCGTCCTTATAATTTTTAACAATGTCAGGTAATTTTTGAATAAAATTACTTACATCGACCGCATTTACATCGGCGGATTCTCCAGAGATACTTTTAAATTTTTGAAGCCAACCGGCGGATGCTTTAAAACCATTAATTCCTAAGTTTTGTGCAAACTCCTTAGCTTTTGCCTTGATAATTGGGCCAGAAAGAGGTATGCTTTTGTTTTTGGCCTTTACAAACCACTCAAACACCAGTTTGTCCAAATTTTGTCCACTTGAATTTATAAAACTTCTTTTTAAATTAATGCTTACATCATTGGAATGCCACTGCTTCAAAATAATGTCTTTTTTCTTTAATATATCTGCGGCTTGTGTTTTACTTATTATAAAATCTTTTGCTATTTCACGAACACTCCGCTTTCTTTCAGCGTAACTATTTATAATATCCACCTTTTGCTTTAAAGTTAACACATTTTTTTTCGGCACCATATTTTTTAAATTAAGTAACCAAATACGAATCTTAATTTTCCAAGGTATTAATATTAGCACGAAACAAACGAAATTTCAGTTTACGCGCAAAGGTTTTAATCACTTCTGTATAAAATAGTTTCTGAAAAGGTGAGCAAAGCAAAACATTTTACGATTTTACGCATAAAACAAAATACGAGCTAGAACAGCATTCCGCCGTACATACTGAAAAACGAAGGACAAACAGAAAATATCGTATATAAATGAACAAGTTAAGGATATTTCTTCGTAAAATCTTTCGGGGAGAAGTAAGCAAATACATTTACGCAAATGAACACTAGCCGACATCATAATTCATAATATGTGTTAGATGTAGCTGTTCATATTAAAAATGTTTCCTGTGTTAAAATCCCCAACCTTAGAAAGTAGAACTGAAGAAAATGCCCAAAGATAAGAAAACTGCGTCATTTTCTTGATACGTACTGAGCTGTGGAACTGGTTTTGATAATAAATTGGGGGAGCGAGTTAGTGAGCAGTAGAATTTTCCTTGAATTTTGAAAGGATTGTAGAAACTTCTTTCTTCACTCATCTTTGAGTTAAAAAAAGAATGTTAGTTTTTCGACTTCTTTTTTTATAACATTTTAACATATTTGTCCCGATAAGGGAGAGCAAACTACACAGCGGAAGAGAAAAGGAAATACTTGAATTTTCATAATTTTTCTTCCATCGGGTAACATTTGTCCTTATAAGAGAGGTGTCTGTATAACAGAGGTGTCCGCAATGGGAGAGTACACGTACTATAAAAACGATCAGTCCTAGACGTTCTGCAGAATATGAAATCTCATGAAATTGGTTATTATCATTTTTACTGTCCGACAAACTGTTCTAGAAATATATACGAAAAACCACTTCAAAAACCAAACTTGCACAGATGGGTGACTATACGAGATTTTATACAGACATTCATCTTTTTTACTCGTCTTTAAAGAGATTTGGTATTCTAGCAAACAAGAATAGCTGTCAAATATTTTTTAACATAAGACAGACCCGGATAATCTAATTTGGACTCGTCTCATCGGACCGGTTCCACCGTTCCTTTCGTAATTTAATTTAAAAAAATATGTTGTGAGTTCAGCTGATTTTTATCATAGAATTAAAAAGAAATAACATACCTTCCAATTAAAAATATAATAATGTAGATAAATTCCCAATTGATAAAGGCGATGTGCGCTTTTGCACCTCATTGTGAACATAAGGTAAATTAAGTAAATAAGGCCGGACAAATATTTGTGTTAAGCTCGAAAGAGAATGCCTATTTTAGGCCCGACGCCTCCAGACTCTGAACATATTTTATTAATAATGTTTATTTCAATTAAAAAGGCCTTGGGGGGGAGGCTTGTCAAAGTTAGATCTATTACATTTTGGAAAATTTAGTACAGAATCGAATTCCTTAGGTCCTTAGAAGAAGTTTGAGTACCCACACTAATATACTCGGAGGCTTAAATAGCATTTTATAGCCATCCCCATACTCACCTTTCTAGTATTTCCACCTTTTTTATTCGAACTGAGGTAGGTACTAGATTTTTCGCATCTTAGATCTATTTTAAATCGGTAGGGTTATGTCCGATCGCAAACCGGGTTTCATTGCTCAGCTTATTATACCAGCTACAATTCACAGAAGAAAATTTTTCTCTGCATGCTTTTAGGGTGGGGA
This sequence comes from Dioctria rufipes, assembly GCA_963924295.1. Classification (NCBI taxonomy): domain Eukaryota; kingdom Metazoa; phylum Arthropoda; class Insecta; order Diptera; family Asilidae; genus Dioctria; species Dioctria rufipes. The sequence goes on along the minus strand of OZ002743.1, from coordinate 159,363,559 downwards.
TAGGAACCCATGGCGGGCAGCGGGTAGTTCCAATACCGTATATTGCATATCATATTAAAGGTCTCACTGAGTACTACCGAGCTTTGTACTTTTTCCGATTCGAAATTTCGGAACGTTTTTGCCGCTGGAAAACCAATTTTTATGCACACACACTACTATACTACATTTCGTATATATTTTTGCATTTATTTCTTCCATAGACATCAGTTCCATGATCATCATTATCCGAACGCTAAAGCTTTCCCCCGCTAGATAGAAATAAACATTGGTAATAAAATGTATTCAGAGTATCATAATTCATCGTTTAAGTCATCTCTCATGTCTGGAAGTGTCGGGCCTAAAGTTGTATGAAATGTATGCATTCCCCTTTGCTGGGTGCGAAAGCACAGTGCAGGTATAAATAGCTAGCAGAATTCATGAAGGAGCAGTCAATTTATTCTAGAAGTGCAAACTTGTCGACATCTCTACACGTTGCCATTCATTCATCACTTAAGTTTCCAAAGTTTCCACTTGTTATTGTTTTTTTTTCTTGGCTTTCATCTAATTTTTCTCTGCATTTTCCGCCTTTGTTATCACTAGCCCTTTGAGTCAAGAGAGGTAATTTTGGCTTCACTCATGTACCTACATAAATTTTATATAATACCTGCATTCCTACTTGTTATATGTTCTAAGACGTATAAGAGCAAAATTAAACAAGCTACTACAAAAAAACTTCAGTTACAGTACTTTTAATTCTATACTATTGAAATTTTTACATATTTTTATATGCCTCCTAAACATACAACGCATGAAAATTTGCAATCTGAAAAGACAAACCGGTCAGAGAGTCTCTTAAATGTCTCATTACAAAAAAGCAAACAAAGTAATTTGATTTTGACTAGTTCCACTGAACCCGTTTTGACTGTTCAATATATCAATCCATGTAATGTGCTCAGATCACAAGTTTTTTCTGTTTGCATAAATTAATTAAAACGTAGGAACGAGTGAAGGAAGTCTCCACTAATTATGGATCAGTTTCGTTTCGGTCGTTCCTTATATGGACTCGTTTAGAATGGGCCTGTTCGTTCCGGACCGACACATCTCTAGTAAATTAATGATCTTGTTTTAAAGAGCTGAGACAGCTTTAGGTCTTAAATGCATTTAATTCGACGCAATTCGCTTTGCCCCGAGTGAGGATGTGGTCAAAGTCGTTTCTCAAATTGTCTAATGATGCAATCTAGTTTACATATGCGATGTTCTCTTAAAAGTCTTCAAGAGTGTCAAAGAAGTAAGCGAAATCATCAAGAACACTATAGATGGGATTAGAAATAGGGGAAAGTAGATTATTAATGAAAATTAAGAAGAAAAACTGAGAGGCAAACCGGTATTTACACGATGTTCAGATGTAATACCATTTTATATACCTAACTCGCATTAGGAGACCAGATAAAAAACTTCCAATCCTTAATAGAAGCGAAGGCGAGAGACCAAGTACTTTGAGTTTGGCTAAGAGGTATCATAAGATGTCAAACTATATCAATGTCCTTTGAGATATCTAGGATAACTATTTTTAACTCACCAAATTTGCTGAGACTACGGTTCCAACGTTCCGTGAGTAAAGTCAGTAAGTCACCAGATGAGCGCCCAAAATCGGAGGCCATATTTGTGATTGTTGATGAGTTGATTGGTTTCTAGATATTTCTTTCCCTTGGAGTTAATCTCAGGCCATTGAGATGTTCCAGCGAACTTACCATAACATTAGTTTTTCCACAATTGGATGGTCCAACAATGATGCTCCTTTTACTATTAGGCAATAAGGGGTCATGCTTCTTTTTCACCTTCATATTATTAGACACTAACACTGAGACTCACTTAGATTGAATGGTGCTCCCCAAGAGTTTTGCGCTTTTATAGCAACGGTTTGTAAACATGAATGATCCTGCTGCTATAATAATCATTGCACAGACTGATTTTTTTTGTATTTATTTTATTCCAACAAATATGTTTACAGGTTGAGATGATATCGAATTACATGATAAACAAATAAACATAAATCACTCAAATTAATTGCTTAAATTTGATTACTTTATTCTGCTGGTCGAATTTGCAAATGTGAATGATATCAAATGAGATTGTTCACATGAATGAATTTCAAGAATTGCTTATGTAAATAAAAAAAAAATGTGAATATTTGTTTACTTTATGGGAATTCCAGTGGTTTGCAACAAAAAAACTTCTTGGAATTGGGTTGCTTACAAGAAGTATGATATCAAATTACATTATGGAAAAACATGAGTCATTTATTAAATCAAGTGCTGTTAAATTTGTTTACAATAGGATTAAACTTGTTTTGGAAGCGTGCCTCTAAATTGAGGAGCAGAATCAGAATCACTATCAGTTTCATTTTGGAATTCAAGGAAGTAACAACAACTAAAACAATGGCTGGCGTAATGGATGAACTAAAGAAGTTGGAGCAGTACATACCACCACTGAAGATACCCCAAATGGAGCTGGGTGACGAATATAAGGTTGTTACAGCAAGGCGATTTAAAACTGCATTTAGAGATCGTGTGGTTCTCGATTTGGAAAACTACCATCTTTTCCTTCCTTCGAGGTACAGCAGAATTTCAGATGATTCTTTGAATGAAGTAAATACCAAAGGAGACTTCTATGTAATTAATAAAGGAGCAATCGGACGTTCATATAAAAATGAATTTGTTGAGCATGACGCAAATTTGTATACAATTACATATTATAGCCGATAAATAAAAGTTAATAATGTGATACTAGTTTTTTATTATTATTAATTTTTCTAAATTATTAGTTTATATAATTAAATGTATACCTAGAAAAGGACTTTGTGAGACATATGCTGGATCGCTTCCATTTCCAAAATAGGATTCATAGAACTTCACTTATATTGCTACCAAGTTTGGATATAGAACATAGGGAAAAAGTTTATAACTTAAAATTTAGAAATAAGTAATGAATTTTATGTGAATAAATATTGAAATTTGATTTGGTATATTATTTATAGTTGATAACAGTTTTTCAACAAAAGAAATTGTATCAATACACCTCCCAGGAAGCCACCTTTAACTTGAAGTTTTCTATTAGTTTCTATTAAATATATTTGCAGCTTGGATCAATCATAAATTACTTTCATTGTATACAAAAAATACATTGCGCGAGTATTTAAGGGTTAAATTAAAGGTTGATATTACCTAAATTGGTTTACATATAGGAAGATTTGAAGAGAGATTTGCTGAAATTGCTTCAATATGCCTCATATGAGAATTCCAGTAAAACGCATCACACACATCACATTACCAACCAAGCTGCTAATTGTCAATTAGCTAATTTCCAATTAGTAATGTGGTGTGATGCGTTTTACTGGAAGTCTCATAAAGTAAACAAATTTCCAATTAGTAGTTTGAAAACATGTTTGACACACATTTAATGTCTGACACCCAGAACCCCCACTGACATCTTCTAGGATCTGTTCAAGGTGATGTTATTTTGTGAAATTCGAATGATGCTGATATCTACAATTTCCCCGCTAAGAAAAGTTATTTAGATGCTGAACTTGAAAACAACAAAACCAAGATGACGTCATGCTGATATCTACAGCTTCCCTGATAATAAAATAAAACAGCAAAAGAAATGGCTTTTGTAAAAACACACTTGCAATGGTCCAGAACCAGGTAAAATCGCTAATATCTCGAAAAACATAGCCCGTAGAGGATTTCTGATGAAAATTTTAACCCCCATAATGGCCTCACCCACTCCACGTAGAATCCATTGGCATGAACAAAAATTATCCTAGAGTAACTTGAATTATTAATAATATTAATTCAAAACCAAAGCTTAAATTTAGGTGCAACACTTGAAAACAGCAAAACCATAATCGAAAAGCCTACATTTAAACGGAACACACATCTATCAAAGACGCAAACGCACGCATTCCGCAATTCTTGTAGCTGAGCCACAAATCCACGCTTCACATTTAGCATGGCCATACCCACACGTAGCGGCGGTGGCGCTATCTGTTTCGAGAGTTCTGAAATAAAAACTCGGTCCTGGTGCTCCCATAGCGTAAGTACTCATGACCTCCCCGTAATAAAGCCATAATGCTCAGCGACTACGTATCCCTTAACTAGAGAACTAAGCTTAGAGTTAACATCCAGTACAACTTTCATTATAGAGACTGATATGCAATCATCTACAGTACTTTTGGAACCTGATTTAAATATAGGAGAGATAAATGAGATTTTCTACTCATTAAAAAAAGTAGCGGTGCTTAAGAATAGGTTAAAAATCTTACATAAATGATCCGCCAGAAAAGTAGCGCAATTTTTCAGTAGCGAATGACATAACCCATCAGAATCTAGCCTTGTAGTGGAACCAAGATTATTGAGAACCTTAAGACATCATCAGCATTAATCAATAAATGTCCACCATCCAGGGGATTCATCAGTGTTAACGTGATATTTTTTGTCCTCTTCATAAAAAGATTCGTTTCTATAAACAGATTTCAAGAGTAGGCAAAAAGATTGCAACTAGTGTGCAAATCGAGCGACTTATTAGAACCGTAATTTAAAATCGAAGGAAAACAAGAAGTTGTATGCTTGGTTTTTTAAAGGACCAAAATGCTTTATTATTAGAGCTAATGCTGTTTTCAATTGAATACACGTATTGATCTTACAGATACCTATGTATGACCTCGTATTTCTTTCTAAGTCAATGAAACAATGTCACATCAGCGCTGCTTCCAGTAACCCGATATTGCTTGTGTGTCTTTGTCTTAACATTTTTCAATCTTAACAGACCGTTTACAAACCATTTTGAGTATTTATTACAACACTTAGATTTTTTAGCGACAAATTTATGTAAGCCTTCATGAACAACATCATATGCTCTCAGCAGATCACAATATTTCAAAGAAGACCAATTTATATTGGAGAAAAAGCTGTTAAGACCTAGATAATCAACTTTGTTAACATTAAATTTTATTTTATCGATAGAAATCTGTAAAAGAGCAAAATCATAAAAAAAGATTATAAAGCTAATGACATTATTATGAAAATCAACTGGCGTCAAAGAAAAAAAAGTTAGTAGTAGACATTAGTGATGTTAATAGTCAGGAACAACGAATGTAAAATCTGTCAAAAATATTATTAATATTATTTAATTGAATTAAATCTAAGCCTAATAAATTATCTAAAAATAACAAAACTTTCAGAAGACACATTGATAGGTATTAGCATCGCGTCCTCAACTTTCAAGGTCTAACATAATTACTTAAATTAAAGTCACGCATATAGCATATGAGATGGTCCTTGATATTCTCGAAATATTGAGAATGTGCTCCTTGTGAACCTCAAGCGAAAGGACGGAAGAATATAACTGATGCAGATATCTAGAAAATTAGATATGTTGAAGCTTCTTAGGCGAATACCAAGTTGTTAATTAATTCCCGACTCATTAGATAAGTGAATTTGTTCGCTTATAATAGAAGTACGTAGAGCAATCATAAAACTGCCTCCACGTGAAAATCTAGATACAATAGGGCAACGATTTTTCCTATAGAGTACATAGCAGCTCTCTCTTATCTGTCTACATATTTTTTTCTTAAAAGAACTTCAATGTCCTTCAAGTTTACCATAGATGATAATCAATTAGGCTTCATAGATATTTTGATATCTAGCTCAATATCAGTTTTTCTTTTGAGGATCACATAGACACACACAACAGAACTAATCAGATTTTAACGTTTATTATACAATGGCTCAAAGAATTGAATGACCTCTAAATTAGCTCTTTTTTTGTATTTTTGAGAGGTCAGTTCTGTAGTAGGTATAGTGTCTGGTATATACTACGCAATACATAACAACCACATTGATGCAGTTCATCAAAGATTCATTAGATTCGGTACTTACAGCCTTACTTCGAGCAAACTTCTTATATTCTTCTATATCTAGATACTCTTAAATTCATCTCTCCATGGAGTTTTGAAAAAAATATCCAGCAATTTTTGCTTTCGGAATATTTGTTAAGGATGATAAATTCACTTGAACTCTTAGTAGGATTCACCCTATCGGCCTTTCAGCAGATTCTTTGGGAAACCATGTTTTGTCCAGATACTCCATCACTGCATTAATTATGTTATGAATAAGTTCTCGTCCTATCATCGTCAATCTTGTCTCTCATTCGCAGAGGATGTACTCCGATATTTCATCTTCCTGAAGACGTAGCCTACATACATACATACATTGGTGGATGGCATGTCTATTATATATATATATGCATTTGTAGGGTTTACAGTGTCCTGCTAACACTCCTGTAATAATTCTTAGTTGATTTCTACTCTGGACACGGTTTTCCTTTAAGAGGGTTGTTTAATGATTTTTTGTTCCCTGATTGAAACTCACCTCCGAAATTCGTTGTGGGTTAATTTTATTGTCGAGTTAGGTTCGTAATATTAAAGGATAAGCCTATAAATGGATTTAGTCCGAAGCGAGGCATATATTCTCCTTATTTTGGCTTCACTTTTTCGTTGCAATCAATTTCTTAGTGCACGAGCATTCACTGGAGTATTAGATGTTTCCATGCACTAAAGCTTGCTAGTCCTTGGATACTTTCCCACATTATTTTCTTCTTAAGTGATAAGATACTATTCAGATAGTTATCTGAATATTTGTAAATTATATCATTGAGCATAGTGGTGGCTAAGGTTTTCGTATACACAGTTAATTATTGCATATCTACCTATACCTGGTATTTTTTTAGGTTTTGATAGATTAAAAGGAAGGTATAGGGGAAGTATAATATATGATATAATGTAAAACAAGAAGTACGTTTTACATAATATATTATCCTTCCACTACTTCTTCCTTTTATCGCCATCGATATGGATGGATAGATTGGAAATAGGTTGGAGAACAATAAGTTTTCTAGAACTTTGAAAATGACAAGGCTATTGCTCATAAATCCAGCCGGACGCTTTGAAGAAGTTTAAGATTGGTCCATCATTTAGCAGGTTCTTCTAGCCAAGGATTCTGTATGTATCTCCTATCAGAGAGAGCGGGACAGTGGCAGAGAGAAGTAGTTCGTCATCGCTTCGGTTTCCCCTCCGCATCTTCTGCATACAGGGATGTCAATAAGTCCTCTGAAAAATTAGTGTCCACTAAGCATTGACACGAGGGCTCTCAGGGTTGGATTGTTAAGTCCGAGGGGCTTAAATGTTAGAAACCAAATTAGGGCTTCATTTTCTGGCTTTAAGTCCATTTCCTTCCTACTACGAATATTTGCCTTGACTGTTAGATTTGTTTCTGCATTTTTTTTATTACTGTGATAAGAATTTTTGATTTCACATCGTAATACCATCTGCTAGGGCTCTATAGACCGTTTTTCACTATTATTATAGACATACCATTCTTTGAAGTCTTGTCTTTTATGTGAATTTGTTCTACCATGCTGTTTGAGTTATTTTCATTCAAACTGCTCTAGTGTAGGTTTCTGGAATATTTCATCTTTATATGTTTATTCTACTTGAGCTTACCATCGAAACTACTTTTGAGATCTTTAGGTTTTTTTGGATATTAGGATCTCTCACCAAAGAGGGTAAAGCTAATGCACACAATCCTTCTTTTAGTGAAAGGTATAACTGATGTTCTGTTGGGGTTCATTAATACCTAATTCGCAGCATACAGATCTTGAACAAATTTTAGTGTTTGTTGTAAAGTTTTCTAGAAATCGAGCGCTCATGGTGAGGTGTGATTAAATGATCCTCCAACTTCTAAAAAGGAGAATAGGGTGATTTCTCTGTTGTCAATTGTTTTTTTCTATATTAGGTTTAGTAAAGGTTATTCTTGTTTATAGCCTTGGCCTTAGTAAATCCTGTTTAAGCACTCCATCCGTGTGTCTTCCTACGATTTTTCCATTTCATTTGCTCGATTGATTAGAATAGGCAAAAATTTATTAAATCCGTTTTGCTGGAAAATTATCATCCCTGAATCACAAGAAGTTTTGGGGAAAAATTGTTTTTATTTTAGCCGGTATTGTTCTAGTCTCCGCTTTCCCTTTTTCCATTTTACAGTACTAAGAAAACTTGCTTTTTGTACGCGATCTTTGTATAATCTCAACTTATACCTATGATACACGAGTAGACATAGTTGGGAATAGAACAAATGTAAGAATCGATTTCGTGTTATAGACAGTGTTGAACTAGATATGGCTACACCTGTCATCCTTCACGTTACCCAATACATCTGTTCTAAAAGTAAACTAAGAAAATCTGCTTTTAATTCTATCTCTCTGTCTAGTTTATTTTTCCCGCGGACGGGAATCGAACCTACACTTGTTAGAATCGGTCAATGATGGAGAAAGAAGAACTTTTAAGAACTTTTATTTTTAATGATTCTAAATCAAATTTATAAAAATAAAAATTGAATTTACAATTTACTTGTGCGCTTTCATCGTTACTGGTTAATGGCAGCTGAAAGCAAAACGTAGCTTAGTAGGCTAGTGACAAACGTAACAAATTGATGAATGCAAGAGGGAAAATCATCTGTCTCGTTAGCTCAGTGGTAAGAGCAGTCGCCCGGCAAGCGGAAGGTCCTGGTTTCAAACCCCGGACGAGGCGGTTGTTTTTTCTTCTAGCATTTATAAATTTGATTTAGAATCATTAAAAATAAAAGTTCTTAAAAGTTCTTCTTTCTCCATCTCTGTCTAGTCCCTACTGTCGCTACGCTAGTTTATCAGAGGCTTATGTCACAACATAGGCTTTATGTAATTCTTAGATTTAAGGTAGGTACAAAGCTATATGCCCCACATAAAAATTCAGATGTTTGACCAAAAAATATAAATTTATAAAGAAGCGCCACAATGAGTTCACACAAGTCTGAGGCACCCATCGGACAACTTAAGAATGCATCAGTTCGCTACCATCCAAATGCTGGGGCAAATATTTAGAAAATTTCTCAACTGTAGTAGGAACACCAATCCTTTTTTGTGGCGCTTCTTTAATGATTTATATTCTTTGGTTTGGTTTCTGTAGAAGTAAGAAGAGGACTGAGGAGTGCTAATCGGAAAGAATTAATCTTCTCAACTCGCAATAGTTTTATCCGAAAGTCTTTTATCTTTTGCACTAAATTCGACACTTTTTTAATAGGATACACAACTTCGACAGATTCATTTTGCTAACTCAGTAAAAACTACCGATTCAAAGATATTTTTTACTATGCATTCGACAACTTTCATTTGAAAATATGCCGAAATAGCCTTCCCACACGCCATAAATTCCATTTTTCTTTTGCCAACTTGACTATTGCCTTTTACTCACAAACTAAAACAAGTGCCATCAAATCGATATTAATAACTAATGTCCAGCCACCGAATCTCCTAAACCATTGGGGTAATATGAAAAAGCTTGGCAATTTATCTTTTTTTTTTTGTGTGTGTGTTTAAATCACCGGAAACCTCATAAAACCCACGCCAAAGTACCCCCGTAGTTTTACAGATCAGCTGTATTATATGCACATTTTCATAGACGTTGAGCCCATAGAAATGCAACTTTCGACAAAAGTATTTCCCTTTTCCATGCTTTCTGGACGCTGGCCAAGAGGAAATCAGCTTTATGATCATGAATTAAAGTTTCCAACAAATTCCCTCTGGTCTCCGTGGTCAATTGTCTTCCCATTTCACCTCTTGCGCTTGCCTTCATCTTTTGCATTTATTCTTTTTGTATGTGACGCTACTTCAATTTGTGCAGCATGGCCAGTTTTGTAGATAGATTATACTTTTAGTCCATGTCCAGGTTGACTATACATGTTCATTTCCTCTCTCTAGCCGAGAGCTTCAGAATTTGTCCTTTCCTTAGAAGAGTCTTCGTCATAGCCATAGTCGACAATCGTCGTCGACGTCTGGTTAAAATATTTCTGCTTGGTGGGTATATTGTTACATATGTATGTACCTCTATAGGTACATTAGGTACCTACATTAGATAGCCTCAAGGGTAGTCAATCGCTATACACAGAGGGTAGTTTACTACGCTTGAAAAATTTTTCTGGTCCAGCTCCCAAGTCCTTTAAGAAATATACAGAAGGAGAGAACAAAAAAAAAAAATTACAGGATGCTTTTCGTGTGGCAAGATAATAACCATTCACAAGGTTGAACGATTTTGATTATTTTAAGGTACTTACCGTCATAATGTTTGGATTTTGGTTAGAAACTACGGATAGTGAGTGGCTCTCTGTTTATTATCAATTGAAATGCTTAGGTACTTTCCACTGAGGGTGAAATCGCATTTTTCAGCCAGGTCAGCATCAATCGTGAGTTAGCAAATGTTTTATTTGTTCGAAAAATACTCAGAGGAATAATGGAATAGGAAAATTTACTTGTCTGTCTTACTTTTGCCTCCTAGGAGATAGACATAAATTCTTGGAGAGGTGTACAGGTGTTAGTCTTGCATTCACTGCGACCTGGAGCAGGATTCTGTAACTCAGAGAGTTTGGGAGTTTGGGAGATGAGAATTTCCGTTTTCCCTGATTAAAAGTTCCTAACTCTCCATTCGCGATTCTCTAACATACTTGGGAAGTTAGGGAAAACATGAGAAGTGTTGCAATATTGAAGGACGGCTAACTCTGTGTGGCAGGGTCGTAGAGCATTGGGTTTTTTCCTTCGGATTTAGGGTCTAGAGCATCCAGAATGCAAGATATTACCATTACGAACCATATTTCCCTATTAGGTGACGTAATATTGTGAAATGTATAGGAAAATACGGCACAGAGAACACAATACTCTCTCTCTTCTCTCTCAGACTCAGCGTATCCAGCCTATTCCAGATAAAGGCCGAACAAGCAAACAGAAATGGTTCGGTTATCTCAGGTTCTTTTTCCAGACAGACATTCAGGGCTGTCAATGACTCCCATCCTTGCTCGCGTGAAGCGAGCAGTGGCCGATGATGATGCTAGCCACATTTCTGCATTGTTTCTTCTGAGCTTTGTGAGAAAGTCAGAGAAATTCTTATTAGGTCCATCGAGAAAAAGGTTTTGTATATCTACAAAGGGACCGAATCAGTTATGACTTTTTACGAAAAAATTAAGCTTTTTTCGTAAATTTCATAACTGATTCGGTCCCTAAAAATAAGAAGCCAGCTTGGCTTTTTATACTTCCGGCTTCAAAACCTGTTACATCCAGCTCGAAAAATTAAAAAGCCAAGCTGGCTTTTTAGTTTTGCCAGAAAAAATAAAAAGCCAAGTTGGCTTTTTTTTGCCAGAAAAAAAGCCTTTCCAGCTTAGTTTTTTTAGCTCTTTTTTATAAAAAGTAAAGTTTTCAAAAGCTTTACAGGAATCGAAACGGGTTTCACGAGACATCTTTTGGTATATTCCAATAAATTCCACGATCATGATTTATCCAAGCTTTTTTTGTTTAAAATTTTCAAAATACCAGTTATTTGCGGTCCCTGTCTACAAGTACTCAGGTTCGCCCATATCTGTGGGATGTTTCATACTAATATTCGCTTTAATGAGAGACCTGATAACCGAGGCGGTAACGCCTACAGCGGGTTCCGGTTCAAGAAATGGAGAATTAGAGCCAGACCTAGCTAGAAGGTCATCCCTTTCATTCCCCATGATCTCCATGTATCAAGAAACCCACTGAACGGGTGATACACAGCTTATCCACAGGCGACCTTCATTCCCCGAGTAAATTAGATATTACTCGAAGACCCCTCAGAACCATTAAGGCTGCCTAACTATCCTAGAGGATAGAAATGTCCCTATTCTTATCTCCATATCATCGGTTATCTTCGCTGTCATTGCGATGACGAAAACTTCAGCCTGGAAGACAGTGGTGTGGCTTCCAAACGAGTACTCCAGCCCAGTGTAAAGTTCAAGAAAGTAAACACTAGCATGGGCCCCCTTACTAGTGAAAGAGTCATCGCTGAAAATTTTTAGAGTGGATCAGGGAAGACAAGATAAGGCACTTTCCTCAGTCCACGATTCCCTTTCTGGAAAACCAACAGAGAAGCGACACCCAGAACGAAGTTCTGAAACCATAATATCAATTGGAATATATGCCAGAGGGTTTTCCCGTTCCAGTCCATACATCAATGAGCAATGGGAGGAACCAGTTCAGCCGTCCTCACAACATCCACATAAGCGCAGTCTACGCACAGCCCTTTTGGAATCTGCCTGAATAACAAGATACAGGGGTGGCAGATTGACCTCCTCAAAGGCTAGCGTTGTTACTATAATATAAAGTTCGCATTTTCCTTCTGAAATTTACTAACTTATTTTGTATCATCAAAAGCAGGGTTGTAAATGAGCGGACTAATTTGTCATATCAACTCATCGCTCAACTCAGGACTTGAGTCCGCTCAATCATTGAGTCCTCTCAATCATTGAGTCCGCTCAATCATTGAGTCCGCTCAAAACTTGAGCGGTGGTTAATCGCTTGAAACTTGAGCGGACTCAAATCATGTTTCAATTAATGGAGATCTGATTTAATTAAAATTGAAACTGAAATTTCAATCAAATAAGAAAAGCTAAAAAAAAAGTCATTCATTTTATATTAATTTAGCTTTTGAGAATTTTCTTAGCCAACATTTCTCCTACGCTACGCCATTTTGGGATTCAAATTGTGAAGATGACCAAAATTTAATGTAGGATCAGAGATTGTTCTTGGAGCATAATTTTTCCACAGACAAAATCTCGAACGTATTTGAAAACAACGTTTTTCGGTGATAAAAAGTCTTTTACCGAATACAGTGTTTCGGTAGAAAGATTATTTAGCATACTAACGTGAACTCCTAGATTTCAACGATAGAGGGCTTATTTTAACGGGGAAAGGAATACAAAACGATATAAAAAGGAATTTTGCTAAAAAAATGTCTAGTTTTTAAAATAGAGCAAAAAGACTGCATAGGAAAGGCCATCTGAATCAGGCCACACACGAATGTATTTTTGTGGCATATTTCTGAATCTAGCAAGTTCTGGTCAGAAATATTTTACAGTTATATTCCTCTCATTATTCCGCGTCCAACGAGTGCTCATTCGTCAAAATCGGTGACAAAAAATTATAATTGAAATTTCGCGAAAAAAGCATGGACTGCCTTTGCACTTTTTTCATTCAAAAAATAAGTTCTCACCGATTTCAACGATAGAGGGCTTATTTTAACGGGGAAAGGAATACAAAACGATATAAAAAGGAATTTTGCTAAAAAAATGTCTAGTTTTTAAAATAGAGCAAAAAGACTGCATAGGAAAGGCCATCTGAATCAGGCCACACACGAATGTATTTTTGTGGCATATTTCTGAAACTAGCAAGTTCTGGTCAGAAATATTTCACAGTTATATTCCTCTCATTATTCCGCGTCCAACGAGTGCTCATTCGTCAAAATCGGTGACAAAAAATTATAATTGAAATTTCGCGAAAAAAGCATGGACTATAGCCTTTGCACTTTTTTCATTCAAAAAATAAGTTCTCACCGATTTCAACGATAGAGGGCTTATTTTAACGGGGAAAGGAATACAAAACGATATAAAAAGGAATTTTGCTAAAAAAATGTCTAGTTTTTAAAATAGAGCAAAAAGACTGCATAGGAAAGGCCATCTGAATCAGGCCACACACGAATGTATTTTTGTGGCATATTTCTGAAACTAGCAAGTTCTGGTCAGAAATATTTTACAGTTATATTCCTCTCATTATTCCGCGTCCAACGAGTGCTTATTCGTCAAAATCGGTGACAAAAAATTATAATTGAAATTTCGCGAAAAAAGCATGGACTGCCTTTGCACTTTTTTCATTCAAAAAATAAGTTCTCACCGATTTCAACGATAGAGGGCTTATTTTAACGGGGAAAGGAATACAAAACGATATAAAAAGGAATTTTGCTAAAAAAATGTCTAGTTTTTAAAATAGAGCAAAAAGACTGCATAGGAAAGGCCATCTGAATCAGGCCACACACGAATGTATTTTTGTGGCATATTTCTGAAACTAGCAAGTTCTGGTCAGAAATATTTTACAGTTATATTCCTCTCATTATTCCGCGTCCAACGAGTGCTCATTCGTCAAAATCGGTGACAAAAAATTATAATTGAAATTTCGCGAAAAAAGCATGGACTATAGCCTTTGCACTTTTTTTATTCAAAAAATAAGTTCTCACCGATTTCAACGATAGAGGGCTTATTTTAACGGGGAAAGGAATACAAAACGATATAAAAAGGAATTTTGCTAAAACAATGTCTAGTTTTTAAAATAGAGCAAAAAGACTGCATAGGAAAGGCCATCTGAATCAGGCCACACACGAATGTATTTTTGTGGCATATTTCTGAAACTAGCAAGTTCTGGTCAGAAATATTTTACAGTTATATTCCTCCCATTATTCCGCGTCCAACGAGTGCTCATTCGTCAAAATCGGTGACAAAAAATTATAATTGAAATTTCGCGAAAAAAGCATGGACTATAGCCTTTGCACTTTTTTCATTCAAAAAATAAGTTCTCACCGATTTCAACGATAGAGGGCTTATTTTAACAGGGAAAGGAATACAAAACGATATAAAAAGGAATTTTGCTAAAAAAATGTCTAGTTTTTAAAATAGAGCAAAAAGACTGCATAGGAAAGGCCATCTGAATCAGGCCACACACGAATGTATTTTTGTGGCATATTTCTGAAACTAGCAAGTTCTGGTCAGAAATATTTTACAGTTATATTCCTCTCATTATTCCGCGTCCAACGAGTGCTCATTCGTCAAAATCGGTGACAAAAAATTATAATTGAAATTTCGCGAAAAAAGCATGGACTATAGCCTTTGCACTTTTTTCATTCAAAAAATAAGTTCTCACCGATTTCAACGATAGAGTGCTTATTTTAACGGGGAAAGGAATACAAAACGATATAAAAAGGAATTTTGCTAAAAAAATGTCTAGTTTTTAAAATAGAGCAAAAAGACTGCATAGGAAAGGCCATCTGTCTGAATCAGGCCACACACGAATGTATTTTTGTGGCATATTTCTGAAACTAGCAAGTTCTGGTCAGAAATATTTTACAGTTATATTCCTCCCATTATTCCGCGTCCAACGAGTGCTCATTCGTCAAAATCGGTGACAAAAAATTATAATTGAAATTTCGCGAAAAAAGCATGGACTATAGCCTTTGCACTTTTTTCATTCAAAAAATAAGTTCTCACCGATTTCAACGATAGAGGGCTTATTTTAACGGGGAAAGGAATATAAAACGATATAAAAAGGAATTTTGCTAAAAAAATGTCTTGTTTTTAAAATAGAGCAAAAAGACTGCATAGGAAAGGCCATCTGAATCAGGCCACACACGAATGCATTTTTGTGGCATATTTCTGAAACTAGCAAGTTCTGGTCAGAAATATTTTACAGTTATATGCCTCTCATTATTCCGCGTCCAACGAGTGCTCATTCGTCAAAATCGATGACAAAAAATTATAATTGAAATTTCGCGAAAAAAGCATGGACTATAGCCTTTGCACTTTTAGATCATTGGCGTAACTAGGTAGGGGCCAAGGTGGGCCCGACTTCTCCCAGAATGCCGGACTGACACCCCCCCCCCCCGGAAATTCCCAAAAAACATTCGTCTTTTCGTACAATCTTAGGCCTAATTAAAGCATTAACCAGTTCTTTTCTTGACGAAAGCCTTTTAAAATCTTTTTAAAATTTTTAAAAACTATTGTGAGATTACTCTGATTCCACTGAATTTTGACAAAGGAGTGATCCGTAGGAGAAATCATCCAGAACTATTTTGACAGTTTGTGTGGAAATTTTAATTGATAACTTTTGATATCAATGAATATATTTGAAAATTTCGAAAAGATTTTTAATTTTCCGGAAAAAAGTTTTTTTAAGCTTTTCGATTCTAATCCGAACGGATTCAGTAATAAGGCTGACTATCTTTATAAGGAAGAAATATTTACTGCGCAATTAAAAATTCAATAATATTCTTAATACGTTACATTATGGAATTAGCACTTTAGACAATAAATAATTTGGGAAACCGAGAAATTCATAGAAAAACATTAAATTTGTCTAGAACCTACTCGAGTCTCGAGTATAGAGCCCACTCTAGGTAGAAGTAATTCAGTAGGCTTTCCATAAGATACAAGGCCATTCGAATATTGAATGATACATATTCACAACCAAGAGATGGACATAATTATCACTAACTTCAAAAATAGGTTTGAAAATCTACTTTTCGTACAGTCAGGTAGGTTAGGTACAACATCATAAATGAGTCATATTTATGAAGTTGTACCTAAAACATGAAGAGGCATTTGTAGAAATTATAAAAATGTTTTTAATGTAGACATTTCCACCTTACAGGCTGAAACAAAAATAATAAATTATATGGTCCAAAACAAGAGCATTGTAATCAATTTGGAGAGACTGAAAACAGAAATTAATAAAGACTTTTGCCCAAATTTATAAAAATTTCTGTGAGCAGCTCTGGATCTTCCTGTCAGCTCGGCCGGCTGTGAACGGAGCTTTTCCATCGAATTAAGAGCAACTGCATCGGTAGAGGTTTTCGACCTCCTAAATATTGAAAACGAGATAATTAAAAACAAACTAACAGCGCAATAGGTGCTAAATAAGTAAAAAATCGTAAACTAAAGCGTATATAGACTTTAACTATCTCTTTATTAGTACTTAATAAAAACTTGAATAATTGTTCTAAAATGCGTATCTAAGTTTAAACCTGTAAAGTACTTAAGTACATTGGTACTTATGTATTTGTATCAGTACCAGGACCTGAACTTGAATTTTTTTTAAGTACAAGTATAAGTCCCGGTACTGGTACTTAAAAAATTTCAACTATTAGTACTTAACGCACTTACTACAAATACCGCAATAACGCGAAGTACTTCAGCTCTTGTAAATTATTTAAATACGCCTTCTAATAATGGAGGTTATGTGCCTCAAGAAATCTTACTGCCTTCAGTAAAATAGAATGAAAATTCGCGGAATATATGAGTAACAGTAGGACAGAAATTGACATGCCGAATCGATATCCTTTATTGAGAAAGTTGGTAGTCTTGTAAATGCTACACAAAAGCAATTATTATCTGATGTGACATTTGTTTAGCTGAAGGCAAACTCAAATACTGTATTAACAACTTCCAAAATTAGAATTTAGAACAGCAAAAGCTTATATGATTCTATGTCATTTCCTATGTTTTTTCAACATATTTTATGATATTACATAAATGGAAACCTCATTCAGTTATTTAGCTGGCTATAGATTTCTCAAAATTTCTGATTTGAGTTTTCGAAAGCTCTTGAACCTTATAAGTACCAGTAGCAGTAACCTGGACTTGTACTTGAAAATTTTTAATTACCAGTATCGGAACTTGTACTTATACTTAAAAGATTTGAAGTATGGGTCCTGCTACTCATACTACTTGGAATTGGAATTGGGCAGGGCATCAATATCATATCACTTACGTGGTATAAAACTTGAGCATTTTGATTTATTTTCCTTAATATGTGAGAGAAAGGAGGGGATGTGGAAAACAAAGATCTCTGTTAATTAAGCGACACCACTTTCTTTTATTTTTATTTTAAAATCGTGCAAATTTTATTTTATTTTTCAAATAAACACTACTTCCTATGATTTAAGAAAAATTTAAATCGCGTCAACGAGAATTATAAAAAAGAATGGGAAACAATTGAAAACTGTTCGTTGTTCCTCTGACCTCTAACATAGGAACCTCGACAAAGATTGCCATATCTTAAAAACTTTTCTTATAAAAATCGCCCCGAATGCGCACACATTCTTGCATTTGCAGTAGATTAAAAGTGTTGGCTGATCTAGTCTTTTAGCTTTCTTGAGAGCGGAGTTAAGGTTCCACGTAGGAAGACTACATATTAAAAAAATAGTGAAGTCTGCGAGAATGCATAAAATGAGAGTTATTTTATGAAGTTTTTGTGTGCAGAGTTATTTTAGCGGAAATTATGTATCAGATTTTAGATTATGTTTCTTGTGGGTTCTGTAACTTGCAGACTCTTTCTACTCTCTGTAACTTTAGAAATTTTAATCTATGCAGTTTCATTGGCTCTAGGCATTCTATCAACATGCTCTTGTAAGTACTTAGAACAATGCATAAAAAATGTCGGTCAATAGCTCGGTATACTCATGAGTTGGTATACTTCGCAAACAAAATGTTTGTGAAAACCTATGTACGAAAGTTGGGGAACCTGGCCCACTCCAGAAATAAGTCCTAGTTACGCCAATGTAATAGATGTCGTCTAAATAAAGAAAATTTTGAAATACAAGTGATGCTATACATATCAATGGAAAACGTATAAAGTAAGACGCTGATTCTATGGAAAAATGTAAGTACAATTTCCTTGAATTGAGTATGGTATTTTCTTTACCTAGAGGTTTTACAAATTGTTGAATTTGTACATTATATTGAGAGGAAGAGAAATGCTGGCTAAGAAAATTACCAAAAACTAAATTAATATAAAATGAATGACTTTTTTGTGCGCTTTTCTTATTTGATTGAAATTTCAGTTTCAATATTAATTAAATCAGATTCTCCTTATGTTATACAAAACATGATTTGAGTCCGCTCAACTCAAATGATGAGTTCGTTCAAACAGTGAGTCCGCTCTAGTCCACTCAAACAGTGAATCCGCTCAAGATTAAGTCCGTTCAAGATTGAGTCCGCTCAAATTTCGAGCGATGAACTACGGGATTCAATGATTGAGCGGATTCACTGCTTGAGTTGAGTCAAAATTAGAGTCCTTTATATCTAGATACTTTAAATAAAATCAATAGATGATTTTATTTGAATTGAATTGAGTCCGCCGTCTCATTTCTGAACTTTTTTGGATCAACCACCAACGATCAACTTAGAACTTGTAGTAGGTAATTGTCCCTCTGTTGTTCGATTTATTTTTATTTTTATCTTTTATTATGTCTTTTTCATAATCTTTTCTTTCTTTATATTATGTAAATGGTCTTGATTTATTTTACAATGTTAACCAATCAATGACAAAAACTACTTCATTCATCTATAATTTTCAGGCATTTGTAATAGGTAAGTACCCAGAATCAAAATTATTTAAAGTTTCATCACGAATTTGCCACATGCAAATATCCCGAAAATTTCAAACATTGATGATTCCTCAACAAAACCACTTCACCCATTTTAACTTTGTAATTAAAAAGAGTAAAAAGGAGTTCCGAAAATTTGGAAAATTCCAAAGCACTTAGAGAGTCCGAATTTCAGAACTCTTCAAAAATGGTAGTCTTGTAAGTTGTCGGTAAAGTACTTTGGCAGTAGTTATTAGAACATGCAAGCATCACACAAATAGAATTTTTAAGGGTGCAACCGAACGTTGAGAAAGGTGGACCATAAAATTGTATGAGAAAAAAGAAAAAAAAAAAAAAACGGAATTCTGGACTGAGTCCAGACATAGTTTCCCAAACTGCTAACTATTTAAAATTTCTCTGTAGATAGAGGATTCGTAGTGAAGTGATAACTACGAAAAGTTTAATTTTCTCTTGCGGCCTTATGGTATACATTTTACTTGCTGTCCATACAGAGATGTCTAGAGATTTCTTCAGAAAGTAATTTTGAGTTTTTGAAAGAAGAGATTTTGCCGTTCTCAGTCCTACTTGACAACGTTTGAAAGTTTGTTAAGTCCTTTATCAGGAAAATAGATAAATAAAACTACAAAAACTATTTAAATGATGCTTTGGAGTAATGCCCGGACATTTCTTTTTACTATTTGTCTTGAAGTGTTAATATTGCCATAAAAATATTAACTAGAAATTGTAACTACATAATTATATGCGTAGCATTTTAAATGGATTGAAAACGCAGAGCTGTCTGTATAACATAAATCGAACCTGTTAATCTCATATCTGTTCCAGCAATTGTTTTTTTTTATATTTTATTTAGTCAAGCTCAGGATTCAAAGGTGGTATGTTACTAATTAACTAGGAGCATCATCTCATTAGGTAGAAGGATCATTGTCCCAACATCTCAATATCACCTCGTCTTAATACCAATAATTAGGGTAATCTGAGACATGGCTAGGCAAAATAATACGACGAATTAATATATGTCACACTCTCATTTTATACATAGTGTATGTTTGGGAATAGCTTGGTCTTTCATTAAGCGTCTACCGAAGGCAGGAACTAAGTCATACTGAATAGTATTAGCAGAGCCGTATATGATGTGCTTATTTTCTTTCCATTACGAATTAGTGTTCTTCCTGCACAATCTAGAGTAGAAAGAGACCCAGCCCCGGAAGCGTCTATTCGTACAAAAATGCGAAAATAAGACTCCTACGTTTCTGACTTCCAAAAATTTAATATTAGCGGGCGGTTGAAAGCCGAAACGGGCTTAATTTGTTGTTGTGGGAATAGCTGTAAATTCGTTTTGGAGCTTTAAAGCTGCAGAATTTTAAAAAAAGCCATAAGTTAAATAAATATTTTGTCTGTAAACCATCTCTGCGACTGTTGAGATGAATTGCTCTTTAAATACGGACCAGTTGTAAAATTTTGGACTAAGATATCTTTTGGTGACACGTGATAGCTGCATTTAAACCTGTGCCAACATTCGATGAAACCAATAGACTAAAGGTGGCAGTGAAATAGTCCTGTTACTTTTGAATCCAAATAATTTCAATAGCTCGGAGAAAAGTTCTGATTCGAACTGTGAACCGTGGTCTATAACGATGACTTTAGGAATGCCGAAAAATAAAATCGTTAAAACTTTGCCAAGTTTGGAAAGACGCACAGGTAAAATTTATTTATTTTTGTTGCATAATTCCTCGTTTTTTTTCTTAATTCCTCAACAAAAGCCTCTTCATCTACCTTTGAGTATAAACAAATCTTTAATAAGATAATTTTTCTAACTTATGTTATCCGGAAAAGTTGAAATTTGCTCAACTTGTCCATTTCGCGTTATACGCTCCGAAGCTATACGAGGCTCTATTTCAACGTATTCCTATGAACTGCTGCATTTAGTATTAATTCAATTCTTTGGACCATCATCGCTTTCTTACGGATTGAGCGATTCTTACCGTACCGCACTGACTGACTGCAATTTGTCATTTACACTTAACGAAAGTTCTCCTCCGACGAGTTGTGAATGTTTGTTAAACTTAAAGTGCGCGTTCGCCTTACGTTAATAACAATACTTACGTAAACGTAAATTGTAGTTGATCTTAAGGCTGGACCACAATTCTTACCGCACCTTTACTGACTACATTTTGACATTTGAACTTAACGAACGTTCTCCTCTGACGCCTTTAAGTTAATTTGTGTATGTCTGTTAAATTTAAAGGGCGTGTTCGTCACACTTTAGTAAATTTACTTACGAATGTCTGCAGAAAGCCTGAGTCTCATTAAAGGTGTGGCGAACTCACAATGTTACTTATCGAGAATGTAACGTCCCTTTTATCACCATTAGTAACTTCTGCGCTGTATAGTCTTGATTGTGCTCACTGTGACTTAGGGCCTTGTGTTAATTGAAAAACTAATTTCAGGCTTTCCTAATATACTTTGATCCTTACTTCCGAGCAGGAACTTGACAATAATCACAAAGGTTCAACAAAACAAAAATGCTCTCATCGAACTTAAGCTGGAAACATAATAGGACGGCCATCAGCGTTCATCAACTCAGATTTCATTCTATTATATTATCAGATATAGGAATAGATTGAAATTTGAACTGATGAACTCTGATGACCGTAGCATCCTGCTTAAAACTTTAACAAATAAAATATAAACCGTTTGGTAATAAACAGACGATCTCTTCGAGCTTTGTCTTGATCAACATCATATAAATTATTTTGTATTAAACGGGTGCTCTCTTAGTGTTTCTAACCTTTTCAAATGCTCAAATTGACTTCGTTCACATTTAAAAATCCCTATAAATGTTTTGTTTTTGAAATTTATGCCGCTGTCGACATGGATTTCATCAATTCGGAAAAGCGCATCAGCTACTATGTAGGCTATGATTTTATGTGAGATAAGGTTGATATCCGTAGTACTGGCTAATGAAATTCAAGTGTCGTAACTTAGGAGAAGAATCTTCGACTACATTTCTTCTAAAAACAAAAGCCAAAAGTTGTTGGTAAAAATACACGGTGAGAGATTTTTGGTCTCAAGTCTCCGGCTTACAGAGACTACAAGACAGACTTTTTTCTCTGGAGGCCAAAACATTAGGTCTCTAGAGACACGTCTCCGAAATGTATACACGAAATTTGAAGTTTAGTCTCTAGAAATCTCCAGAGATCTGTGTTGTCAAGCAAGAGATTATTAGAAAGAATTATCTCAGAAGTTATTAATATTGCGAAAAAATTTATCTCTAGAGGCCCAAGTCTCTCGCCGCGCCGTGTAGCTTCACCTTTAGACTGCGGCTCCCAGTGTTATGTCAGAGGTGCCTACCCAAAGCTGAGCAGAAGCCGAAGGGTATGCCAGCAGAGTAGCATGGTTCAGCTGTTGTTTAACATTTTCAAAAATTCAATAGAATCTTCAGAGCAATCAACTGTACGCGCTCCTTGTTTTTAGGTCCAGCCAGATACGCATTAATTTTAGCTTAGCTTGATATTGAGCTGTGTGAGGAAGGAAACGCTTATAGAAATTTATCATCCCAAAAATATGTCGTAGTTAATTAACGGTTTTAGAAGGGAGTATTATGGCGACAGTGTGATTTTCAATTACCTCACAGATAGATTTCAGAGTATTTTCTGCAATACTTCTTCTTCATCGCTTTTGTAAGCTCGTACTGGTGTTCCTCAAGGCTCCATTATTGGCCCATTACTTTTCACATTATTCATTAACGATATCTTTGAGTGCGTTAAACATAGTAGGCTATACCTCTCTGCTGATGATGCTCAGCTATATCTGCCAAAACTGCTTGGTCTAATTGAAAATGGAAGCAGTTGCATTATCGACGATTTACAAAGGATTCTTCACTGGGCTGTAGTCAATGCCATGAAGCTTCATGTCAGTGAATCTAACTGTTTGTTAATAAACGAAAACAATATGGACACTACTGGCCTATCACCTATTACTATTAACGGAGAAGGAAATCATTCCTTTTGTAGAGACTGCTCGTAATCTTGGAGTTATATTTAACAATACTTTTAGCTGAGACAATCCCAATTCGGCTGTAACTCGTAAAATCTATCTTTATACTCTCTGTAAGCTACTAATAACTTTACACTTACCGCAACAGGATTGCCCTTATTGTCCCTCACTCCCTGCTCCTGCGTTGCATATGAAGTATTTGGTCAACTTGATTAAATTAATTTCAGCATACTTGTTTCCATTTCATAATTTTGGAAATTCTAATAGAAATCATAGTTTAATATTGCCCAGATTTCAATCAAGCTTTGAAGCTCCTTACCTGATTCTATTAGACTATCCGTTTGGACAGACTCGCTTTCCTCGATCAAACGGCTCATCGTTGATCATTTAAAGTCTTCAGAATTACGCGTATATTAATTAATCAATTTTATGTATACATATAGTATGTCCACTTATATCGCTCAGCAGTATAAATTTCTCTAGGACACATAGGCACATACATTGCTTTCTTTTTTCTAAACATGTACTTACTAAAAGATCCTTGTACTGGTGTATTACCGCGAATACCTATATCTGTATAGTAATAATATATATATAATAAATTAAAATGATTTAATAGAGTTTTCATACATAATAAATCTTTTTTAAAAATCTTTTAGCTTTAGCAATTTGGTACAGGACGGGTCATTACTTCGGAAAGCAGCTTCCGTCAGATAAGTAGTTTATCTGCGAGCAAGTTTTCTCTGCTTGATGTTTAAATTTCCTTTAGACTGAATCCAGTCTAGGTTATAAGACTAAGACTGTTAATACACAGAACGTATGAATTCGTCGTGCACAGATGGATTGTTGTATTCAGAACGAAAGCATTTGCTGTAAATTTAAATAATATCTAAATCTAATAATTTCTCACAAACTGGAAATGAGCCGTCAAGTAGGTCTATGGAGTGTTAACAAAGAACTCTGTGTTTTTATTTCTCAGGAATATCGAATCCATTCCCACCGTTCATCTGCACACTTCGACGCAAGATTGAAAATAACTTATATTTATTTCTTTAAATTTAAAACTTCCAACCTTCGATAACATTTGCGTCCTTTAATTTAAATTAATGATTTGAAGAGAGCAATTGAATGGAAAACTCATTAAAACTTTATGTAACTCGAGCTTTGTCTTGTTTATTGCAAGGATTGCTGATCGAGACAATTAAACATGAGATGAGATATCAAGTTAGTTGGACTCTGTACTATGTCTGAAAGTTTTTCTTGAATGCCCTACTTAAGCACATACCAAATATATTTCCATCATCATTAATATTTCTATTCAAATCGATTCTGTTGAAAAGATATCTGAAAAGTAAATTACATTGATTATGTACGTTCACATCTTGTGCTGCATTAAGTTAAGAAATACTTGGACTATTACAAGTAAGGTGAAAGAAGGATTTTTGCAAAAAAGTCCACTGAGAAATAAGGATAACTTTTTAAATGCATGGCATATTTGAAACAACAGTGCGTTACAAGGATTAGGAGAATTAGAAAAAGTGCATCGACAAAAACACATCATAGCGGAGCAATTTTTTAATGAAAGTATCCAATTTATACAAATACTCGTATCGTACGATGAGGAGAGATTGATAGGAAGTTGCATGGACTACACACTTTCTTCAACTATTAAGAAGAAATAAACTATAATTGCTAACGTTCGGAACAATTGGAAAAAAATCGGAAAATTTGGAAAATTGTTCGGTAAATTCGGAAAAAATATGAAAAACTTGGAAAAAAATGTAATAATTGAAAAAAAAAATCGGAACAACTGGAAAAACATCCGGAAAAATTGAAAAAAAAATCGTAATAATTGAAAAAAATTCGGATCATTTGGAGAAAATTTGGAAAAATTGTAATAATTGAAAAACATTCGGAACATTTGGAAAAAATTCGGACAAATTGGAAAAAATCGTAATATTTAAAAAAATATCGGAACAACTGGAAAAAATCCGGACAATTTGAAAAAAAAAATCGTAATAAGTGAAAAAAATTCGGATCAATTGGAGAAAATTTGGAAAAATTGTAATAATTGGAAAAACTTTCGGAAAAATTGGAAAAAATTCGGAAGAAATGGAAAAAATCGTAATAATTAAAAGAAATTCGGAACAATTGAAAGAATTGGAACAAATTCGGAACAATTGGAAAAAATCCAGAAAAAAATCGTAATAATTGAAAAAAATTCGGAACAATTGCAAAATGGAAAATTTGGACAAAATTCGGAACAACTGGAATAAATCCGGAAAAAATGAGAAAAAATCTAAATAATTAAAAAAAAATTCGGATCAATTGGAGAAAATTCGGAAAAAAAATCGAATCAATTGCAAAAAATTCGGAACATTGGAAAAACATTCGAAAAAATTGGAAAAAATCTGGAAAAACAGAATACATCCGGAAAATTGGAAAAAATTAAAAATGGAAAAAAATTCGGATCTGGAAAAAAATCCCGAAAAATTGAAAAAAATCGTAATAATTGAACAAAGTCGGATCAATTGGAGAAAATTTGGAAAAATTGGAAAAAATCGTAATAATTAGAAAAACTTTCGGGAAACTTGGAAATAATTCGGAACAATTGGAAAAAAATCGGGAAAATTGGAAAGTTATTCCGAAAAATTGGAACAAGTTCGGAACAATTGAAAAAAAATCCAGAAATTTTCAAAATATCGAAATAATTAAAAAAAAATTCGGAAAATTGGAAAATTTTGAAAAAAATCGAAATAAAGGGAAAAATTGAGAAAAAATCATAATAACTGAAAAAAATTCGTATTAAATGGAGAAAATTCGGAAAAAAATTATTACAATTGCAAAAATATCGGAACAATTGGAAAAACATTCGAAAAAATTGGAAAAAAAGTTTGGGAAAAGTTGGACAATATCTGGAAAATTGAAAAAAATCGTAAAAAGGATAAGACAAACGGAAAAGCCGGAAAAATCAGGAAAAATTGAAAAAAATCGTAATAATTGAAAAAAATTGGAAAATTAGAAAAAATTCGGAAAAAAATGAAAATTGTTCGAACATTTGGAAAAAACTAGGAAAAATTGGATAAAATCGTAATAATTGAAAAAAAAATCGGAAAAATTGAAAAAAAAATCGTAATAATTGAAAAAAATCGGATCAATTGGAGAAAATTCGGAAAAGTGGGAAAAATCGTTATAATACCAAAAAAATCGGAATTGGAAAAACATTCGGAAAAATTGTAATGATTGGAACAAATTCGGAAAATCGGAAAAAAGTTCGAGAAAAATTGGACAACATCCGGAAAATTGGAAAAAATCGTAAAAATGGCAAATAAGTGGAAAACCTGGAAAGAAATCTGGAAAAATTGAAAAAAAATAACAATAATTGAAAAAAATCGGAACAATTAGAAAAAATTTGGAAATTATCCGGATAATTGTGAAAAATTGAATATACGGAATATAACTGTAAAATATATCTGACCGAAACTTGCTAGTTTCAGAAATATGCCACAAAAATACATTCGTGTGTGGCCTGATTTCAGGTGGCCTTTCCTATGCAGTCTTTTTGCTCTATTTTAAAAACTAGACATTTTCTTAGCAAAATTCCTTTTTATATCGTTTTGTATTCCTTTCACCGTTAAAATAAGCCCTCTATCGTTGAAATCGGTGAGAACTCATTTTTTGAATGAAAAAAGTGCAAGGGCTATAGTATATAAAAAGGAATTTTGCTAAAAAAAAGTCTAGTTTTTAAAATAGAGCAAAAAGACCGCATAGGAAAGGCCATCTGAAATCAGGCCACACACGAATGTATTTTTGTGGCATATTTCTGAAACTACCAAATTCTGGTCAGAAATATTTCACAGTTATATTCCTCTCATTATTCCGCGTCCAACGAGTGCTCATTCGTCAAAATCGGTGACAAAAAATGATAATTGAAATTTCGCGAAAAAAGCATGGACTGCCTTTGCACTTTTTCCATTCAAAAAATAAGTTCTCACCGATTTCAACGATAGAGGGCTTATTTTAACGGGGAAAGGAATACGAAACGATATTAAAAGGAATTTTGCTAAAAAAATGTCTAGTTTTTAAAATAGAGCAAAAAGACTGCATAGGAAAGGCCATCTGAAATCAGGCCACACACGAATGTATTTTTGTGGCATATTTCTGAAAGTACTAAGTTCTGGTCAGAAATATTTCACAGTTATATTCCTCTCATTATTCCGCGTTCAATGAGTGCTCATTCGTCAAAATCGGTGACAAAAACTTATAACTGAAATTTCGCGAAAAAAGCATGGATTATAGCCTTTGCAGTTTTTTCATTCAAAAAATAAGTTTTCACCGATTTCAACGATAGAGGGCTTATTTTAACGGGGAAAGGAATACAAAACGATATTAAAAGGAATTTTGCTAAAAAAATGTCTAGTTTTTAAAATAGAGCAAAAAGACTGCATAGGAAAGGCCATCTGAAATCAGGCCACACACGAATGTATTTTTGTGGCATATTTCTGAAAGTACTAAGTTCTGGTCAGAAATATTTCACAGTTATATTCCTCTCATTATTCCGCGTTCAATGAGTGCTCATTCGTCAAAATCGGTGACAAAAACTTATAACTGAAATTTCGCGAAAAAAGCATGGATTATAGCCTTTGCAGTTTTTTCATTCAAAAAATAAGTTCTCACCGATTTCAACGATAGAGGGCTTATTTTAACGGGGAAAGGAATACGAAACGATATTAAAAGGAATTTTGCTAAAAACATGTCTAGTTTTTAAAATAGAGCAAAAAGACTGCATAGGAAAGGCCATCTGAAATCAGGCCACACACAAATGTATTTTTGTGGCATATTTCTGAAACTAGCAAGTTCTGGTCAGAAATATTTCACAGTTATATTCCTCTCATTATTCCGCGTCCAACGAGTGCTCATTCGTCAAAATCGGTGACAAAAAATTATAATTGAAATTTCGCGAAAAAAGCATGAGCCTTTGCACGTTTTTCATTCAAAAAATAAGTTCTCACCGATTTCAACGATAGGCGGCTTATTTTAACGGGGAAAGGAATAAAAAACGCTATTAAAAGGAATTTTGCTAAAAAATGTAGTGCTGTATGTACGTAGGGCTAGCAATATACGATTACCGTACTGCACATCTGTGCTAGCTGCTGTCGTTCTCTGTTTCAATGTTATCTCTTGCAGTGTAATATTTAATATTTGTATGACCGATTGTTTTAAGCTACCGTTAGGACCATGAGTAGAATCAGACAAGTGCTGCGATTTTAGTCAGTTGATTAAGAGGCCTCAGTGAAGTAAAACACAACTTATTCGAAACTGGTCTTTTTATTTATAAAAACCTCACAATTTCAGAAGTGGGATGAACGGGAGAAAACGGTAGCATACATTATTTTAATTTAGGCCGAAATTTCTTTTTGCTCTTGAGAACTCGCGATAAGTTGCGCAGTTTATATTTTTCCCGAATATTTCATTAATTGATCGGTGGATCGGTCCATTCAAATATGTGTAGTGCATAGGTGTACGCAACAGATTTTTTTTAAACCGATAAAAACTTATTACCTACCAGTGCTTAACTCCAGTGTACAGACGGTGACGGCAAGGAGATTAGCATTAAACGAACACGTGATTCAGTGAATTAGACAAAGTTTTAATGATCGAAAAATAAGCCGGGGGTTTTTGTGGAAAAAGTGTTTTATCCTCAAAAAGTATTGTGTCCGTGCATCACATTTTCGCTATATTTAAAAATTTTGAGATAAATTTCCCCCGTTATGGCTGCACGTGTAACCAGATTTATCGAGAAGGCCACTGTCCAGCAGCTAAAAGACAAATTATCCGAAATGGGACAAGCTTCTACCGGATTAAAAAGTCAATTGCAGTTAAGATTAGAAGAGACAGTAGGAAGTTTAACCGAAATAGAAATTTTGCAATATTTTCCAAATAATAGACTCAGGGAAGATGGTGAAGACAATAACGGTGCTGGGGAAGAGCAATCTGAACAAAACAGTTATACTGAGATGCGGGAAAATTCAGCTGTGCAAAACTTAGATCAGCAATTGGATGATCTACGAGAAATGGTGAAGAAAAAGCAAGAAATTTCCGAGTTAAAGAAAAAATTACAGACTTTATGTGAAGAAGAAGAAGAAAATGCCGCTACACATCAACCCTCATATAGTTTTAGAGACGTTGAAGAATCTCTCCAGACATTCAGTGGTGACGACAATTTCTCGATTCAGAGATGGATACAGAGCTTTGAGGATTCGAAACAAATTTTTGGATGGGATGAAAAGAAATCGTTCATCTACGCCCAGCGACTATTAAGAGGAACAGCAAAATTATTCTTAAGGTCTTCATGTTGTAAATCATGGAAGGACTTAAAATCAGCCTTAATTAGGGAATTTCATCAGCATGTCACTGCAGCAGATATTCACGATACTTTGCGTTGTCGGAAGAGAAAACGGGAGGAAACACTTCAGCAATATGTACTGGCAATGCAAGAAATCTCCATTTTTTCCGATATCCAGGAACAAGATCTCATGTCTTACATTATACGGGGAATACCAGACTCTACTGTTAACAAGCAACTCCTATATAACGCCAACAATATGGTAGAGTTAAAACAAGCTCTGAGGAAGTATGAGAGAATGAAGAGGTACACGAGTTCTGAAGTTTTATCTCCACAACCAACATCATATCCTAGGACCAGACATGTGCAGCAAGAACCACAGCGTAGAATAAAATGTTTCAACTGCAATGAATTTGGCCACTTAAGCAGCAATTGCCCTAAACCGAAGAGGGAAAGGTCATCTTGTTTTCGATGCGGTCAACAAGGACATATCGCGACAAACTGTCGTCAATCATCGACGGTTATGATGGTACAGGACACTAAGCCCAACGCTGAAGAAGCATTACCGGATGACGGAAGTAATCAATATGAGTTCCTTAATAATGCTAATGATTTCCATTTTTTACTTAGCTACTCATTCGTCAGTGAATCAACAGGGAGGGCAGCCGTATCCATGAAGGCCATGACTGTTCTTGATACTGGAAGTCCCATCAGCTTTATAAAAGAAGCTCATGTACCACGATGCTTAGTTTCACAACTGGACTCACCAACATCAAGAGGATATTACGGAATCAACAATAGTGAATTGAATATATTAGGTAGAACATACTGTAGCGTTAATTTTAAAGGTAATTTAATTAAGTTATACTTACTAGTAGTTAGAAACGATAGCATGAGACACCCTATAGTGTTAGGTAGAGATTTTTTAAGAGCCAGTAATATAAAACTCGTTATTAATAACAATGACCAAAATATTCCGAGCTGCACGAACAGTAATACTATTACAAATAAGAATATTACAAATATTAACACAGATAACGATATAAATAATATTAAAAATAGTGACGAAAACTCAAGTAGTACCGAAAGGAATTTAGGCTTTCCAGATCCAAACCTTAACGACAACAACGAAAATGATTTTTTTAGGGATATTTTAAATATTGATACGTGTTTAGATAACTCCCTCGAACAAAACATATGTATGAATGACAATTTAACGTTTGGCCAGAAACATATTTTGAAGCGTATTTTAAAATGTATTCCTAATGACGACGACTATCCAATTAAAGAAAATTCAAATTACGAAATGAAAATAGTACTGACCAAGAACGATGTTTTTCAATGTACTCCGAGACGATTGGCTTTCGTGCATAAAATAGAACTGAAGAAAATATTAGATGATTTGCTCCAGAGGAAAATAATCCGGGAAAGTAATTCCCCTTTTGCATCCCCAATAGTCTTAACAAAGAAAAAGAGCGGCGAGCTTAGATTGTGCGTAGATTTTAGAGAGTTAAATAAGATAACCCAAAAAGACAACTATCCACTACCATTAATAGAAGACCACTTAGATAGATTGCGGGGAAAAAAATATTTTTCAATATTAGATCTGAAAAACGGTTTCCATCATGTCAAGGTCAATGATGAATCTGTAAAATATACGTCTTTCGTAACACCATTTGGGCAGTACGAATACTTACGTATGCCATTTGGCCTAAAAAATGCACCAGCTGTATTTCAACGTTTCATTAACTCTATCTTTAAACATCTGATAGACGAAAGCAAGGTGCTGATATACGTAGACGATCTATTGATAGCATCAGTAACTATAGAGGAACATTTTGAAATTTTAGAAGAGGTAATGAAGGCGGTAACTGATAATAATTTGAGACTTAGGATTGACAAATGCAAGTTTATGCTCCAGGAAATAAATTACTTAGGGTATCAAGTAAATGCTCAAGGTATAGGTCCAAATACGGAGGGAGTACGAGCCGTTAGAGAATTCCCTATACCTAAAAACGTGAGAGATGTCCATTCTTTCGTGGGTCTATGTTCCTATTTTAGGAAATTCATTAAGGATTTTGCTATTATTTCAAAGCCATTATATGATCTATTGAGGAAGGATGTTGTTTTTCATTTTGGACCAAATGAGCTAAAGACTTTTGAAGATTTGAAGGATAAGCTGCAACAATCTCCATTGCTAAGTATATATAACCCGAACGCGGAAACTGAATTGCACTGTGATGCAAGCAGCTTCGGTTTTGGAGCTGTGTTACTTCAATACCAAGAAGATAAAAAGTTCCACCCCATTTTCTTCTTCTCGAAGCGTACCACTCCTCAAGAGGCTAAATATCATAGCTATGAGTTGGAGACTCTGGCAATTATATATGCCTTGAGACGGTTCAGAATTTATTTAATGGGAATCAAATTTAAAATACTGACTGATTGCAAATCTTTAACTCTTACATTGAGCAAGAAATTATTAAACCCTAGAATCTCTCGTTGGGCTTTAGAGCTCCAAGATTTTGACTATCGTATCGAACATCGAGAAAGTGGGAAAATGACTCATGTAGATGCGTTAAGCCGATGTCATAATATCCTACTGGTGGAAAGTGAATCATTTGAGCTTGCACTGGCTTCTGCTCAGCATAGAGACCCTATAATCAAGAACATAGCTACTATGTTGGAACAAAAGGAAAGTCCATCCTATGAGATGATTAACGGATTAGTCTATCGAAAACTAAACGGAAAAGTTTTCTTTTACGTACCATCTCAAATGGAGAGGAATGTCATACAAACTCATCATGATGCATTGTGCCATGTGGGGGTTGCGAAATGCCTTGATTATCTAAAACAAACATATTGGTTCCCATTCATGAAGCCAAAAATCAAAAACTATATAGATAATTGTGTAAAATGTATTCATTACTCTCCGCATGTAGGCAAAAAAGAAGGTGAATTACATAGCATACCTAAAGGTAACAAACCCTTTGAAACTGTTCACGTTGACCATTATGGTCCTCTTCCGACTTCAGTACGTAGTACGAAAAAATATGTATTCCTGATCGTGGACGGTTTTACCAAGTTCACGAAGTTATATCCGGTTAAGACTACTAACACGAAAGAAGTGGTACAATGCCTACATACGTATTTCACTTCATATAGCAAGCCATCTAAAATTATTTCTGATAGAGGCAGTTGTTTTACATCGGATGACTTTTCAAAATTTTGTGATGAAAATGGTATACAGCACATCAAAATCGCAACTTGCTCCCCTCAGTCTAACGGGCAGGTAGAAAGAATAAATCGATCCTTAACACCCATGTTATCTAAAGAAGCCGAAATTGAGCCTGGGGAATGGAGTAACCACCTAAATAAAATAGAATTTGCCATTAACAATACCGTATGTCGGAGTACAGGTAACACGCCGAGTGTATTGTTATTTGGAGTCAACCAGAAGGGTGATGCAAGTGATAGGATTCGGGAATATTTGCAAGAAAATGTTTTGCCAGATAAGCCAAGAGACTTAAGTGCGGTAAGAGAGGAGGCTAGTAGAAATATCGTTCGTGGTCAAGACGCAAATAAAATTTATTTTGACAAGGCACATAAGCCGCCTCATAAATATAGCATAGGTGATTATATCATGATAAAGAACGTCATTAACTTGCCCGGGATCAACAGAAAATTGCTCCCTAAATATAAAGGGCCATACGAAGTAATAAAAGAATTGCCAAACGATAGATATTTGATTCAAGATGTCCCGAATATTCAACTGTCGCGTATTCCTTACACAGGTATATCTTCGCCTGAAAATATGAAACCGTATCTAAAGGGTGAAAAATAACACGTATCAATGTTTCATTTAAGTTATATTTTTGTGTAATGATCAATTAATTATATGATAAGTAATAAATCGAGGTCGATTTATATAGTCAGGATGGTCGAGTTGTAGTGCTGTATGTACGTAGGGCTAGCAATATACGATTACCGTACTGCACATCTGTGCTAGCTGCTGTCGTTCTCTGTTTCAATGTTATCTCTTGCAGTGTAATATTTAATATTTGTATGACCGATTGTTTTAAGCTACCGTTAGGACCATGAGTAGAATCAGACAAGTGCTGCGATTTTAGTCAGTTGATTAAGAGGCCTCAGTGAAGTAAAACACAACTTATTCGAAACTGGTCTTTTTATTTATAAAAACCTCACAAAAATGTCTAGTTTTTAAAAGAGAGCAAAAAGACTGCATAGGAAAGGCCATCTGAAATCAGGCCACACACAAATGTATTTTTGTGGCATATTTCTGAAACTAGCAAGTTCTGGTCAGAAATATTTCACAGTTATATTCCTCTCATTATTCCGCGTCCAACGAGTGCTCATTCGTCAAAATCGGTGACAAAAAATTATAATTGAAATTTCGCGAAAAAAGCATGAGCCTTTGCACGTTTTTCATTCAAAAAATAAGTTCTCACCGATTTCAACGATAGGCGGCTTATTTTAACGGGGAAAGGAATAAAAAACGCTGTTAAAAGGAATTTTGCTAAAAAATGTCTAGTTTTTAAAAGAGAGCAAAAAGACTGCATAGGAAAGGCCATCTGAAATCAGGCCACACACAAATGTATTTTTGTGGCATATTTCTGAAACTAGCACGTTCTGGTCAGAAATATTTCACATTTATATTCCTCTCATTATTCCGCGTCCAACGAGTGCTCATTCGTCAAAATCGGTGACAAAAAATTATAATTGAAATTTCGCGAAAAAAGCATGGACTATAGCCTTTGCACTTTTTTCATTCAAAAAATAAGTTCTCACCGATTTCAACGATAGAGGGCTTATTTTAATGGGGAAAGGAATACAAAACGATATTAAAAGGAATTTTGCTAAAAACATGTCTAGTTTTTAAAATAGAGCAAAAAGACTGCATAGGAAAGGCCATCTGAAATCAGGCCACACACAAATGTATTTTTGTGGCATATTTCTGAAACTAGCAAGTTCTGGTCAGAAATATTTCACAGTTATATTCCTCTCATTATTCCGCGTCCAACGAGTGCTCATTCGTCAAAATCGGTGACAAAAAATTATAATTGAAATTTCGCGAAAAAGCATGAGCCTTTGCACGTTTTTCATTCAAAAAATAAGTTCTCACCGATTTCAACGATAGGCGGCTTATTTTAACGGGGAAAGGAATAAAAAACGCTATTAAAAGGAATTTTGCTAAAAAATGTCTAGTTTTTAAAAGAGAGCAAAAAGACTGCATAGGAAAGGCCATCTGAAATCAGGCCACACACAAATGTATTTTTGTGGCATATTTCTGAAACTAGCACGTTCTGGTCAGAAATATTTCACAGTTATATTCCTCTCATTATTCCGCGTCCAACGAGTGCTCATTCGTCAAAATCGGTGACAAAAAATTATAATTGAAATTTCGCGAAAAAGCATGAGCCTTTGCACGTTTTTCATTCAAAAAATAAGTTCTCACCGATTTCAACGATAGGCGGCTTATTTTAACGGGGAAAGGAATAAAAAACGCTATTAAAAGGAATTTTGCTAAAAAATGTCTAGTTTTTAAAAGAGAGCAAAAAGACTGCATAGGAAAGGCCATCTGAAATCAGGCCACACACAAATGTATTTTTGTGGCATATTTCTGAAACTAGCACGTTCTGGTCAGAAATATTTCACAGTTATATTCCTCTCATTATTCCGCGTCCAACGAGTGCTCATTCGTCAAAATCGGTGACAAAAAATTATAATTGAAATTTCGCGAAAAAAGCATGGACTATAGCCTTTGCACGTTTTTCATTCAAAAAATAAGTTCTCACCGATTTCAACGATAGGCGGCTTATTTTAACGGGGAAAGGAATAAAAAACGCTATTAAAAGGAATTTTGCTAAAAAATGTCTAGTTTTTAAAAGAGAGCAAAAAGACTGCATAGGAAAGGCCATCTGAAATCAGGCCACACACAAATGTATTTTTGTGGCATATTTCTGAAACTAGCACGTTCTGGTCAGAAATATTTCACAGTTATATTCCTCTCATTATTCCGCGTCCAACGAGTGCTCATTCGTCAAAATCGGTGACAAAAAATTATAATTGAAATTTCGCGAAAAAAGTATGAGCCTTTGCACGTTTTTCATTCAAAAAATAAGTTCTCACCGATTTCAACGATAGGCGGCTTATTTTAACGGGGAAAGGAATAAAAAACGCTATTAAAAGGAATTTTGCTAAAAAATGTCTAGTTTTTAAAAGAGAGCAAAAAGACTGCATAGGAAAGGCCATCTGAAATCAGGCCACACACAAATGTATTTTTGTGGCATATTTCTGAAACTAGCACGTTCTGGTCAGAAATATTTCACAGTTATATTCCTCTCATTATTCCGCGTCCAACGAGTGCTCATTCGTCAAAATCGGTGACAAAAAATTATAATTGAAATTTCGCGAAAAAAGCATGAGCCTTTGCACGTTTTTCATTCAAAAAATAAGTTCTCACCGATTTCAACGATAGGCGGCTTATTTTAACGGGGAAAGGAATAAAAAACGCTATTAAAAGGAATTTTGCTAAAAAATGTCTAGTTTTTAAAAGAGAGCAAAAAGACTGCATAGGAAAGGCCATCTGAAATCAGGCCACACACAAATGTATTTTTGTGGCATATTTCTGAAACTAGCACGTTCTGGTCAGAAATATTTCACAGTTATATTCCTCTCATTATTCCGCGTCCAACGAGTGCTCATTCGTCAAAATCGGTGACAAAAAATTATAATTGAAATTTCGCGAAAAAAGCATGAGCCTTTGCACGTTTTTCATTCAAAAAATAAGTTCTCACCGATTTCAACGATAGGCGGCTTATTTTAACGGGGAAAGGAATAAAAAACGCTATTAAAAGGAATTTTGCTAAAAAATGTCTAGTTTTTAAAAGAGAGCAAAAAGACTGCATAGGAAAGGCCATCTGAAATCAGGCCACACACAAATGTATTTTTGTGGCATATTTCTGAAACTAGCACGTTCTGGTCAGAAATATTTCACAGTTATATTCCTCTCATTATTTCGCGTCCAACGAGTGCTCATTCGTCAAAATCGGTGACAAAAAATTATAATTGAAATTTCGCGAAAAAAGCATGAGCCTTTGCACGTTTTTCATTCAAAAAATAAGTTCTCACCGATTTCAACGATAGGCGGCTTATTTTAACGGGGAAAGGAATAAAAAACGCTATTAAAAGGAATTTTGCTAAAAAATGTCTAGTTTTTAAAAGAGAGCAAAAAGACTGCATAGGAAAGGCCATCTGAAATCAGGCCACACACAAATGTATTTTTGTGGCATATTTCTGAAACTAGCACGTTCTGGTCAGAAATATTTCACAGTTATATTCCTCTCATTATTCCGCGTCCAACGAGTGCTCATTCGTCAAAATCGGTGACAAAAAATTATAATTGAAATTTCGCGAAAAAAGCATGAGCCTTTGCACGTTTTTCATTCAAAAAATAAGTTCTCACCGATTTCAACGATAGGCGGCTTATTTTAACGGGGAAAGGAATAAAAAACGCTATTAAAAGGAATTTTGCTAAAAAATGTCTAGTTTTTAAAAGAGAGCAAAAAGACTGCATAAGAAAGGCCATCTGAAATCTGGCCACACACAAATGTATTTTTGTGGCATATTTCTGAAACTAGCACGTTCTGGTCAGAAATATTTCACAGTTATATTCCTCTCATTATTCCGCGTCCAACGAGTGCTCATTCGTCAAAATCGGTGACAAAAAATTATAATTGAAATTTCGCGAAAAAAGCATGGACTATAGCCTTTGCACTTTTTTCATTCAAAAAATAAGTTCTCACCGATTTCAACGATAGAGGGCTTATTTTAACGGGGAAAGGAATACAAAACGATATAAAAAGGAATTTTGCTAAAAAAATGTCTAGTTTTTAAAATAGAGCAAAAAGACTGCATAGGAAAGGCTATCTGAAATCAGGCCACACAAGAATGTAGTTTTGTGGCATATTTCTGAAACTAGCAAGTTCTGTTCAGAAATATTTCACAGTTATATTCCTCTCATTATTCCGCGTCCAACGAGTGCTCATTCGTCAAAATCGGTGACAAAAAATTATAATTGAAATTTCGCGAAAAAAGCATGGACAGCCTTTGCACTTTTTCCATTCAAAAAATAAGTTCTCACCGATTTCAACGATAGAGGGCTTAATTTAACGGGGAAAGGAATACAAAACGATATTAAAAGGAATTTTGCTAAAAAAATGTCTAGTTTTTAAAATAGAGCAAAAAGACTGCATAGGAAAGGCCATCTGAAATCAGGCCACACACAAATGTATTTTTGTGGCATATTTCTGAAACTAGCAAGTTCTGGTCAGAAATATTTCACAGTTATATTCCTCTCATTATTCCGCGTCCAACGAGTGCTCATTCGTCAAAATCGGTGACAAAAAATTATAATTGAAATTTCGCGAAAAAAAACATGGACTATAGCCTTTGCACTTTTTCCATTCAAAAAATAAGTTCTCACCGATTTCAACGATAGGCGGCTTATTTTAACGGGGAAAGCAATAAAAAACGCTATTAAAAGGAATTTTGCTAAAAAATGTCTAGTTTTTAAAATAGAGCAAAAAGACTGCATAGGAAAGGCCATCTGAAATCAGGCCACACACGAAAGTATTTTTGTGGCATATTTCTGAAACTAGCAAGTTCTGGTAAGAAATATTTCACAGTTATATTCCTCTCATTATTCCGCGTCCATCGAGTGCTCATTCGTCAAAATCGGTGACAAAAAATTATAATTGAAATTTCGCGAAAAAAGCATGGACTATAGCCTTTGCACGTTTTTCATTCAAAAAATAAGTTCTCACCGATTTCAACGATAGGCGGCTTATTTTAACGGGGAAAGCAATAAAAAACGCTATTAAAAGGAATTTTGCTAAAAAATGTGTAGTTTTTAAAATAGAGCAAAAAGACTGCATAGGAAAGGCCATCTGAAATCAGGCCACACACGAATGTATTTTTTGCCATATTTCTGAAAGTACTAAGTTCTGGTCAGAAATATTTCACAGTTATATTCCTCTCATTATTCCGCGTCCAACGAGTGCTCATTCGTCAAAATCGGTGACAAAAACTTATAACTGAAATTTCGCGAAAAAAGCATGGACTATAGCCTTTGCACTTTTTTCATTCAAAAAATAAGTTCTCACCGATTTCAACGATAGAGGGCTTATTTTAACGGGGAAAGGAATACAAAACGATATTAAAAGGAATTTTGCTAAAAAAATGTCTAGTTTTCAAAATAGAGCAAAAAGACTGCATAGGAAAGGCCATCTGAAATCAGGCCACACACGAATGTATTTTTGTGGCATATTTCTGAAACTAGCAAGTTCTGGTAAGAAATATTTCACAGTTATATTCCTCTCATTATTCCGCGTCCATCGAGTGCTCATTCGTCAAAATCGGTGACAAAAAATTATAATTGAAATTTCGCGAAAAAAGCATGGACTATAGCCTTTGCACGTTTTTCATTCAAAAAATAAGTTCTCACCGATTTCAACGATAGAGGGCTTATTTTAACGGGGAAAGGAATACAAAACGATATTTAAAGGAATTTTGCTAAAAAATGTCTAGTTTTTAAAATAGAGCAAAAAGACTGCATAGGAAAGGCCATCTGAAATCAGGCCACACACGAATGTATTTTTTGCCATATTTCTGAAAGTACTAAGTTCTGGTCAGAAATATTTCACAGTTATATTCCTCTCATTATTCCGCGTCCAACGAGTGCTCATTCGTCAAAATCGGTGACAAAAACTTATAACTGAAATTTCGCGAAAAAAGCATGGACTATAGCCTTTGCACGTTTTTCATTCAAAAAATAAGTTCTCACCGATTTCAACGATAGGCGGCTTATTTTAACGGGGAAAGCAATAAAAAACGCTATTAAAAGGAATTTTGCTAAAAAATGTCTAGTTTTTAAAATAGAGCAAAAAGACTGCATAGGAAAGGCCATCTGAAATCAGGCCACACACGAATGTATTTTTTGCCATATTTCTGAAAGTACTAAGTTCTGGTCAGAAATATTTCACAGTTATATTCCTCTCATTATTCCGCGTCCAACGAGTGCTCATTCGTCAAAATCGGTGACAAAAACTTATAACTGAAATTTCGCGAAAAAAGCATGGACTATAGCCTTTGCACTTTTTTCATTCAAAAAATAAGTTCTCACCGATTTCAACGATAGAGGGCTTATTTTAACGGGGAAAGCAATAAAAAACGCTATTAAAAGGAATTTTGCTAAAAAATGTCTAGTTTTTAAAATAGAGCAAAAAGACTGCATAGGAAAGGCCATCTGAAATCAGGCCACACACGAATGTATTTTTTGCCATATTTCTGAAAGTACTAAGTTCTGGTCAGAAATATTTCACATTTATATTCCTCTCATTATTCCGCGTCCAACGAGTGCTCATTCGTCAAAATCGGTGACAAAAACTTATAACTGAAATTTCGCGAAAAAAGCATGGACTATAGCCTTTGCACTTTTTTCATTCAAAAAATAAGTTCTCACCGATTTCAACGATAGAGGGCTTATTTTAACGGGGAAAGGAATACAAAACGATATTAAAAGGAATTTTGCTAAAAAAATGTCTAGTTTTCAAAATAGAGCAAAAAGACTGCATAGGAAAGGCCATCTGAAATCAGGCCACACACGAATGTATTTTTGTGGCATATTTCTGAAACTAGCAAGTTCTGGTAAGAAATATTTCACAGTTATATTCCTCTCATTATTCCGCGTCCATCGAGTGCTCATTCGTCAAAATCGGTGACAAAAAATTATAATTGAAATTTCGCGAAAAAAGCATGGACTATAGCCTTTGCACGTTTTTCATTCAAAAAATAAGTTCTCACCGATTTCAACGATAGAGGGCTTATTTTAACGGGGAAAGGAATACAAAACGATATTTAAAGGAATTTTGCTAAAAAATGTCTAGTTTTTAAAATAGAGCAAAAAGACTGCATAGGAAAGGCCATCTGAAATCACGCCACACACGAATGTATTTTTTGCCATACTTCTGAAAGTACTAAGTTCTGGTCAGAAATATTTCACAGTTATATTCCTCTCATTATTCCGCGTCCAACGAGTGCTCATTCGTCAAAATCGGTGACAAAAACTTATAACTGAAATTTCGCGAAAAAAGCATGGACTATAGCCTTTGCACTTTTTTCATTCAAAAAATAAGTTCTCACCGATTTCAACGATAGAGGGCTTATTTTAACGGGGAAAGGAATACAAAACGATATTTAAAGGAATTTTGCTAAAAAAATGTCTAGTTTTCAAAATAGAGCAAAAAGACTGCATAGGAAAGGCCATCTGAAATCAGGCCACACACGAATGTATTTTTTGCCATATTTCTGAAAGTACTAAGTTCTGGTCAGAAATATTTCACAGTTATATTCCTCTCATTATTCCGCGTCCAACGAGTGCTCATTCGTCAAAATCGGTGACAAAAACTTATAACTGAAATTTCGCGAAAAAAGCATGGACTATAGCCTTTGCACTTTTTTCATTCAAAAAATAAGTTCTCACCGATTTCAACGATAGAGGGCTTATTTTAACGGGGAAAGGAATACAAAACGATATTTAAAGGAATTTTGCTAAAAAAATGTCTAGTTTTCAAAATAGAGCAAAAAGACTGCATAGGAAAGGCCATCTGAAATCAGGCCATACACGAATGTATTTTTGTGGCATATTTCTGAAACTAGCAAGTTCTGGTAAGAAATATTTCACAGTTATATTCCTCTCATTATTCCGCGTCCATCGAGTGCTCATTCGTCAAAATCGGTGACAAAAAATTATAATTGAAATTTCGCGAAAAAAACATGGACTATAGCCTTTGCACTTTTTTCATTCAAAAAATAAGTTCTCACCGATTTCAACGATAGAGGGCTTATTTTAACGGGGAAAGCAATAAAAAACGCTATTAAAAGGAATTTTGCTAAAAAATGTCTAGTTTTTAAAATAGAGCAAAAAGACTGCATAGGAAAGGCCATCTGAAATCAGGCCACACACGAATGTATTTTTTGCCATATTTCTGAAAGTACTAAGTTCTGGTCAGAAATATTTCACAGTTATATTCCTCTCATTATTCCGCGTCCAACGAGTGCTCATTCGTCAAAATCGGTGACAAAAACTTATAACTGAAATTTCGCGAAAAAAGCATGGACTATAGCCTTTGCACTTTTTTCATTCAAAAAATAAGTTCTCACCGATTTCAACGATAGAGGGCTTATTTTAACGGGGAAGGGAATACAAAACGATATTAAAAGGAATTTTGCTAAAAAAATGTCTAGTTTTTAAAATAGAGCAAAAAGACTGCATAGGAAAGGCCATCTGAAATCAGGCCACACACGAATGTATTTTTGTGGCATATTTCTGAAACTAGCAAGATCTGGTCAGAAATATTTCACAGTTATATTCCTCTCATTATTCCGCGTCAACGAGTGCTCATTCGTCAAAATCGGTGACAAAAAATTATAATTGAAATTTCGCGAAAAAAGCATGGACTATAGCCTTTGCACGTTTTTCATTCAAAAAATAAGTTCTCACCGATTTCAACGATAGGCGGCTTATTTTAACGGGGAATGGAATACAAAACGATATTAAAAGGAATTTTGCTAAAAAAATGTCTAGTTTTTAAAATAGAGCAAAAAGACTGCATAGGAAAGGCCATCTGAAATCAGGCCACAC
Organism: Dioctria rufipes; assembly: GCA_963924295.1. Classification (NCBI taxonomy): domain Eukaryota; kingdom Metazoa; phylum Arthropoda; class Insecta; order Diptera; family Asilidae; genus Dioctria; species Dioctria rufipes. The sequence goes on along the minus strand of OZ002743.1, from coordinate 159,321,430 downwards.
ACAAATGTATTTTTGTGGCATATTTCTGAAACTAGCAAGTTCTGGTCAGAAATATTTCACAGTTATATTCCTCTCATTATTCCGCGTCCAACGAGTGCTCATTCGTCAAAATCGGTGACAAAAAATTATAATTGAAATTTCGCGAAAAAAAACATGGACTATAGCCTTTGCACTTTTTTCATTCAAAAAATAAGTTCTCATCGATTTCAACGATAGAGGGCTTATTTTAACGGGGAAAGGAATACAAAACGATATAAAAAGGAATTTTGCTAAAAAAATGTCTAGTTTTTAAAATAGAGCAAAAAGACTGCATAGGAAAGGCTATCTGAAATCAGGCCACACAAGAATGTAGTTTTGTGGCATATTTCTGAAACTAGCAAGTTCTGTTCAGAAATATTTCACAGTTATATTCCTCTCATTATTCCGCGTCCAACGAGTGCTCATTCGTCAAAATCGGTGACAAAAAATTATAATTGAAATTTCGCGAAAAAAGCATGGACTATAGCCTTTGCACGTTTTTCATTCAAAAAATAAGTTCTCACCGATTTCAACGATAGGCGGCTTATTTTAACGGGGAAAGCAATAAAAAACGCTATTAAAAGGAATTTTGCTAAAAAATGTCTAGTTTTTAAAATAGAGCAAAAAGACTGCATAGGAAAGGCCATCTGAAATCAGGCCACACACGAATGTATTTTTTGCCATATTTCTGAAAGTACTAAGTTCTGGTCAGAAATATTTCACAGTTATATTCCTCTCATTATTCCGCGTCCAACGAGTGCTCATTCGTCAAAATCGGTGACAAAAACTTATAACTGAAATTTCGCGAAAAAAGCATGGACTATAGCCTTTGCACTTTTTTCATTCAAAAAATAAGTTCTCACCGATTTCAACGATAGAGGGCTTATTTTAACGGGGAAAGGAATACAAAACGATATTAAAAGGAATTTTGCTAAAAAAATGTCTAATTTTTAAAATAGAGCAAAAAGACTGCATAGGAAAGGCCATCTGAAATCAGGCCACACACGAATGTATTTTTGTGGCATATTTCTGAAACTAGCAAGATCTGGTCAGAAATATTTCACAGTTATATTCCTCTCATTATTCCGCGTCCAACGAGTGCTCATTCGTCAAAATCGGAGACAAAAAATTATAATTGAAATTTCGCGAAAAAAGCATGGACTATAGCCTTTGCACGTTTTTCATTCAAAAAATAAGTTCTCACCGATTTCAACGATAGGCGGCTTATTTTAACGGGGAATGGAATACAAAACGATATTAAAAGGAATTTTGCTAAAAAAATGTCTAGTTTTTAAAATAGAGCAAAAAGACTGCATAGGAAAGGCCATCTGAAATCAGGCCACACACAAATGTATTTTTGTGGCATATTTCTGAAACTAGCAAGTTCTGGTCAGAAATATTTCACAGTTATATTCCTCTCATTATTCCGCGTCCAACGAGTGCTCATTCGTCAAAATCGGTGACAAAAAATTATAATTGAAATTTGGCGAAAAAAGCATGGACTATAGCCTTTGCACTTTTTTCATTCAAAAAATAAGTTCTCACCGATTTCAACGATAGAGGGCTTATTTTAACGGGGAAAGCAATAAAAAACGCTATTAAAAGGAATCTTGCTAAAAAATGTCTAGTTTTTAAAATAGAGCAAAAAGACTGCATAGGAAAGGCCATCTGAAATCAGGCCACACACAAATGTATTTTTGTGGCATATTTCTGAAACTAGCAAGTTCTGGTCAGAAAGATTTCACAGTTATATTCCTCTCATTATTCCGCGTCCAACGAGTGCTCATTCGTCAAAATCGGAGACAAAAAATTATAATTGAAATTTCGCGAAAAAAGCATGGACTATAGCCTATGCACTTTTTTCATTCAAAAAATAAGTTCTCATCGATTTCAACGATAGAGGGCTTATTTTAACGGGGAAAGGAATACAAAACGATATAAAAAGGAATTTTGCTAAAAAAATGTCTAGTTTTTAAAATAGAGCAAAAAGACTGCATAGGAAAGGCTATCTGAAATCAGGCCACACAAGAATGTAGTTTTGTGGCATATTTCTGAAACTAGAACGTTCTGGTCAGAAATATTTCACAGTTATATTCCTCTCATTATTCCGCTTCCAACGAGTGCTCATTCGTCAAAATCGGTGACAAAAAATTATAATTGAAATTTCGCGAAAAAAGCATGGACTATAGCCTTTGCACGTTTTTCATTCAAAAAATAAGTTCTCACCGATTTCAACGATAGGCGGCTTATTTTAACGGGGAAAGCAATAAAAAACGCTATTAAAAGGAATTTTGCTAAAAAATGTCTAGTTTTTAAAATAGAGCAAAAAGACTGCATAGGAAAGGCCATCTGAAATCAGGCCACACACAAATGTATTTTTGTGGCATATTTCTGAAACTAGCAAGTTCTGGTCAGAAAGATTTCACAGTTATATTCCTCTCATTATTCCGCGTCCAACGAGTGCTCATTCGTCAAAATCGGTGACAAAAAATTATAATTGAAATTTGGCGAAAAAAGCATGGACTATAGCCTTTGCACTTTTTTCATTCAAAAAATAAGTTCTCACCGATTTCAACGATAGAGGGCTTATTTTAACGGGGAAGGGAATACAAAACGATATTAAAAGGAATTTTGCTAAAAAAATGTCTAGTTTTTAAAATAGAGCAAAAAGACTGCATAGGAAAGGCCATCTGAAATCAGGCCACACACGAATGTATTTTTGTGGCATATTTCTGAAACTAGCAAGATCTGGTCAGAAATATTTCACAGTTATATTCCTCTCATTATTCCGCGTCCAACGAGTGCTCATTCGTCAAAATCGGTGACAAAAAATTATAATTGAAATTTCGCGAAAAAAGCATGGACTATAGCCTTTGCACGTTTTTCATTCAAAAAATAAGTTCTCACCGATTTCAACGATAGAGGGCTTATTTTAACGGGGAAAGCAATAAAAAACGCTATTAAAAGGAATTTTGCTAAAAAATGTCTAGTTTTTAAAATAGAGCAAAAAGACTGCATAGGAAAGGCCATCTGAAATCAGGCCACACACGAATGTATTTTTTGCCATATTTCTGAAAGTACTAAGTTCTGGTCAGAAATATTTCACAGTTATATTCCTCTCATTATTCCGCGTCCAACGAGTGCTCATTCGTCAAAATCGGTGACAAAAACTTATAACTGAAATTTCGCGAAAAAAGCATGGACTATAGCCTTTGCACTTTTTTCATTCAAAAAATAAGTTCTCACCGATTTCAACGATAGAGGGCTTATTTTAACGGGGAAGGGAATACAAAACGATATTAAAAGGAATTTTGCTAAAAAAATGTCTAGTTTTTAAAATAGAGCAAAAAGACTGCATAGGAAAGGCCATCTGAAATCAGGCCACACACGAATGTATTTTTGTGGCATATTTCTGAAACTAGCAAGTTCTGGTCAGAAATATTTCACAGTTATATTCCTCTCATTATTCCGCGTCCAACGAGTGCTCATTCGTCAAAATCGGTGACAAAAAATTATAATTGAAATTTCGCGAAAAAAAACATGGACTATAGCCTTTGCACTTTTTTCATTCAAAAAATAAGTTCTCATCGATTTCAACGATAGAGGGCTTATTTTAACGGGGAAAGGAATACAAAACGATATAAAAAGGAATTTTGCTAAAAAAATGTCTAGTTTTTAAAATAGAGCAAAAAGACTGCATAGGAAAGGCTATCTGAAATCAGGCCACACAAGAATGTAGTTTTGTGGCATATTTCTGAAACTAGCAAGTTCTGTTCAGAAATATTTCACAGTTATATTCCTCTCATTATTCCGCGTCCAACGAGTGCTCATTCGTCAAAATCGGTGACAAAAAATTATAATTGAAATTTCGCGAAAAAAGCATGGACTATAGCCTTTGCACGTTTTTCATTCAAAAAATAAGTTCTCACCGATTTCAACGATAGGCGGCTTATTTTAACGGGGAAAGCAATAAAAAACGCTATTAAAAGGAATTTTGCTAAAAAATGTCTAGTTTTTAAAATAGAGCAAAAAGACTGCATAGGAAAGGCCATCTGAAATCAGGCCACACACGAATGTATTTTTGTGGCATATTTCTGAAACTAGCAAGATCTGGTCAGAAATATTTCACAGTTATATTCCTCTCATTATTCCGCGTCCAACGAGTGCTCATTCGTCAAAATCGGAGACAAAAAATTATAATTGAAATTTCGCGAAAAAAGCATGGACTATAGCCTTTGCACGTTTTTCATTCAAAAAATAAGTTCTCACCGATTTCAACGATAGGCGGCTTATTTTAACGGGGAATGGAATACAAAACGATATTAAAAGGAATTTTGCTAAAAAAATGTCTAGTTTTTAAAATAGAGCAAAAAGACTGCATAGGAAAGGCCATCTGAAATCAGGCCACACACAAATGTATTTTTGTGGCATATTTCTGAAACTAGCAAGTTCTGGTCAGAAATATTTCACAGTTATATTCCTCTCATTATTCCGCGTCCAACGAGTGCTCATTCGTCAAAATCGGTGACAAAAAATTATAATTGAAATTTCGCGAAAAAAAACATGGACTATAGCCTATGCACTTTTTTCATTCAAAAAATAAGTTCTCATCGATTTCAACGATAGAGGGCTTATTTTAACGGGGAAAGGAATACAAAACGATATAAAAAGGAATTTTGCTAAAAAAATGTCTAGTTTTTAAAATAGAGCAAAAAGACTGCATAGGAAAGGCTATCTGAAATCAGGCCACACAAGAATGTAGTTTTGTGGCATATTTCTGAAACTAGAACGTTCTGGTCAGAAATATTTCACAGTTATATTCCTCTCATTATTCCGCTTCCAACGAGTGCTCATTCGTCAAAATCGGTGACAAAAAATTATAATTGAAATTTCGCGAAAAAAGCATGGACTATAGCCTTTGCACGTTTTTCATTCAAAAAATAAGTTCTCACCGATTTCAACGATAGGCGGCTTATTTTAACGGGGAAAGCAATAAAAAACGCTATTAAAAGGAATTTTGCTAAAAAATGTCTAGTTTTTAAAATAGAGCAAAAAGACTGCATAGGAAAGGCCATCTGAAATCAGGCCACACACAAATGTATTTTTGTGGCATATTTCTGAAACTAGCAAGTTCTGGTCAGAAAGATTTCACAGTTATATTCCTCTCATTATTCCGCGTCCAACGAGTGCTCATTCGTCAAAATCGGTGACAAAAAATTATAATTGAAATTTGGCGAAAAAAGCATGGACTATAGCCTTTGCACTTTTTTCATTCAAAAAATAAGTTCTCATCGATTTCAACGATAGAGGGCTTATTTTAACGGGGAAAGGAATACAAAACGATATAAAAAGGAATTTTGCTAAAAAAATGTCTAGTTTTTAAAATAGAGCAAAAAGACTGCATAGGAAAGGCTATCTGAAATCAGGCCACACAAGAATGTAGTTTTGTGGCATATTTCTGAAACTAGCAAATTCTGGTCAGAAATATTTCACAGTTATATTCCTCTCATTATTCCGCGTCCAACGAGTGCTCATTCGTCAAAATCGGTGACAAAAAATTATAATTGAAATTTCGCGAAAAAAGCATGGACTATAGCCTTTGCACGTTTTTCATTCAAAAAATAAGTTCTCACCGATTGCAACGATAGGCGGCTTATTTTAACGGGGAAAGGAATAAAAAACGCTATTAAAAGGAATTTTGCTAAAAAATGTCTAGTTTTTAAAATAGAGCAAAAAGACTGCATAGGAAAGGCCATCTGAAATCAGGCCACACACGAATGTATTTTTGTGGCATATTTCTGAAACTAGCACGTTCTGGTCAGAATTATTTCACAGTTATATTCCTCTCATTATTCCGCGTCCAACGAGTGCTCATTCGTCAAAATCCGTGACAAAAAATTATAATTGAAATTTCGCGAAAAAAAACATGGACTTTTTTCATTCAAAAAATAAGTTCTCATCGATTTCAACGATAGAGGGCTTATTTTAACGGGGAAAGGAATACAAAACGATATAAAAAGGAATTTTGCTAAAAAATTGTCTAGTTTTTAAAATAGAGCAAAAAGACTGCATAGGAAAGGCCATCTGAAATCAGGCCACACACAAATGTATTTTTGTGGCATATTTCTGAAACTAGCAAGTTCTGGTCAGAAATATTTCACAGTTATATTCCTCTCATTATTCCGCGTCCAACGAGTGCTCATTCGTCAAAACTAACTAACGGGGAAAGGAATAAAAAACGCTATTAAAAGGAATTTTGCTAAAAAAATGTCTAGTTTTTAAAATAGAGCAAAAAGACTGCATAGGAAAGGCCATCTGAAATCAGGCCACACACGAATGTATTTTTGTGGCATATTTCTGAAACTAGCACGTTCTGGTCAGAAATATTTCACAGTTATATTCCTCTCATTATTCCGCTTCCAACGAGTGCTCATTCGTCAAAATTGGTGACAAAAAATTATAATTGAAATTTCGCGAAAAAACATGGACTATATATAGCCTTTGCACTTTTTTCATTCAAAAAATAAGTTCTCACCGATTTCAACGATAGAGGGCTTATTTTAACGGGGAAAGGAATACAAAACGATATTAAAAGGAATTTTGCTAAAAAAATGTCTAGTTTTTAAAATAGAGCAAAAAGACTGCATAGGAAAGGCCATCTGAAATTAGGCCACACACGAATGTATTTTTGTGGCATATTTCTGAAACTAGTAAGTTCTGGTCGGAAATATTTCACAGTTATATTCCTCTCATTATTCCGCGTCCAACGAGTGCTCATTCGTCAAAATCGGTGACAAAAAATTATAATTGAAATTTCGCGAAAAAAGCATGGACTATAGCCTTTGCACGTTTTTCATTCAAAAAATAAGTTCTCACCGATTTCAACGATAGGCGGCTTATTTTAACGGGGAAAGGAATACAAAACGATATAAAAAGGAATTTTGCTAAAAAAATGTCTAGTTTTTAAAATAGAGCAAAAAGACTGCATAGGAAAGGCCATCTGAAATCAGGCCACACACAAATGTATTTTTGTGGCATATTTCTGAAACTAGCAAGTTCTGGTCAGAAATATTTCACAGTTATATTCCTCTCATTATTCCGCGTCCAACGAGTGCTCATTCGTCAAAATCGGTGACAAAAAATTATAATTGTAATTTCGCGAAAAAAAACATGGACTATAGCCTTTGCACTTTTTTCATTCAAAAAATAAGTTCTCATCGATTTCAACGATAGAGGGCTTATTTTAACGGGGAAAGGAATACAAAACGATATAAAAAGGAATTTTGCTAAAAAAATGTCTAGTTTTTAAAATAGAGCAAAAAGACTGCATAGGAAAGGCTATCTGAAATCAGGCCACACAAGAATGTAGTTTTGTGGCATATTTCTGAAACTAGCAAGTTCTGGTCAGAAATATTTCACAGTTATATTCCTCTCATTATTCCGCGTCCAACGAGTGCTCATTCGTCAAAACTAACTAACGGGGAAAGGAATAAAAAACGCTATTAAAAGGAATTTTGCTAAAAAAATGTCTAGTTTTTAAAATAGAGCAAAAATACTGCATAGGAAAGGCCATCGGAGATCAGGCCACACACGAATGTATTTTTGTGGCATATTTCTGAAACTAGCACGTTCTGGTCAGAAATATTTCACAGTTATATTCCTCTCATTATTCCGCTTCCAACTAGTGCTCATTCGTCAAAATTGGTGACAAAAAATTATAATTGAAATTTCGCGAAAAAACATGGACTATATATAGCCTTTGCACTTTTTTCATTCAAAAAATAAGTTCTCACCGATTTCAACGATAGAGGGCTTATTTTAACGGGGAAAGGAATACAAAACGATATTAAAAGGAATTTTGCTAAAAAAATGTCTAGTTTTTAAAATAGAGCAAAAAGACTGCATAGGAAAGGCCATCTGAAATCAGGCCACACACGAATGTATTTTTGTGGCATATTTCTGAAACTAGCAAGTTCTGGTCAGAATTATTTCACAGTTATATTCCTCTCATTATTCCGCGTCCATCGAGTGGTTATTCGTCAAAATCGGTGACAAAAAATTATAATTGAAATTTCGCGAAAAAAGCATGGACTATGGCCTTTGCACTTTTTTCATTCAAAAAAAAAGTTCTCATCGATTTCAACGATAGAGGGCTTATTTTAACGGGGAAAGGAATACAAAACGATATTAAAAGGAATTTTGCTAAAAAAATGTCTAGTTTTTAAAATAGAGCAAAAAGACTGCATAGGAAAGGCCATCTGAAATCAGGCCACACACAAATGTATTTTTGTGGCATATTTCTGAAACTAGCAAGTTCTGGTCAGAAATATTTCACAGTTATATTCCTCTCATTATTCCGCGTCCAACGAGTGCTCATTCGTCAAAATCGGTGACAAAAAATTATAATTGAAATTTCGCGAAAAAAAACATGGACTATAGCCTTTGCACTTTTTTCATTCAAAAAATAAGTTCTCATCGATTTCAACGATAGAGGGCTTATTTTAACGGGGAAAGGAATACAAAACGATATTAAAAGGAATTTTGCTAAAAAATTTTTCTAGTTTTTAAAATAGAGCAAAAAGACTGCATAGGAAAGGCCATCTGAAATCAGGCCACACACGAATGTATTTTTGTGGCATATTTCTGAAAGTACTAAGTTCTGGTCAGAAATATTTCACAGTTATATTCCTCTCATTATTCCGCGTACAACAAGTGCTCATTCGTCAAAATCGGTGACAAAAACTTATAACTGAAATTTCGCGAAAAAAGCATGGACTATAGCCTTTGCACTTTTTTCATTCAAAAAATAAGTTCTCACCGATTTCAACGATAGAGGGCTTATTTTAACGGGGAAAGGAATACAAAACGATACTAAAAGGAATTTTGCTAAAAAAATGTCTAGTTTTTAAAATAGAGCAAAAAGACTGCATAGGAAAGGCCATCTGAAATCAGGCCACACACGAATGTATTTTTGTGGCATATTTCTGAAACTAGCAAGTTCTGGTCAGAAATATTTCACAGTTATATTCCTCTCATTATTCCGCGTCCAACGAGTGCTCATTCGTCAAAATCGGTGACAAAAAATGATAATTGAAATTTCGCGAAAAAAGCATGGACTATACCTTTGCACTTTTTTCATTCAAAAAATAAGTTCTCACCGATTTCAACGATAGAGGGCTTATTTTAACGGGGAAAGGAATACAAAACGATATAAAAAGGAATTTTGCTAAAAAAATGTCTAGTTTTTAAAATAGAGCAAAAAGACTGCATAGGAAAGGCTATCTGAAATCAGGCCACACAAGAATGTAGTTTTGTGGGATATTTCTGAAACTAGCAAGATCTGGTCAGAAATATTTCACAGTTATATTCCTCTCATTATTCCGCGTCCAACGAGTGCTCATTCGTCAAAATCGGTGACAAAAAATTATAATTGAAATTTCGCGAAAAAAGCATGGACTATATATAGCCTTTGCACTTTTTTCATTCAAAAAATAAGTTCTCATCGATTTCAACGATAGAGGGCTTATTTTAACGGGGAAAGGAATACAAAACGATATAAAAAGGAATTTTGCTAAAAAAATGTCTAGTTTTTAAAATAGAGCAAAAAGACTGCATAGGAAAGGCTATCTGAAATCAGGCCACACAAGAATGTAGTTTTGTGGCATATTTCTGAAACTAGCAAGTTCTGGTCAGAAATATTTCACAGTTATATTCCTCTCATTATTCCGCGTCCAACGAGTGCTCATTCGTCAAAACTAACTAACGGGGAAAGGAATAAAAAACGCTATTAAAAGGAATTTTGCTAAAAAAATGTCTAGTTTTTAAAATAGAGCAAAAATACTGCATAGGAAAGGCCATCGGAGATCAGGCCACACACGAATGTATTTTTGTGGCATATTTCTGAAACTAGCACGTTCTGGTCAGAAATATTTCACAGTTATATTCCTCTCATTATTCCGCTTCCAACTAGTGCTCATTCGTCAAAATTGGTGACAAAAAATTATAATTGAAATTTCGCGAAAAAACATGGACTATATATAGCCTTTGCACTTTTTTCATTCAAAAAATAAGTTCTCACCGATTTCAACGATAGAGGGCTTATTTTAACGGGGAAAGGAATACAAAACGATATAAAAAGGAATTTTGCTAAAAAAATGTCTAGTTTTTAAAATAGAGCAAAAAGACTGCATAGGAAAGGCTATCTGAAATCAGGCCACACAAGAATGTAGTTTTGTGGGATATTTCTGAAACTAGCAAGATCTGGTCAGAAATATTTCACAGTTATATTCCTCTCATTATTCCGCGTCCAACGAGTGCTCATTCGTCAAAATCGGTGACAAAAAATTATAATTGAAATTTCGCGAAAAAAGCATGGACTATATATAGCCTTTGCACTTTTTTCATTCAAAAAATAAGTTCTCATCGATTTCAACGATAGAGGGCTTATTTTAACGGGGAAAGGAATACAAAACGATATAAAAAGGAATTTTGCTAAAAAAATGTCTAGTTTTTAAAATAGAGCAAAAAGACTGCATAGGAAAGGCTATCTGAAATCAGGCCACACAAGAATGTAGTTTTGTGGGATATTTCTGAAACTAGCAAGATCTGGTCAGAAATATTTCACAGTTATATTCCTCTCATTATTCCGCGTCCAACGAGTGCTCATTCGTCAAAATCGGTGACAAAAAATTATAATTGAAATTTCGCGAAAAAAAACATGGACTATAGCCTTTGCACTTTTTTCATTCAAAAAATAAGTTCTCATCGATTTCAACGATAGAGGGCTTATTTTAACGGGGAAAGGAATACAAAACGATATAAAAAGGAATTTTGCTAAAAAAATGTCTAGTTTTTAAAATAGAGCAAAAAGACTGCATAGGAAAGGCTATCTGAAATCAGGCCACACAAGAATGTAGTTTTGTGGCATATTTCTGAAACTAGCAAGTTCTGGTCAGAAATATTTCACAGTTATATTCCTCTCATTATTCCGCGTCCAACGAGTGCTCATTCGTCAAAACTAACTAACGGGGAAAGGAATAAAAAACGCTATTAAAAGGAATTTTGCTAAAAAAATGTCTAGTTTTTAAAATAGAGCAAAAATACTGCATAGGAAAGGCCATCGGAGATCAGGCCACACACGAATGTATTTTTGTGGCATATTTCTGAAACTAGCACGTTCTGGTCAGAAATATTTCACAGTTATATTCCTCTCATTATTCCGCTTCCAACTAGTGCTCATTCGTCAAAATTGGTGACAAAAAATTATAATTGAAATTTCGCGAAAAAACATGGACTATATATAGCCTTTGCACTTTTTTCATTCAAAAAATAAGTTCTCACCGATTTCAACGATAGAGGGCTTATTTTAACGGGGAAAGGAATACAAAACGATATTAAAAGGAATTTTGCTAAAAAAATGTCTAGTTTTTAAAATAGAGCAAAAAGACTGCATAGGAAAGGCCATCTGAAATCAGGCCACACACGAATGTATTTTTGTGGCATATTTCTGAAACTAGCAAGTTCTGGTCAGAATTATTTCACAGTTATATTCCTCTCATTATTCCGCGTCCATCGAGTGGTTATTCGTCAAAATCGGTGACAAAAAATTATAATTGAAATTTCGCGAAAAAAGCATGGACTATGGCCTTTGCACTTTTTTCATTCAAAAAAAAAGTTCTCATCGATTTCAACGATAGAGGGCTTATTTTAACGGGGAAAGGAATACAAAACGATATTAAAAGGAATTTTGCTAAAAAAATGTCTAGTTTTTAAAATAGAGCAAAAAGACTGCATAGGAAAGGCCATCTGAAATCAGGCCACACACAAATGTATTTTTGTGGCATATTTCTGAAACTAGCAAGTTCTGGTCAGAAATATTTCACAGTTATATTCCTCTCATTATTCCGCGTCCAACGAGTGCTCATTCGTCAAAATCGGTGACAAAAAATTATAATTGAAATTTCGCGAAAAAAAACATGGACTATAGCCTTTGCACTTTTTTCATTCAAAAAATAAGTTCTCATCGATTTCAACGATAGAGGGCTTATTTTAACGGGGAAAGGAATACAAAACGATATTAAAAGGAATTTTGCTAAAAAATTTTTCTAGTTTTTAAAATAGAGCAAAAAGACTGCATAGGAAAGGCCATCTGAAATCAGGCCACACACGAATGTATTTTTGTGGCATATTTCTGAAAGTACTAAGTTCTGGTCAGAAATATTTCACAGTTATATTCCTCTCATTATTCCGCGTACAACAAGTGCTCATTCGTCAAAATCGGTGACAAAAACTTATAACTGAAATTTCGCGAAAAAAGCATGGACTATAGCCTTTGCACTTTTTTCATTCAAAAAATAAGTTCTCACCGATTTCAACGATAGAGGGCTTATTTTAACGGGGAAAGGAATACAAAACGATACTAAAAGGAATTTTGCTAAAAAAATGTCTAGTTTTTAAAATAGAGCAAAAAGACTGCATAGGAAAGGCCATCTGAAATCAGGCCACACACGAATGTATTTTTGTGGCATATTTCTGAAACTAGCAAGTTCTGGTCAGAAATATTTCACAGTTATATTCCTCTCATTATTCCGCGTCCAACGAGTGCTCATTCGTCAAAATCGGTGACAAAAAATGATAATTGAAATTTCGCGAAAAAAGCATGGACTATACCTTTGCACTTTTTTCATTCAAAAAATAAGTTCTCACCGATTTCAACGATAGAGGGCTTATTTTAACGGGGAAAGGAATACAAAACGATATAAAAAGGAATTTTGCTAAAAAAATGTCTAGTTTTTAAAATAGAGCAAAAAGACTGCATAGGAAAGGCTATCTGAAATCAGGCCACACAAGAATGTAGTTTTGTGGGATATTTCTGAAACTAGCAAGATCTGGTCAGAAATATTTCACAGTTATATTCCTCTCATTATTCCGCGTCCAACGAGTGCTCATTCGTCAAAATCGGTGACAAAAAATTATAATTGAAATTTCGCGAAAAAAGCATGGACTATATATAGCCTTTGCACTTTTTTCATTCAAAAAATAAGTTCTCACCGATTTCAACGATAGGCGGCTTATTTTAACGGGGAAAGGAATAAAAAACGCTATTAAAAGGAATTTTGCTAAAAAATGTCTAGTTTTTAAAATAGAGCAAAAAGACTGCATAGGAAAGGCCATCTGAAATCAGGCCACACACGAATGTATTTTTGTGGCATATTTCTGAAACTAGCAAGTTCTGGTCAGAATTATTTCACAGTTATATTCCTCTCATTATTCCGCGTCCAACGAGTGCTCATTCGTCAAAATCGGTGACAAAAAATTATAATTGAAATTTCGCGAAAAAAGCATGGACTATATATAGCCTTTGCACTTTTTTCATTCAAAAAATAAGTTGTCATCGATTTCAACGATAGAGGCCTTATTTTAACGGGGAAAGGAATACAAAACGATATTAAAAGGAATTTTGCTAAAAAAATGTCTAGTTTTTAAAATAGAGCAAAAAGACTGCATAGGAAAGGCCATCTGAAATCAGGCCACACACAAATGTATTTTTGTGGCATATTTCTGAAACTAGCAAGTTCTGGTCAGAAATATTTCACAGTTATATTCCTCTCATTATTCCGCGTCCAACGAGTGCTCATTCGTCAAAATCGGTGACAAAAAATTATAATTGAAATTTCGCGAAAAAAAAAACATGGACTATAGCCTTTGCACTTTTTTCATTCAAAAAATAAGTTCTCATCGATTTCAACGATAGAGGGCTTATTTTAACGGGGAAAGGAATACAAAACGATATTAAAAGGAATTTTGCTAAAAAAATGTCTAGTTTTTAAAATAGAGCAAAAAGACTGCATAGGAAAGGCCATCTGAAATCAGGCCACACACAAATGTATTTTTGTGGCATATTTCTGAAACTAGCAAGTTCTGGTCAGAATTATTTCACAGTTATATTCCTCTCATTATTCCGCGGCTAACGAGTGCTCATTCGTCAAAATCGGTGACAAAAAATGATAATTGAAATTTCGCGAAAAAAGCATGGACTATAGCCTTTGCACTTTTTCCATTCAAAAAATAAGTTCTCACCGATTTCAACGATAGAGGGCTTATTTTAACGGGGAAAGGAATACAAAACGATATTAAAAGGAATTTTGCTAAAAAAATGTCTAGTTTTTAAATAGAGCAAAAAGACTGCATAGGAAAGGCCATCTGAAATCAGGCCACACACGAATGTATTTTTGTGGCATATTTCTGAAAGTACTAAGTTCTGGTCAGAAATATTTCACACTTATATTCCTCTCATTATTCCGCGTACAACAAGTGCTCATTCGTCAAAATCGGTGACAAAAACTTATAACTGAAATTTCGCGAAAAAAGCATGGACTATAGCCTTTGCACTTTTTTCATTCAAAAAATAAGTTCTCACCGATTTCAACGATAGAGGGCTTATTTTAACGGGGAAAGGAATACAAAACGATATTAAAAGGAATTTTGCTAAAAAAATGTCTAGTTTTTAAAATAGAGCAAAAAGACTGCATAGGAAAGGCCATCTGAAATCAGGCCACACACGAATGTATTTTTGTTTCATATTTGTGAAACTAGCAAGTTCTGGTCAGAAATATTTCACAGTTATATTCCTCTCATTATTCCGTGTCCAACGAGTGCTCATTCGTCAAAATCGGTGACAAAAAATGATAATTGAAATTTCGCGAAAAAAGCATGGACTATAGCCTTTGCACTTTTTCTATTCAAAAAATAAGTTCTCACCGATTTCAACGATAGAGGGCTTATTTTAACGGGGAAAGGAATACAAAACGATATTAAAAGGAATTTTGCTAAAAAAATGTCTAGTTTTTAAAATAGAGCAAAAAGACTGCATAGGAAAGGCCATCTGAAATCAGCCCACACACGAATGTATTTTTGTGGCATATTTCTGAAACTGGCAAGTTCTGGTAAGAAATATTTCACAGTTATATTCCTCTCATTATTCCGCGTCCAACGAGTGCTCATTCGTCAAAATCGGTGACAAAAAATTATAATTGAAATTTCGCGAAAAAAAACATGGACTATAGCCTTTGCACTTTTTTCATTCAAAAAATAAGTTCTCATCGATTTCAACGATAGAGGGCTTATTTTAACGGGGAAAGGAATACAAAACGATATTAAAAGGAATTTTGCTAAAAAAATGTCTAGTTTTTAAAATAGAGCAAAAAGACTGCATAGGAAAGGCCATCTGAAATCAGGCCACACACGAATGTATTTTTGTGGCATATTTCTGAAACTAGCAGGTTCTGGTCAGAAATATTTTACAGTTATATTCCTCTCATTATTCTGCGTCCAACGAGTGCTCATTCGTCAAAATCTGTGACAAAAAATTATAATTGAAATTTCGCGAAAAAGCATGGACTACAGCCTTTGCACTTTTTTCATTCAAAAAATAAGTTCTCACCTATTTCAACGATAGAGGGCTTATTTTAACGGGGAAAGGAATACAAAACGATATAAAAAGGAATTTTGCTAAAAAAATGTCTAGTTTTTAAAATAGAGCAAAAAGACTGCATAGGAAAGGCCATCTGAAATCAGGCCACACACGAATGTATTTTTGTGGCATATTTCTGAAACTAGCAGGTTCTGGTCAGAAATATTTTACAGTTATATTCCTCTCATTATTCTGCGTCCAACGAGTGCTCATTCGTCAAAATCTGTGACAAAAAATTATAATTGAAATTTCGCGAAAAAGCATGGACTACAGCCTTTGCACTTTTTTCATTCAAAAACTAAGTTCTCACCGATTTCAACGATAGAGGGCTTATTTTAACGGGGAAAGGAATACAAAACGATATAAAAAGGAATTTTGCTAAAAAAATTTCTAGTTTTTAAAATAGAGCAAAAAGACTGCATAGGAAAGGCCATCTGAATCAGGCCACACACGAATGTATTTTTGTGGTATATTTCTGAAACTAGCAAGTTCTGGTCAGAAATATTTTACAGTTATATTCCTCCCATTATTCCGCGTCCAACGAGTGCTCATTCGTCAAAATCGGTGACAAAAAATTATAATTGAAATTTCGCGAAAAAAGCATGGACTATAGCCTTTGCACTTTTTTCATTCAAAAAATAAGTTCTCACCGATTTCAACGATAGAGAGCTTATTTTAACGGGGAAAGGAATACAAAACGATATAAAAAGGAATTTTGCTAAAAAAATTTCTAGTTTTTAAAATAGAGCAAAAAGACTGCATAGGAAAGGCCATCTGAATCAGGCTACACACGAATGTATTTTTGTGGCATATTTCTGAAACTAGCAAGTTCTGGTCAGAAATATTTTGCAGTTATATTCCTCTCATTATTCCGCGTCCAACGAGTGCTCATTCGTCAAAATCGGTGACAAAAAATTATAATTGAAATTTCGCGAAAAAGCATGGACTATAGCCTTTGCCCTTTTTTCATTCAAAAAAAAAGTTCTCACCGATTTCAACGATAGAGGGCTTATTTTAACGGGGAAAGGAATACAAAACGATATAAAAAGGAATTTTGCTAAAAAAATGTCTAGTTTTTAAAATAGAGCAAAAAGACTGCATAGGAAAGGCCATCTGAATCAGGCCACACACGAATGTATTTTTGTGGCATATTTCTGAAACTAGCAAGTTCTGGTCAGAAATATTTTACAGTTATATTCCTCTCATTATTCTGCGTCCAACGAGTGCTCATTCGTCAAAATCGGTGACAAAAAATTATAATTGAAATTTCGCGAAAAAAGCATGGACTATAGCCTTTGCACTTTTTTCATTCAAAAAATAAGTTCTCACCGATTTCAACGATAGAGGGCTTATTTTAACGGGGAAAGGAATACAAAACGATATAAAAAGGAATTTTGCTAAAAAAATTTCTAGTTTTTAAAATAGAGCAAAAAGACTGCATAGGAAAGGCCATCTGAATCAGGCCACACACGAATGTATTTGTGTGGGATATTTCTGAAACTAGCAAGTTCTGGTCAGAAATATTTTGCAGTTATATTCCTCTCATTATTCTGCGTCCAACGAGTGCTCATTCGTCAAAATCGGTGACAAAAAATTATAATTGAAATTTCGCGAAAAAAGCATGGACTCTTTGCACTTTTTTCATTCAAAAAATAAGTTCTCACCGATTTCAACGATAGAGAGCTTATTTTAACGGGGAAAGGAATACAAAACGATATAAAAAGGAATTTTGCTAAAAAAATTTCTAGTTTTTAAAATAGAGCAAAAAGACTGCATAGGAAAGGCCATCTGAATCAGGCCACACACGAATGTATTTTTGTGGCATATTTCTGAAACTAGCAAGTTCTGGTCAGAAATATTTTGCAGTTATATTCCTCTCATTATTCCGCGTCCAACGAGTGCTCATTCGTCAAAATCGGTGACAAAAAATTATAATTGAAATTTCGCGAAAAAAGCATGGACTATAGCCTTTGCACTTTTTTCATTCAAAAAATAAGTTCTCACCGATTTCAACGATAGAGGGCTTATTTTAACGGGGAAAGGAATACAAAACGATATAAAAAGGAATTTTGCTAAAAAAATGTCTAGTTTTTAAAATAGAGCAAAAAGACGGCATAGGAAAGGCCATCTGAATCAGGCCACACACGAATGTATTTTTGTGGCATATTTCTGAAACTAGCGAGTTCTGGTCAGAAATATTTTACTGTTATATTCCTCTCATTATTCTGCATCCAACGAGTGCTCATTCGTCAAAATCGGTGACAAAAAATTATAATTGAAATTTCGCGAAAAAAGCATGGACTATAGCCTTTGCACTTTTTTCATTCAAAAAATAAGTTCTCACCGATTTCAACGATAGAGGGCTTATTTTAACGGGGAAAGGAATACAAAACGATATAAAAAGGAATTTTGCGAAAAAAATGTCTAGTTTTTAAAATAGAGCAAAAAGACTGCATAGGAAAGGCCATCTGAATCAGGCCACACACGAATGTATTTTTGTGGCATATTTCTGAAACTAGCAAGTTCTGGTCAGAAATATTTTACAGTTATATTCCTCTCATTATTCCGCGTCCAAAGGCGTCCAAGGAGTGCTCATTCGTCAAAATCGGTGACAAAAAATTATAATTGAAATTTCGCGAAAAAAGCATGGACTATAGCCTTTGCACTTTTTTCATTCAAAAAATAAGTTCTCACCGATTTCAACGATAGAGGGCTTATTTTAACGGGGAAAGGAATACAAAACGATATAAAAAGGAATTTTGCTAAAACAATGTCTAGTTTTTAAAATAGAGCAAAAAGACTGCATAGGAAAGGCCATCTGAATCAGACCACACACGAATGTATTTTTGTGGCATATTTCTGAAACTAGCAAGTTCTGGTCAGAAATATTTTACAGTTATATGCCTCTCATTATTCCGCGTCCAACGAGTGCTCATTCGTCAAAATCGATGACAAAAAATTATAATTGAAATTTCGCGAAAAAAGCATGGACTATAGCCTTTGCACTTTTTTCATTCAAAAAATAAGTTCTCACCGATTTCAACGATAGAGGGCTTATTTTAACGGGGAAAGGAATACAAAACGATATAAAAAGGAATTTTGCTAAAACAATGTCTAGTTTTTAAAATAGAGCAAAAAGACTGCATAGGAAAGGCCATCTGAATCAGGCCACACACGAATGTATTTTTGTGGCATATTTCTGAAACTAGCAAGTTCTGGTCAGAAATATTTTACAGTTATATTCCTCCCATTATTCCGCGTCCAACGAGTGCTCATTCGTCAAAATCGGTGACTAAAAATTATAATTGAAATTTCGCGAAAAAAGCATGGACTTATAGCCTTTGCACTTTTTTCATTCAAAAAATAAGTTCTCACCGATTTCAACGATAGAGGGCTTATTTTAACGGGGAAAGGAATACAAAACGATATAAAAAGGAATTTTGCTAAAAAAATGTCTAGTTTTTAAAATAGAGCAAAAAGACTGCATATGAAAGGCCATCTGAATTTCGCGAAAAAAGCATGGACTATAGCCTTTGCACTTTTTTCATTCAAAAAATAAGTTCTCACCGATTTCAACGATAGAGGGCTTATTTTAACGGGGAAAGGAATACAAAACGATATAAAAAGGAATTTTGCTAAAACAATGTCTAGTTTTTAAAATAGAGCAAAAAGACTGCATAGGAAAGGCCATCTGAATCAGGCCACACACGAATGTATTTTTGTGGCATATTTCTGAAACTAGCAAGTTCTGGTCAGAAATATTTTACAGTTATATGCCTCTCATTATTCCGCGTCCAACGAGTGCTCATTCGTCAAAATCGATGACAAAAAATTATAATTGAAATTTCGCGAAAAAGCATGGACTATAGCCTTTGCACTTTTTTCATTCAAAAAATAAGTTCTCACCGATTTCAACGATAGAGGGCTT
Organism: Dioctria rufipes; assembly: GCA_963924295.1. Taxonomy (NCBI): domain Eukaryota; kingdom Metazoa; phylum Arthropoda; class Insecta; order Diptera; family Asilidae; genus Dioctria; species Dioctria rufipes. Next base: position 159,302,012 of record OZ002743.1, on the reverse strand, counting down.
ATTTTAACGGGGAAAGGAATACAAAACGATATAAAAAGGAATTTTGCTAAAAAAATGTCTAGTTTTTAAAATAGACCAAAAAGACTGCATAGGAAGGGCCATCTGAATCAGGCCACACACGAATGTATTTTTGTGGCATATTTCTGAAACTAGCAAGTTCTGGTCAGAAATATTTTACAGTTATATTCCTCTCATTATTCCGCGTCCAACGAGTGCTCATTCGTCAAAATCGGTGACAAAAAATTATAATTGAAATTTCGCGAAAAAAGCATAGACTATAGCCTTTGCACTTTTTTCATTCAAAAAATAAGTTCTCACCGATTTCAACGATAGAGGGCTTATTTTAACGGGGAAAGGAATACAAAACGATATAAAAAGGAATTTTGCTAAAACAATGTCTAGTTTTTAAAATAGAGCAAAAAGACTGCATAGGAAAGGCCATCTGAATCAGGCCACACACGAATGTATTTTTGTGGCATATTTCTGAAACTAGCAAGTTCTGGTCAGAAATATTTTACAGTTATATTCCTCTCATTATTTCACGTCCAAGGAGTGCTCATTCGTCAAAATCGGTGACAAAAAATTATAATTGAAATTTCGCGAAAAAAGCATGGACTATAGCCTTTGCACTTTTTTCATTCAAAAAATAAGTTCTCACCGATTTCAACGATAGAGGGCTTATTTTAACGGGGAAAGGAATACAAAACGATATAAAAAGGAATTTTGCTAAAAAAGTGTCTAGTTTTTAAAATAGAGCAAAAAGACTGCATAGGAAAGGCCATCTGAATCAGGCCACACACGAATGTATTTTTGTGGCATATTTCTGAAACTAGCAAGTTCTGGTCAGAAATATTTTACAGTTATATGCCTCTCATTATTCCGCGTCCAACGAGTGCTCATTCGTCAAAATCGATGACAAAAAATTATAATTGAAATTTCGCGAAAAAGCATGGACTATAGCCTTTGCACTTTTTTCATTCAAAAAATAAGTTCTCACCGATTTCAACGATAGAGGGCTTATTTTAACGGGGAAAGGAATACAAAACGATATAAAAAGGAATTTTGCTAAAAAAATGTCTAGTTTTTAAAATAGAGCAAAAAGACTGCATAGGAAAGGCCATCTGAATCAGGCCACACACGAATGTATTTTTGTGGCATATTTCTGAAACTAGCAAGTTCTGGTCAGAAATATTTTACAGTTATATTCCTCTCATTATTCCGCGTCCAACGAGTGCTCATTCGTCAAAATCGGTGACAAAAAATTATAATTGAAATTTCGCGAAAAAAGCATAGACTATAGCCTTTGCACTTTTTTCATTCAAAAAATATGTTCTCACACCGATTTCAACGATAGAGGGCTTATTTTAACGGGGAAAGGAATACAAAACGATATAAAAAGGAATTTTGCTAAAACAATGTCTAGTTTTTAAAATAGAGCAAAAAGACTGCATAGGAAAGGCCATCTGAATCAGGCCACACACGAATGTATTTTTGTGGCATATTTCTGAAACTAGCAAGTTCTGGTCAGAAATATTTTACAGTTATATGCCTCTCATTATTCCGCGTCCAACGAGTGCTCATTCGTCAAAATCGATGACAAAAAATTATAATTGAAATTTCGCGAAAAAAGCATGGACTATAGCCTTTGCACTTTTTTCATTCAAAAAATAAGTTCTCACCGATTTCAACGATAGAGGGCTTATTTTAACGGGGAAAGGAATACAAAACGATATAAAAAGGAATTTTGCTAAAACAATGTCTAGTTTTTAAAATAGAGCAAAAAGACTGCATAGGAAAGGCCATCTGAATCAGGCCACACACGAATGTATTTTTGTGGCATATTTCTGAAACTAGCAAGTTCTGGTCAGAAATATTTTACAGTTATATGCCTCTCATTATTCCGCGTCCAACGAGTGCTCATTCGTCAAAATCGATGACAAAAAATTATAATTGAAATTTCGCGAAAAAAGCATGGACTATAGCCTTTGCACTTTTTTCATTCAAAAAATAAGTTCTCACCGATTTCAACGATAGAGGGCTTATTTTAACGGGGAAAGGAATACAAAACGATATAAAAAGGAATTTTGCTAAAACAATGTCTAGTTTTTAAAATAGAGCAAAAAGACTGCATAGGAAAGGCCATCTGAATCAGGCCACACACGAATGTATTTTTGTGGCATATTTCTGAAACTAGCAAGTTCTGGTCAGAAATATTTTACAGTTATATTCCTCTCATTATTTCGCGTCCAAGGAGTGCTCATTCGTCAAAATCGGCGACAAAAAATTATAATTGAAATTTCGCGAAAAAAGCATGGACTATAGCCTTTGCACTTTTTTCATTCAAAAAATAAGTTCTCACCGATTTCAACGATAGAGGGCTTATTTTAACGGGGAAAGGAATACAAAACGATATAAAAAGGAATTTTGCTAAAACAATGTCTAGTTTTTAAAATAGAGCAAAAAGACTGCATAGGAAAGGCCATCTGAATCAGGCCACACACGAATGTATTTTTGTGGCATATTTCTGAAACTAGCAAGTTCTGGTCAGAAATATTTTACAGTTATATGCCTCTCATTATTCCGCGTCCAACGAGTGCTCATTCGTCAGAATCGATGACAAAAAATTATAATTGAAATTTCGCGAAAAAAGCATGGACTATAGCCTTTGCACTTTTTTCATTCAAAAAATAAGTTCTCACCGATTTCAACGATAGAGGGCTTATTTTAACGGGGAAAGGAATACAAAACGATATAAAAAGGAATTTTGCTAAAAAAATGTCTAGTTTTTAAAATAGAGCAAAAAGACTGCATAGGAAAGGCCATCTGAATCAGGCCACACACGAATGTATTTTTGTGGCATATTTCTGAAACTAGCAAGTTCTGGTCAGAAATATTTTACAGTTATATTCCTCTCATTATTCCGCGTCCAACGAGTGCTCATTCGTCAAAATCGGTGACAAAAAATTATAATTGAAATTTCGCGAAAAAAGCATGGACTATATATAGCCTTTGCACTTTTTTCATTCAAAAAATAAGTTCTCACCGATTTCAACGATAGAGGGCTTATTTTAACGGGGAAAGGAATACAAAACGATATAAAAAGGAATTTTGCTAAAAAAATGTCTAGTTTTTAAGATAGAGCAATAAGACTGCATAGGAAAGGCGATCTGAATCAGGCCACACACAAATGTATTTTTGTGGCATATTTCTGAAACTAGCAAGTTCTGTTCAGAAATATTTTACAGTTATATTCCTCTCATTATTCCGCGTCCAACGAGTGCTCATTCGTCAAAATCGGTGACAAAAAATTATAATTGAAATTTCGCGAAAAAAGCATGGACTATAGCCTTTGCACTTTTTTCATTCAAAAAATAAGTTCTCACCGATTTCAACGATAGAGGGCTTATTTTAACGGGGAAAGGAATACAAAACGATATAAAAAGGAATTTTGCTAAAACAATGTCTAGTTTTTAAAATAGAGCAAAAAGACTGCATAGGAAAGGCCATCTGAATCAGGCCACACACGAATGTATTTTTGTGGCATATTTCTGAAACTAGCAAGTTCTGGTCAGAAATATTTTACAGTTATATTCCTCTCATTATTCCGCGTCCAACGAGTGCTCATTCGTCAAAATCGGTGACAAAAAATTATAATTGAAATTTCGCGAAAAAAGCATGGACTATAGCCTTTGCACTTTTTTCATTCAAAAAATAAGTTCTCACCGATTTCAACGATAGAGGGCTTATTTTAACGGGGAAAGGAATACAAAACGATATAAAAAGGAATTTTGCTAAAACAATGTCTAGTTTTTAAAATAGAGCAAAAAGACTGCATAGGAAAGGCCATCTGAATCAGGCCACACACGAATGTATTTTTGTGGCATATTTCTGAAACTAGCAAGTTCTGGTCACAAATATTTTACAGTTATATTCCTCTCATTATTCTGCGTCCAACGAGTGCTCATTCGTCAAAATCGGTGACAAAAAATTATAATTGAAATTTCGCGAAAAAAGCATGGACTATAGCCTTTGCACTTTTTTCATTCAAAAAATAAGTTCTCACCGATTTCAACGATAGAGGGCTTATTTTAACGGGGAAAGGAATACAAAACGATATAAAAAGGAATTTTGCTAAAACAATGTCTAGTTTTTAAAATAGAGCAAAAAGACTGCATAGGAAAGGCCATCTGAATCAGGCCACACACGAATGTATTTTTGTGGCATATTTCTGAAACTAGCAAGTTCTGGTCAGAAATATTTTACAGTTATATTCCTCCCATTATTCCGCGTCCAACGAGTGCTCATTCGTCAAAATCGGTGACAAAAAATTATAATTGAAATTTCGCGAAAAAAGCATAGACTATAGCCTTTGCACTTTTTTCATTCAAAAAATAAGTTCTCACACCGATTTCAACGATAGAGGGCTTATTTTAACGGGGAAAGGAATACAAAACGATATAAAAAGGAATTTTGCTAAAAAAATGTCTAGTTTTTAAAATAGAGCAAAAAGACTGCATAGGAAAGGCCATCTGAATTTCGCGAAAAAAGCATGGACTATAGCCTTTGCACTTTTTTCATTCAAAAAATAAGTTCTCACCGATTTCAACGATAGAGGGCTTATTTTAACGGGGAAAGGAATACAAAACGATATAAAAAGGAATTTTGCTAAAACAATGTCTAGTTTTTAAAATAGAGCAAAAAGACTGCATAGGAAAGGCCATCTGAATCAGGCCACACACGAATGTATTTTTGTGGCATATTTCTGAAACTAGCAAGTTCTGGTCAGAAATATTTTACAGTTATATTCCTCTCATTATTTCGGTCCAAGGAGTGCTCATTCGTCAAAATCGGTGACAAAAAATTATAATTGAAATTTCGCGAAAAAAGCATGGACTATAGCCTTTGCACTTTTTTCATTAAAAAAATAAGTTCTCACCGATTTCAACGATAGAGGGCTTATTTTAACGGGGAAAGGAATACAAAACGATATAAAAAGGAATTTTGCTAAAAAAATGTCTAGTTTTTAAAATAGAGCAAAAAGACTGCATAGGAAAGGCCATCTGAATCAGGCCACACACGAATGTATTTTTGTGGCATATTTCTGAAACTAGCAAGTTCTGGTCAGAAATATTTTACAGTTATATTCCTCTCATTATTCTGCGTCCAACGAGTGCTCATTCGTCAAAATCGGTGACAAAAAATTATAATTGAAATTTCGCGAAAAAAGCATGGACTTTTTTCATTCAAAAAATAAGTTCTCACCGATTTCAACGATAGAGGGCTTATTTTAACGGGGAAAGGAATACAAAACGATATTAAAAGGAATTTTGCTAAAAAAATGTCTAGTTTTTAAAATAGAGCAAAAAGACTGCATAGGAAAGGCCATCTGAAATCAGGCCACACACGAATGTATTTTTGTGGCATATTTCTGAAACTAGCAAGTTCTGGTCAGAAATATTTCACAGTTATATTCCTCTCATTATTCCGCGTCCAACGAGTGCTCATTCGTCAAAATCGGTGACAAAAAATTATAATTGAAATTTCGCGAAAAAAGCATGGACTATAGCCTTTGCACTTTTTTCATTCAAAAAATAAGTTCTCACCGATTTCAACGATAGAGGGCTTATTTTAACGGGGAAAGGAATACAAAACGATATAAAAAGGAATTTTGCTAAAACAATGTCTAGTTTTTAAAATAGAGCAAAAAGACTGCATAGGAAAGGCCATCTGAATCAGGCCACACACGAATGTATTTTTGTGGCATATTTCTGAAACTAGCAAGTTCTGGTCAGAAATATTTTACAGTTATATTCCTCTCATTATTCCGCGTTTAACGAGTGCTCATTCGTCAAAATCGGTGACAAAAAATTATAATTGAAATTTCGCGAAAAAAGCATGGACTATAGCCTTTGCACTTTTTTCATTCAAAAAATAAGTTCTCACCGATTTCAACGATAGAGGGCTTATTTTAACGGGGAAAGGAATACAAAACGATATTAAAAGGAATTTTGCTAAAAAAATGTCTAGTTTTTAAAATAGAGCAAAAAGACTGCATAGGAAATGGCATCTGAAATCAGGCCACACACGAATGTATTTTTGTGGCATATTTCTGAAACTAGCAAGTTCTGGTCAGAAATATTTCACAGTTCTATTCCTCTCATTATTCCGCGTCCAACGAGTGCTCATTCGTCAAAATCAGTGACAAAAAATTATAATTGAAATTTCGCGAAAAAAGCATGGACTATAGCCTTTGCACTTTTTTCATTCAAAAAATAAGTTCTCACCGATTTCAACGATAGAGGGCTTATTTTAACGGGGAAAGGAATACAAAACGATATTAAAAGGAATTTTGCTAAAAAAATGTCTAGTTTTTAAAATAGAGCAAAAAGACTGCATAGGAAAGGGCATCTGAAATCAGGCCACACACGAATGTATTTTTGTGGCATATTTCTGAAACTAGCAAGTTCTGGTCAGAAATATTTCACAGTTATATTCCTCTCATTGTTCCGCGTCCAACGAGTGCTCATTCGTCAAAATCAGTGACAAAAAATTATAATTGAAATTTCGCGAAAAAAGCATGGACTATAGCCTTTGCACTTTTTTCATTCAAAAAATAAGTTCTCACCGATTTCAACGATAGAGGGCTTATTTTAACGGGGAAAGGAATACAAAACGATATTAAAAGGAATTTTGCTAAAAAATGTCTAGTTTTTAAAATAGAGCAAAAAGACTGCATAGGAAAGGCCATCTGAAATCAGGCCACACACGAATGTATTTTTGTGGCATATTTCTGAAACTAGCAAGTTCTGGTCAGAAATATTTCACAGTTCTATTCCTCTCATTATTCCGCGTTTAACGAGTGCTCATTCGTCAAAATCGGTGACAAAAAATTATAATTGAAATTTCGCGAAAAAAGCATGGACTATAGCCTTTGCACTTTTTTCATTCAAAAAATAAGTTCTCACCGATTTCAACGATAGAGGGCTTATTTTAACGGGGAAAGGAATACAAAACGATATTAAAAGGAATTTTGCTAAAAAAATGTCTAGTTTTTAAAATAGAGCAAAAAGACTGCATAGGAAAGGCCATCTGAAATCAGGCCACACACGAATGTATTTTTGTGGCATATTTCTGAAACTAGCAAGTTCTGGTCAGAAATATTTCACAGTTATATTCCTCTCATTATTCCGCGTCCAACGAGTGCTCATTCGTCAAAATCGGTGACAAAAAATTATAATTGAAATTTCGCGAAAAAATCATGGACTATAGCCTTTGCACTTTCTCACCGATTTCAACGATAGAGGGCTTATTTTAACGGGGAAAGGAATACAAAACGATATTAAAAGGAATTTTGCTAAAAAAATGTCTAGTTTTTAAAATAGAGCAAAAAGACTGCATAGGAAATGCCATCTGAAATCACGCCACACACGAATGTATTTTTGTGGCATATTTCTGAAACTAGCAAGTTCTGGTCAGAAATATTTCACAGTTATATTCCTCTCATTATTCCGCGTCCAACGAGTGCTCATTCGTCAAAATCGGTGACAAAAAATTATAATTGAAATTTCGCGAAAAAAGCATGGACTATAGCCTTTGCACTTTTTTCATTCAAAAAATAAGTTCTCACCGATTTCAACGATAGAGGGCTTATTTTAACGGGGAAAGGAATACAAAACGATATTAAAAGGAATTTTGCTAAAAAAATGTCTAGTTTTTAAAATAGAGCAAAAAGACTGCATAGGAAAGGCCATCTGAAATCAGGCCACACACGAATGTATTTTTGTGGCATATTTCTGAAACTAGCAAGTTCTGGTCAGAAATATTTCACAGTTCTATTCCTCTCATTATTCCGCGTTTAACGAGTGCTCATTCGTCAAAATCGGTGACAAAAAATTATAATTGAAATTTCGCGAAAAAAGCATGGACTATAGCCTTTGCACTTTTTTCATTAAAAAAATAAGTTCTCACCGATTTCAACGATAGAGGGCTTATTTTAACGGGGAAAGGAATACAAAACGATATAAAAAGGAATTTTGCTAAAAAAATGTCTAGTTTTTAAAATAGAGCAAAAAGACTGCATAGGAAAGGCCATCTGAATCAGGCCACACACGAATGTATTTTTGTGGCATATTTCTGAAACTAGCAAGTTCTGGTCAGAAATATTTCACAGTTATATTCCTCTCATTATTCCGCGTTTAACGAGTGCTCATTCGTCAAAATCAGTGACAAAAAATTATAATTGAAATTTCGCGAAAAAAGCATGGACTATATAGCCTTTGCACTTTTTTCATTCAAAAAATAAGTTCTCACCGATTTCAACGATAGAGGGCTTATTTTAACGGGGAAAGGAATACAAAACGATATAAAAAGGAATTTTGCTAAAACAATGTCTAGTTTTTAAAATAGAGCAAAAAGACTGCATAGGAAAGGCCATCTGAATCAGGCCACACACGAATGTATTTTTGTGGCATATTTCTGAAACTAGCAAGTTCTGGTCAGAAATATTTTACAGTTATATTCCTCTCATTATTCCGCGTCCAACGAGTGCTCATTCGTCAAAATCGGTGACAAAAAATTATAATTGAAATTTCGCGAAAAAAGCATGGACTATAGCCTTTGCACTTTTTTCATTCAAAAAATAAGTTCTCACCGATTTCAACGATAGAGGGCTTATTTTAACGGGGAAAGGAATACAAAACGATATTAAAAGGAATTTTGCTAAAAAATGTCTAGTTTTTAAAATAGAGCAAAAAGACTGCATAGGAAAGGCCATCTGAAATCAGGCCACACACGAATGTATTTTTGTGGCATATTTCTGAAACTAGCAAGTTCTGGTCAGAAATATTTCACAGTTATATTCCTCTCATTATTCCGCGTCCAACGAGTGCTCATTCGTCAAAATCGGTGACAAAAAATTATAATTGAAATTTCGCGAAAAAAGCATGGACTATGGACGAATGTATTTTTGTGGCATATTTCTGAAACTAGCAAGTTCTGGTCAGAAATATTTCACAGTTATATTCCTCTCATTATTCCGCGTTTAACGAGTGCTCATTCGTCAAAATCGGTGACAAAAAATTATAATTGAAATTTCGCGAAAAAAGCATGGACTATAGCCTTTGCACTTTTTTCATTCAAAAAATAAGTTCTCACCGATTTCAACGATAGAGGGCTTATTTTAACGGGGAAAAGGAATACAAAACGATGTTAAAAGGAATTTTGCTAAAAAAATGTCTAGTTTTTAAAATAGAGCAAAAAGACTGCATAGGAAAGGCCATCTGAAATCAGGCCACACACGAATGTATTTTTGTGGCATATTTCTGAAACTAGCAAGTTCTGGTCAGAAATATTTCACAGTTATATTCCTCTCATTATTCCGCGTCCAACGAGTGCTCATTCGTCAAAATCGGTGACAAAAAATTATAATTGAAATTTCGCGAAAAAAGCATGGACTATAGCCTTTGCACTTTTTTCATTCAAAAAATAAGTTCTCACCGATTTCAACGATAGAGGGCTTATTTTAACGGGGAAAGGAATACAAAACGATATTAAAAGGAATTTTGCTAAAAAAATTTCTAGTTTTTAAAATAGAGAAAAAAGACTGCATAGGAAAGGCCATCTGAAATCACGCCACACACGAATGTATTTTTGTGGCATATTTCTGAAACTAGCAAGTTCTGGTCAGAAATATTTCACAGTTATATTCCTCTCATTATTCCGCGTCCAACGAGTGCGCATTCGTCAAAATCGGTGACAAAAAATTATAATTGAAATTTCGCGAAAAAAGCATGGACTATAGCTTTGCACTTTTTTCATTCAAAAAATAAGTTCTCACCGATTTCAACGATAGAGGGCTTATTTTTACGGGGAAAGGAATACAAAACGATATTAAAAGGAGTTTTGCTAAAAAATGTCTAGTTTTTAAAATAGAGCAAAAAGACTGCATAGGAAAGGCCATCTGAAATCAGGCCACACACGAATGTATTTTTGTGGCATATTTCTGAAACTAGCAAGTTCTGGTCAGAAATATTTCACAGTTATATTCCTCTCATTATTCCGCGTCCAACGAGTGCTCATTCGTCAAAATCGGTGACAAAAAATTATAATTGAAATTTCGCGAAAAAAGCATGGACTATGGACGAATGTATTTTTGTGGCATATTTCTGAAACTAGCAAGTTCTGGTCAGAAATATTTCACAGTTATATTCCTCTCATTATTCCGCGTTTAACGAGTGCTCATTCGTCAAAATCGGTGACAAAAAATTATAATTGAAATTTCGCGAAAAAAGCATGGACTATAGCCTTTGCACTTTTTTCATTCAAAAAATAAGTTCTCACCGATTTCAACGATAGAGGGCTTATTTTAACGGGGAAAAGGAATACAAAACGATGTTAAAAGGAATTTTGCTAAAAAAATGTCTAGTTTTTAAAATAGAGCAAAAAGACTGCATAGGAAAGGCCATCTGAAATCAGGCCACACACGAATGTATTTTTGTGGCATATTTCTGAAACTAGCAAGTTCTGGTCAGAAATATTTCACAGTTATATTCCTCTCATTATTCCGCGTCCAACGAGTGCTCATTCGTCAAAATCGGTGACAAAAAATTATAATTGAAATTTCGCGAAAAAAGCATGGACTATAGCCTTTGCACTTTTTTCATTCAAAAAATAAGTTCTCACCGATTTCAACGATAGAGGGCTTATTTTAACGGGGAAAGGAATACAAAACGATATTAAAAGGAGTTTTGCTAAAAAATGTCTAGTTTTTAAAATAGAGCAAAAAGACTGCATAGGAAAGGCCATCTGAAATCAGGCCACACACGAATGTATTTTTGTGGCATATTTCTGAAACTAGCAAGTTCTGGTCAGAAATATTTCACAGTTATATTCCTCTCATTATTCCGCGTCCAACGAGTGCTCATTCGTCAAAATCGGTGACAAAAAATTATAATTGAAATTTCGCGAAAAAAGCATGGACTATAGCCTTCGCACTTTTTACATTCAAAAAATAAGTTCTCACCGATTTCAACGATAGAGGGCTTATTTTAACGGGGAAAGGAATACAAAACGATATTAAAAGAATTTTGCTAAAAAAATGTCTAGTTTTTAAAATAGAGCAAAAAGACTGCATAGGAAAGGCCATCTGAAATCAGGCCACACACGAATGTATTTTTGTGGCATATTTCTGAAACTAGCAAGTTCTGGTCAGAAATATTTCACAGTTATATTCCTCTCATTGTTTCGCGTCCAACGAGTGCTCATTCGTCAAAATCGGTGACAAAAAATTATAATTGAAATTTCGCGAAAAAAGCATGGACTTATAGCCTTTGCACTTTTTTCATTCAAAAAATAAGTTCTCACCGATTTCAACGATAGAGGGCTTATTTTAACGGGGAAAGGAATACAAAACGATATTAAAAGGAATTTTGCTAAAAAAATTTCTAGTTTTTAAAATAGAGAAAAAAGACTGCATAGGAAAGGCCATCTGAAATCACGCCACACACGAATGTATTTTTGTGGCATATTTCTGAAACTAGCAAGTTCTGGTCAGAAATATTTCACAGTTATATTCCTCTCATTATTCCGCGTCCAACGAGTGCTCATTCGTCAAAATCGGTGACAAAAAATTATAATTGAAATTTCGCGAAAAAAGCATGGACTATAGCCTTTGCACTTTTTTCATTCAAAAAATAAGTTCTCACCGATTTCAACGATAGAGGGCTTATTTTAACGGGGAAAGGAATACAAAACGATATTAAAAGGAATTTTGCTAAAAAAATGTCTAGTTTTTAAAATAGAGCAAAAAGACTGCATAGGAAAGGCCATCTGAAATCAGGCCACACACGAATGTATTTTTGTGGCATATTTCTGAAACTAGCAAGTTCTGGTCAGAAATATTTCACAGTTATATTCCTCTCATTATTCCGCGTCCAACGAGTGCTCATTCGTCAAAATCGGTGACAAAAAATTATAATTGAAATTTCGCGAAAAAAGCATGGACTATAGCCTTTGCACTTTTTTCATTCAAAAAATAAGTTCTCACCGATTTCAACGATAGAGGGCTTATTTTAACGGGGAAAGGAATACAAAACGATGTTAAAAGGAATTTTGCTAAAAAAATGTCTAGTTTTTAAAATAGAGCAAAAAGACTGCATAGGAAAGGCCATCTGAAATCAGGCCACACACGAATGTATTTTTGTGGCATATTTCTGAAACTAGCAAGTTCTGGTCAGAAATATTTCACAGTTATATTCCTCTCATTATTCCGCGTCCAACGAGTGCTCATTCGTCAAAATCGGTGACAAAAAATTATAATTGAAATTTCGCGAAAAAAGCATGGACTATAGCCTTTGCACTTTTTTCATTCAAAAAATAAGTTCTCACCGATTTCAACGATAGAGGGCTTATTTTAACGGGGAAAGGAATACAAAACGATATAAAAAGGAATTTTGCTAAAACAATGTCTAGTTTTTAAAATAGAGCAAAAAGACTGCATAGGAAAGGCCATCTGAATAAGGCCACACACGAATGTATTTTTGTAGCATATTTCTGAAACTAGCAAGTTCTGGTCAGAAATATTTCACAGTTATATTCCTCTCATTATTCCGCGTTTAACGAGTGCTCATTCGTCAAAATCGGTGACAAAAAATTATAATTGAAATTTCGCGAAAAAAGCATGGACTATAGCCTTTGCACTTTTTTCATTCAAAAAATAAGTTCTCACCGATTTCAACGATAGAGGGCTTATTTTAACGGGGAAAGGAATACAAAACGATATTAAAAGAATTTTGCTAAAAAAATGTCTAGTTTTTAAAATAGAGCAAAAAGACTGCATAGGAAAGGCCATCTGAAATCAGGCCACACACGAATGTATTTTTGTGGCATATTTCTGAAACTAGCAAGTTCTGGTCAGAAATATTTCACAGTTATATTCCTCTCATTATTCCGCGTCCAACGAGTGCTCATTCGTCAAAATCGGTGACAAAAAATTATAATTGAAATTTCGCGAAAAAAGCATGGACTATAGCCTTTGCACTTTTTTCATTCAAAAAATAAGTTCTCACCGATTTCAACGATAGAGGGCTTATTTTAACGGGGAAAGGAATACAAAACGATGTTAAAAGGAATTTTGCTAAAAAAATGTCTAGTTTTTAAAATAGAGCAAAAAGACTGCATAGGAAAGGTCATCTGAAATCAGGCCACACACGAATGTATTTTTGTGGCATATTTCTGAAACTAGCAAGTTCTGGTCAGAAATATTTCACAGTTATATTCCTCTCATTATTCCGCGTCCAACGAGTGCTCATTCGTCAAAATCGGTGACAAAAAATTATAATTGAAATTTCGCGAAAAAAGCATGGACTATAGCCTTTGCACTTTTTTCATTCAAAAAATAAGTTCTCACCGATTTCAACGATAGAGGGCTTATTTTAACGGGGAAAGGAATACAAAACGATGTTAAAAGGAATTTTGCTAAAAAAATGTCTAGTTTTTAAAATAGAGCAAAAAGACTGCATAGGAAAGGTCATCTGAAATCAGGCCACACACGAATGTATTTTTGTGGCATATTTCTGAAACTAGCAAGTTCTGGTCAGAAATATTTCACAGTTATATTCCTCTCATTGTTCCGCGTCCAACGAGTGCTCATTCGTCAAAATCATTGACAAAAAATTATAATTGAAATTTCGCGAAAAAAGCATGGACTATAGCCTTTGCACTTTTTTCATTCAAAAAATAAGTTCTCACCGATTTCAACGATAGAGGGCTTATTTTAACGGGGAAAGGAATACAAAACGATATTAAAAGGAATTTTGCTAAAAAATGTCTAGTTTTTAAAATAGAGCAAAAAGACTGCATAGGAAAGGCCATCTGAAATCAGGCCACACACGAATGTATTTTTGTGGCATATTTCTGAAACTAGCAAGTTCTGGTCAGAAATATTTCACAGTTCTATTCCTCTCATTATTCCGCGTTTAACGAGTGCTCATTCGTCAAAATCGGTGACAAAAAATTATAATTGAAATTTCGCGAAAAAAGCATGGACTATAGCCTTTGCACTTTTTTCATTCAAAAAATAAGTTCTCACCGATTTCAACGATAGAGGGCTTATTTTAACGGGGAAAGGAATACAAAACGATATTAAAAGGAATTTTGCTAAAAAAATGTCTAGTTTTTAAAATAGAGCAAAAAGACTGCATAGGAAAGGCCATCTGAAATCAGGCCACATACGAATGTATTTTTGTGGCATATTTCTGAAACTAGCAAGTTCTGGTCAGAAATATTTCACAGTTATATTCCTCTCATTATTCCGCGTCCAACGAGTGCTCATTCGTCAAAATCGGTGACAAAAAATTATAATTGAAATTTCGCGAAAAAATCATGGACTATAGCCTTTGCACTTTCTCACCGATTTCAACGATAGAGGGCTTATTTTAACGGGGAAAGGAATACAAAACGATATTAAAAGGAATTTTGCTAAAAAAATGTCTAGTTTTTAAAATAGAGCAAAAAGACTGCATAGGAAATGCCATCTGAAATCACGCCACACACGAATGTATTTTTGTGGCATATTTCTGAAACTAGCAAGTTCTGGTCAGAAATATTTCACAGTTATATTCCTCTCATTATTCCGCGTCCAACGAGTGCTCATTCGTCAAAATCGGTGACAAAAAATTATAATTGAAATTTCGCGAAAAAAGCATGGACTATAGCCTTTGCACTTTTTTCATTCAAAAAATAAGTTCTCACCGATTTCAACGATAGAGGGCTTATTTTAACGGGGAAAGGAATACAAAACGATATTAAAAGGAATTTTGCTAAAAAAATGTCTAGTTTTTAAAATAGAGCAAAAAGACTGCATAGGAAAGGCCATCTGAAATCAGGCCACACACGAATGTATTTTTGTGGCATATTTCTGAAACTAGCAAGTTCTGGTCAGAAATATTTCACAGTTCTATTCCTCTCATTATTCCGCGTTTAACGAGTGCTCATTCGTCAAAATCGGTGACAAAAAATTATAATTGAAATTTCGCGAAAAAAGCATGGACTATAGCCTTTGCACTTTTTTCATTCAAAAAATAAGTTCTCACCGATTTCAACGATAGAGGGCTTATTTTAACGGGGAAAGGAATACAAAACGATATTAAAAGGAGTTTTGCTAAAAAATGTCTAGTTTTTAAAATAGAGCAAAAAGACTGCATAGGAAAGGCCATCTGAAATCAGGCCACACACGAATGTATTTTTGTGGCATATTTCTGAAACTAGCAAGTTCTGGTCAGAAATATTTCACAGTTATATTCCTCTCATTATTCCGCGTCCAACGAGTGCTCATTCGTCAAAATCGGTGACAAAAAATTATAATTGAAATTTCGCGAAAAAAGCATGGACTATGGACGAATGTATTTTTGTGGCATATTTCTGAAACTAGCAAGTTCTGGTCAGAAATATTTCACAGTTATATTCCTCTCATTATTCCGCGTTTAACGAGTGCTCATTCGTCAAAATCGGTGACAAAAAATTATAATTGAAATTTCGCGAAAAAAGCATGGACTATAGCCTTTGCACTTTTTTCATTCAAAAAATAAGTTCTCACCGATTTCAACGATAGAGGGCTTATTTTAACGGGGAAAAGGAATACAAAACGATGTTAAAAGGAATTTTGCTAAAAAAATGTCTAGTTTTTAAAATAGAGCAAAAAGACTGCATAGGAAAGGCCATCTGAAATCAGGCCACACACGAATGTATTTTTGTGGCATATTTCTGAAACTAGCAAGTTCTGGTCAGAAATATTTCACAGTTATATTCCTCTCATTATTCCGCATCCAACGAGTGCTCATTCGTCAAAATCGGTGACAAAAAATTATAATTGAAATTTCGCGAAAAAAGCATGGACTATAGCCTTTGCACTTTTTTCATTCAAAAAATAAGTTCTCACCGATTTCAACGATAGAGGGCTTATTTTAACGGGGAAAGGAATACAAAACGATATTAAAAGGAATTTTGCTAAAAAAATGTCTAGTTTTTAAAATAGAGCAAAAAGACTGCATAGGAAAGGCCATCTGAAATCACGCCACACACGAATGTATTTTTGTGGCATATTTCTGAAACTAGCAAGTTCTGGTCAGAAATATTTCACAGTTATATTCCTCTCATTATTCCGCGTCCAACGAGTGCTCATTCGTCAAAATCGGTGACAAAAAATTATAATTGAAATTTCGCGAAAAAAGCATGGACTATAGCCTTTGCACTTTTTTCATTCAAAAAATAAGTTCTCACCGATTTCAACGATAGAGGGCTTATTTTAACGGGGAAAGGAATACAAAACGATATTAAAAGAATTTTGCTAAAAAAATGTCTAGTTTTTAAAATAGAGCAAAAAGACTGCATAGGAAAGGCCATCTGAAATCAGGCCACACACGAATGTATTTTTGTGGCATATTTCTGAAACTAGCAAGTTCTGGTCAGAAATATTTCACAGTTATATTCCTCTCATTATTCCGCGTCCAACGAGTGCTCATTCGTCAAAATCGGTGACAAAAAATTATAATTGAAATTTCGCGAAAAAAGCATGGACCTTGCCTTTGCACTTTTTTCATTCAAAAAATAAGTTCTCACCGATTTCAACGATAGAGGGCTTATTTTAACGGGGAAAGGAATACAAAACGATATTAAAAGAATTTTGCTAAAAAAATGTCTAGTTTTTAAAATAGAGCAAAAAGACTGCATAGGAAAGGCCATCTGAAATCAGGCCACACACGAATGTATTTTTGTGGCATATTTCTGAAACTAGCAAGTTCTGGTCAGAAATATTTCACAGTTATATTCCTCTCATTATTCCGCGTCCAACGAGTGCTCATTCGTCAAAATCGGTGACAAAAAATTATAATTGAAATTTCGCGAAAAAAGCATGGACTATAGCCTTTGCACTTTTTTCATTCAAAAAATAAGTTCTCACCGATTTCAACGATAGAGGGCTTATTTTAACGGGGAAAGGAATACAAAACGATGTTAAAAGGAATTTTGCTAAAAAAATGTCTAGTTTTTAAAATAGAGCAAAAAGACTGCATAGGAAAGGTCATCTGAAATCAGGCCACACACGAATGTATTTTTGTGGCATATTTCTGAAACTAGCAAGTTCTGGTCAGAAATATTTCACAGTTATATTCCTCTCATTATTCCGCGTCCAACGAGTGCTCATTCGTCAAAATCGGTGACAAAAAATTATAATTGAAATTTCGCGAAAAAAGCATGGACTATAGCCTTTGCACTTTTTTCATTCAAAAAATAAGTTCTCACCGATTTCAACGATAGAGGGCTTATTTTAACGGGGAAAGGAATACAAAACGATGTTAAAAGGAATTTTGCTAAAAAAATGTCTAGTTTTTAAAATAGAGCAAAAAGACTGCATAGGAAAGGTCATCTGAAATCAGGCCACACACGAATGTATTTTTGTGGCATATTTCTGAAACTAGCAAGTTCTGGTCAGAAATATTTCACAGTTATATTCCTCTCATTGTTCCGCGTCCAACGAGTGCTCATTCGTCAAAATCAGTGACAAAAAATTATAATTGAAATTTCGCGAAAAAAGCATGGACTATAGCCTTTGCACTTTTTTCATTCAAAAAATAAGTTCTCACCGATTTCAACGATAGAGGGCTTATTTTAACGGGGAAAGGAATACAAAACGATATTAAAAGGAATTTTGCTAAAAAATGTCTAGTTTTTAAAATAGAGCAAAAAGACTGCATAGGAAAGGCCATCTGAAATCAGGCCACACACGAATGTATTTTTGTGGCATATTTCTGAAACTAGCAAGTTCTGGTCAGAAATATTTCACAGTTCTATTCCTCTCATTATTCCGCGTTTAACGAGTGCTCATTCGTCAAAATCGGTGACAAAAAATTATAATTGAAATTTCGCGAAAAAAGCATGGACTATAGCCTTTGCACTTTTTTCATTCAAAAAATAAGTTCTCACCGATTTCAACGATAGAGGGCTTATTTTAACGGGGAAAGGAATACAAAACGATATTAAAAGGAATTTTGCTAAAAAAATGTCTAGTTTTTAAAATAGAGCAAAAAGACTGCATAGGAAAGGCCATCTGAAATCACGCCACATACGAATGTATTTTTGTGGCATATTTCTGAAACTAGCAAGTTCTGGTCAGAAATATTTCACAGTTATATTCCTCTCATTATTCCGCGTCCAACGAGTGCTCATTCGTCAAAATCGGTGACAAAAAATTATAATTGAAATTTCGCGAAAAAATCATGGACTATAGCCTTTGCACTTTCTCACCGATTTCAACGATAGAGGGCTTATTTTAACGGGGAAAGGAATACAAAACGATATTAAAAGGAATTTTGCTAAAAAAATGTCTAGTTTTTAAAATAGAGCAAAAAGACTGCATAGGAAATGCCATCTGAAATCACGCCACACACGAATGTATTTTTGTGGCATATTTCTGAAACTAGCAAGTTCTGGTCAGAAATATTTCACAGTTATATTCCTCTCATTATTCCGCGTCCAACGAGTGCTCATTCGTCAAAATCGGTGACAAAAAATTATAATTGAAATTTCGCGAAAAAAGCATGGACTATAGCCTTTGCACTTTTTTCATTCAAAAAATAAGTTCTCACCGATTTCAACGATAGAGGGCTTATTTTAACGGGGAAAGGAATACAAAACGATATTAAAAGGAATTTTGCTAAAAAAATGTCTAGTTTTTAAAATAGAGCAAAAAGACTGCATAGGAAAGGCCATCTGAAATCAGGCCACACACGAATGTATTTTTGTGGCATATTTCTGAAACTAGCAAGTTCTGGTCAGAAATATTTCACAGTTCTATTCCTCTCATTATTCCGCGTTTAACGAGTGCTCATTCGTCAAAATCGGTGACAAAAAATTATAATTGAAATTTCGCGAAAAAAGCATGGACTATAGCCTTTGCACTTTTTTCATTCAAAAAATAAGTTCTCACCGATTTCAACGATAGAGGGCTTATTTTAACGGGGAAAGGAATACAAAACGATATTAAAAGGAGTTTTGCTAAAAAATGTCTAGTTTTTAAAATAGAGCAAAAAGACTGCATAGGAAAGGCCATCTGAAATCAGGCCACACACGAATGTATTTTTGTGGCATATTTCTGAAACTAGCAAGTTCTGGTCAGAAATATTTCACAGTTATATTCCTCTCATTATTCCGCGTCCAACGAGTGCTCATTCGTCAAAATCGGTGACAAAAAATTATAATTGAAATTTCGCGAAAAAAGCATGGACTATGGACGAATGTATTTTTGTGGCATATTTCTGAAACTAGCAAGTTCTGGTCAGAAATATTTCACAGTTATATTCCTCTCATTATTCCGCGTTTAACGAGTGCTCATTCGTCAAAATCGGTGACAAAAAATTATAATTGAAATTTCGCGAAAAAAGCATGGACTATAGCCTTTGCACTTTTTTCATTCAAAAAATAAGTTCTCACCGATTTCAACGATAGAGGGCTTATTTTAACGGGGAAAAGGAATACAAAACGATGTTAAAAGGAATTTTGCTAAAAAAATGTCTAGTTTTTAAAATAGAGCAAAAAGACTGCATAGGAAAGGCCATCTGAAATCAGGCCACACACGAATGTATTTTTGTGGCATATTTCTGAAACTAGCAAGTTCTGGTCAGAAATATTTCACAGTTATATTCCTCTCATTATTCCGCGTCCAACGAGTGCTCATTCGTCAAAATCGGTGACAAAAAATTATAATTGAAATTTCGCGAAAAAAGCATGGACTATAGCCTTTGCACTTTTTTCATTCAAAAAATAAGTTCTCACCGATTTCAACGATAGAGGGCTTATTTTAACGGGGAAAGGAATACAAAACGATATTAAAAGAATTTTGCTAAAAAAATGTCTAGTTTTTAAAATAGAGCAAAAAGACTGCATAGGAAAGGCCATCTGAAATCAGGCCACACACGAATGTATTTTTGTGGCATATTTCTGAAACTAGCAAGTTCTGGTCAGAAATATTTCACAGTTATATTCCTCTCATTATTCCGCGTCCAACGAGTGCTCATTCGTCAAAATCGGTGACAAAAAATTATAATTGAAATTTCGCGAAAAAAGCATGGACTCTTTGCACTTTTTTCATTCAAAAAATAAGTTCTCACCGATTTCAACGATAGAGGGCTTATTTTAACGGGGAAAGGAATACAAAACGATATTAAAAGGAGTTTTGCTAAAAAATGTCTAGTTTTTAAAATAGAGCAAAAAGACTGCATAGGAAAGGCCATCTGAAATCAGGCCACACACGAATGTATTTTTGTGGCATATTTCTGAAACTAGCAAGTTCTGGTCAGAAATATTTCACAGTTATATTCCTCTCATTATTCCGCGTCCAACGAGTGCTCATTCGTCAAAATCGGTGACAAAAAATTATAATTGAAATTTCGCGAAAAAAGCATGGACCTTGCCTTTGCACTTTTTTCATTCAAAAAATAAGTTCTCACCGATTTCAACGATAGAGGGCTTATTTTAACGGGGAAAGGAATACAAAACGATATTAAAAGAATTTTGCTAAAAAAATGTCTAGTTTTTAAAATAGAGCAAAAAGACTGCATAGGAAAGGCCATCTGAAATCAGGCCACACACGAATGTATTTTTGTGGCATATTTCTGAAACTAGCAAGTTCTGGTCAGAAATATTTCACAGTTATATTCCTCTCATTGTTTCGCGTCCAACGAGTGCTCATTCGTCAAAATCGGTGACAAAAAATTATAATTGAAATTTCGCGAAAAAAGCATGGACTTATAGCCTTTGCACTTTTTTCATTCAAAAAATAAGTTCTCACCGATTTCAACGATAGAGGGCTTATTTTAACGGGGAAAGGAATACAAAACGATATTAAAAGGAATTTTGCTAAAAAAATTTCTAGTTTTTAAAATAGAGAAAAAAGACTGCATAGGAAAGGCCATCTGAAATCACGCCACACACGAATGTATTTTTGTGGCATATTTCTGAAACTAGCAAGTTCTGGTCAGAAATATTTCACAGTTATATTCCTCTCATTATTCCGCGTCCAACGAGTGCTCATTCGTCAAAATCGGTGACAAAAAATTATAATTGAAATTTCGCGAAAAAAGCATGGACCTTGCCTTTGCACTTTTTTCATTCAAAAAATATGTTCTCACCGATTTCAACGATAGAGGGCTTATTTTAACGGGGAAAGGAATACAAAACGATATTAAAAGAATTTTGCTAAAAAAATGTCTAGTTTTTAAAATAGAGCAAAAAGACTGCATAGGAAAGGCCATCTGAAATCAGGCCACACACGAATGTATTTTTGTGGCATATTTCTGAAACTAGCAAGTTCTGGTCAGAAATATTTCACAGTTATATTCCTCTCATTGTTTCGCGTCCAACGAGTGCTCATTCGTCAAAATCGGTGACAAAAAATTATAATTGAAATTTCGCGAAAAAAGCATGGACCTTGCCTTTGCACTTTTTTCATTCAAAAAATAAGTTCTCACCGATTTCAACGATAGAGGGCTTATTTTAACGGGGAAAGGAATACAAAACGATATTAAAAGGAATTTTGCTAAAAAAATGTCTAGTTTTTAAAATAGAGCAAAAAGACTGCATAGGAAAGGCCATCTGAAATCAGGCCACACACGAATGTATTTTTGTGGCATATTTCTGAAACTAGCAAGTTCTGGTCAGAAATATTTCACAGTTATATTCCTCTCATTATTCCGCGTCCAACGAGTGCTCATTCGTCAAAATCGGTGACAAAAAATTATAATTGAAATTTCGCGAAAAAAGCATGGACTATAGCCTTTGCACTTTTTTCATTCAAAAAATAAGTTCTCACCGATTTCAACGATAGAGGGCTTATTTTAACGGGGAAAGGAATACAAAACGATGTTAAAAGGAATTTTGCTAAAAAAATGTCTAGTTTTTAAAATAGAGCAAAAAGACTGCATAGGAAAGGCCATCTGAAATCAGGCCACACACGAATGTATTTTTGTGGCATATTTCTGAAACTAGCAAGTTCTGGTCAGAAATATTTTACAGTTATATTCCTCTCATTATTCTGCGTCCAACGAGTGCTCATTCGTCAAAATCGGTGACAAAAAATTATAATTGAAATTTCGCGAAAAAAGCATGGACTATAGCCTTTGCACTTTTTTCATTCAAAAAATAAGTTCTCACCGATTTCAACGATAGAGGGCTTATTTTAACGGGGAAACGAATACAAAACGATATTAAAAGGAATTTTGCTAAAAAATGTCTAGTTTTTAAAATAGAGCAAAAAGACTGCATAGGAAAGGCCATCTGAAATCAGGCCACACACGAATGTATTTTTGTGGCATATTTCTGAAACTAGCAAGTTCTGGTCAGAAATATTTCACAGTTATATTCCTCTCATTATTCCGCGTCCAACGAGTGCTCATTCGTCAAAATCGGTGACAAAAAATTATAATTGAAATTTCGCGAAAAAAGCATGGACTATAGCCTTTGCACTTTTTTTCATTCAAAAAATAAGTTCTCACCGATTTCAACGATAGAGGGCTTATTTTAACGGGGAAAGGAATACAAAACGATGTTAAAAGGAATTTTGCTAAAAAAATGTCTAGTTTTTAAAATAGAGCAAAAAGACTGCATAGGAAAGGCCATCTGAAATCAGGCCACACACGAATGTATTTTTGTGGCATATTTCTGAAACTAGCAAGTTCTGGTCAGAAATATTTCACAGTTATATTCCTCTCATTATTCCGCGTCCAACGAGTGCTCATTCGTCAAAATCGGTGACAAAAAATTATAATTGAAATTTCGCGAAAAAAGCATGGACTATAGCCTTTGCACTTTTTTCATTCAAAAAATAAGTTCTCACCGATTTCAACGATAGAGGGCTTATTTTAACGGGGAAAGGAATACAAAACGATGTTAAAAGGAATTTTGCTAAAAAAATGTCTAGTTTTTAAAATAGAGCAAAAAGACTGCATAGGAAAGGTCATCTGAAATCAGGCCACACACGAATGTATTTTTGTGGCATATTTCTGAAACTAGCAAGTTCTGGTCAGAAATATTTCACAGTTATATTCCTCTCATTATTCCGCGTCCAACGAGTGCTCATTCGTCAAAATCGGTGACAAAAAATTATAATTGAAATTTCGCGAAAAAAGCATGGACTATAGCCTTTGCACTTTTTTCATTCAAAAAATAAGTTCTCACCGATTTCAACGATAGAGGGCTTATTTTAACGGGGAAAGGAATACAAAACGATGTTAAAAGGAATTTTGCTAAAAAAATGTCTAGTTTTTAAAATAGAGCAAAAAGACTGCATAGGAAAGGCCATCTGAAATCAGGCCACACACGAATGTATTTTTGTGGCATATTTCTGAAACTAGCAAGTTCTGGTCAGAAATATTTCACAGTTATATTCCTCTCATTATTCCGCGTCCAACGAGTGCTCATTCGTCAAAATCGGTGACAAAAAATTATAATTGAAATTTCGCGAAAAAAGCATGGATTTTTCATTCAAAAAATAAGTTCTCACCGATTTCAACGATAGAGGGCTTATTTTAACGGGGAAAGGAATACAAAACGATATAAAAAGGAATTTTGCTAAAAAAATGTCTAGTTTTTAAAATAGAGCAAAAAGACTGCATAGGAAAGGCCATCTGAAATCAGGCCACACACGAATGTATTTTTGTGGCACATTTCTGAAACTAGCAAGTTCTGGTCAGAAATATTTGACAGTTATATTCCCCTCATTATTCCGCGTCCAACGAGTGCTCATTCGTCAAAATCGGTGACAAAATATTATAACTGAAATTTCGCGAAAAAAGCATGGACTATAGCCTTTGCACTTTTTTCATTCAAAAAATAAGTTCTCACCGATTTCAACGATAGAGGGCTTATTTTAACGGGGAAAGGAATACAAAACGATATAAAAAGGAATTTTGCTAAAACAATGTCTAGTTTTTAAAATAGAGCAAAAAGACTGCATAGGAAAGGCCATCTGAATAAGGCCACACACGAATGTATTTTTGTGGCATATTTCTGAAACTAGCAAGTTCTGGTCAGAAATATTTCACAGTTATATTCCTCTCATTATTCCGCGTTTAACGAGTGCTCATTCGTCAAAATCGGTGACAAAAAATTATAATTGAAATTTCGCGAAAAAAGCATGGACTATAGCCTTTGCACTTTTTTCATTCAAAAAATAAGTTCTCACCGATTTCAACGATAGAGGGCTTATTTTAACGGAGAAAGGAATACAAAACGATATTAAAAGAATTTTGCTAAAAAAATGTCTAGTTTTTAAAATAGAGCAAAAAGACTGCATAGGAAAGGCCATCTGAAATCAGGCCACACACGAATGTATTTTTGTGGCATATTTCTGAAACTAGCAAGTTCTGGTCAGAAATATTTCACAGTTATATTCCTCTCATTATTCCGCGTCCAACGAGTGCTCATTCGTCAAAATCGGTGACAAAAAATTATAATTGAAATTTCGCGAAAAAAGCATGGACTATAGCCTTTGCACTTTTTTCATTCAAAAAATAAGTTCTCACCGATTTCAACGATAGAGGGCTTATTTTAACGGGGAAAGGAATACAAAACGATGTTAAAAGGAATTTTGCTAAAAAAATGTCTAGTTTTTAAAATAGAGCAAAAAGACTGCATAGGAAAGGTCATCTGAAATCAGGCCACACACGAATGTATTTTTGTGGCATATTTCTGAAACTAGCAAGTTCTGGTCAGAAATATTTCACAGTTATATTCCTCTCATTATTCCGCGTCCAACGAGTGCTCATTCGTCAAAATCGGTGACAAAAAATTATAATTGAAATTTCGCGAAAAAAGCATGGACTATAGCCTTTGCACTTTTTTCATTCAAAAAATAAGTTCTCACCGATTTCAACGATAGAGGGCTTATTTTAACGGGGAAAGGAATACAAAACGATATTAAAAGGAATTTTGCTAAAAAAATTTCTAGTTTTTAAAATAGAGCAAAAAGACTGCATAGGAAAGGCCATCTGAAATCACGCCACACACGAATGTATTTTTGTGGCATATTTCTGAAACTAGCAAGTTCTGGTCAGAAATATTTCACAGTTATATTCCTCTCATTATTCCGCGTCCAACGAGTGCTCATTCGTCAAAATCGGTGACAAAAAATTATAATTGAAATTTCGCGAAAAAAGCATGGACTATAGCCTTTGCACTTTTTTCATTCAAAAAATAAGTTCTCACCGATTTCAACGATAGAGGGCTTATTTTAACGGGGAAAGGAATACAAAACGATATTAAAAGGAGTTTTGCTAAAAAATGTCTAGTTTTTAAAATAGAGCAAAAAGACTGCATAGGAAAGGCCATCTGAAATCAGGCCACACACGAATGTATTTTTGTGGCATATTTCTGAAACTAGCAAGTTCTGGTCAGAAATATTTCACAGTTATATTCCTCTCATTATTCCGCGTTTAACGAGTGCTCATTCGTCAAAATCGGTGACAAAAAATTATAATTGAAATTTCGCGAAAAAAGCATGGACTATAGCCTTTGCACTTTTTTCATTCAAAAAATAAGTTCTCACCGATTTCAACGATAGAGGGCTTATTTTAACGGGGAAAAGGAATACAAAACGATGTTAAAAGGAATTTTGCTAAAAAAATGTCTAGTTTTTAAAATAGAGCAAAAAGACTGCATAGGAAAGGCCATCTGAAATCAGGCCACACACAAATGTATTTTTGTGGCATATTTCTGAAACTAGCAAGTTCTGGTCAGAAATATTTCACAGTTATATTCCTCTCATTATTCCGCGTCCAACGAGTGCTCATTCGTCAAAATCTGTGACAAAAAATTATAATTGAAATTTCGCGAAAAAAGCATGGACTATAGCCTTTGCACTTTTTTCATTCAAAAAATAAGTTCTCACCGATTTCAACGATAGAGGGCTTATTTTAACGGGGAAAGGAATACAAAACGATATTAAAAGGAATTTTGCTAAAAAAATGTCTAGTTTTTAAAATAGAGCAAAAAGACTGCATAGGAAAGGCCATCTGAAATCACGCCACACACGAATGTATTTTTGTGGCATATTTCTGAAACTAGCAAGTTCTGGTCAGAAATATTTCACAGTTATATTCCTCTCATTATTCCGCGTCCAACGAGTGCTCATTCGTCAAAATCGGTGACAAAAAATTATAATTGAAATTTCGCGAAAAAAGCATGGACTATAGCCTTTGCACTTTTTTCATTCAAAAAATAAGTTCTCACCGATTTCAACGATAGAGGGCTTATTTTAACGGGGAAAGGAATACAAAACGATATTAAAAGGAATTTTGCTAAAAAAATGTCTAGTTTTTAAAATAGAGCAAAAAGACTGCATAGGAAAGGCCATCTGAAATCACGCCACACACGAATGTATTTTTGTGGCATATTTCTGAAACTAGCAAGTTCTGGTCAGAAATATTTCACAGTTATATTCCTCTCATTATTCCGCGTCCAACGAGTGCTCATTCGTCAAAATCGGTGACAAAAAATTATAATTGAAATTTCGCGAAAAAAGCATGGACTATAGCCTTTGCACTTTTTTCATTCAAAAAATAAGTTCTCACCGATTTCAACGATAGAGGGCTTATTTTAACGGGGAAAGGAATACAAAACGATATTAAAAGGAGTTTTGCTAAAAAATGTCTAGTTTTTAAAATAGAGCAAAAAGACTGCATAGGAAAGGCCATCTGAAATCAGGCCACACACGAATGTATTTTTGTGGCATATTTCTGAAACTAGCAAGTTCTGGTCAGAAATATTTCACAGTTATATTCCTCTCATTATTCCGCGTCCAACGAGTGCTCATTCGTCAAAATCGGTGACAAAAAATTATAATTGAAATTTCGCGAAAAAAGCGCCTTTGCACTTTTTTCATTCAAAAAATAAGTTCTCACCGATTTCAACGATAGAGGGCTTATTTTAACGGGGAAAGGAATACAAAACGATATTAAAATAATTTTGCTAAAAAAATGTCTAGTTTTTAAAATAGAGCAAAAAGACTGCATAGGAAAGGCCATCTGAAATCAGGCCACACACGAATATATTTTTGTGGCATATTTCTGAAACTAGCAAGTTCTGGTCAGAAATATTTCACAGTTATATTCCTCTCATTATTCCGCGTCCAACGAGTGCTCATTCGTCAAAATCGGTGACAAAAAATTATAATTGAAATTTCGCGAAAAAAGCATGGACTATAGCCTTTGCACTTTTTTCATTCAAAAAATAAGTTCTCACCGATTTCAACGATAGAGGGCTTATTTTAACGGGGAAAGGAATACAAAACGATATTAAAAGGAATTTTGCTAAAAAAATGTCTAGTTTTTAAAATAGAGCAAAAAGACTGCATAGGAAAGGCCATCTGAAATCACGCCACACACGAATGTATTTTTGTGGCATATTTCTGAAACTAGCAAGTTCTGGTCAGAAATATTTCACAGTTATATTCCTCTCATTATTCCGCGTCCAACGAGTGCTCATTCGTCAAAATCGGTGACAAAAAATTATAATTGAAATTTCGCGAAAAAAGCATGGACTATAGCCTTTGCACTTTTTTCATTCAAAAAATAAGTTCTCACCGATTTCAACGATAGAGGGCTTATTTTAACGGGGAAAGGAATATAAAACGATATTAAAAGGAATTTTGCTAAAAAAATGTCTAGTTTTTAAAATAGAGCAAAAAGACTGCATAGGAAAGGCCATCTGAAATCAGGCCACACACGAATGTATTTTTGTGGCATATTTCTGAAACTAGCAAGTTCTGGTCAGAAATATTTCACAGTTATATTCCTCTCATTATTCCGCGTTTAACGAGTGCTCATTCGTCAAAATCGGTGACAAAAAATTATAATTGAAATTTCGCGAAAAAAGCATGGACTACGAGTATATCCTTTGCACTTTTTTCATTCAAAAAATAAGTTCTCACCGATTTCAACGATAGAGGGCTTATTTTAACGGGGAAAGGAATACAAAACGATATTAAAAGGAGTTTTGCTAAAAAATGTCTAGTTTTTAAAATAGAGCAAAAAGACTGCATAGGAAAGGCCATCTGAAATCAGGCCACACACGAATGTATTTTTGTGGCATATTTCTGAAACTAGCAAGTTCTGGTCAGAAATATTTCACAGTTATATTCCTCTCATTATTCCGCGTCCAACGAGTGCTCATTCGTCAAAATCGGTGACAAAAAATTATAATTGAAATTTCGCGAAAAAAGCATGGACTATAGCCTTTGCACTTTTTTCATTCAAAAAATAAGTTCTCACCGATTTCAACGATAGAGGGCTTATTTTAACGGGGAAAGGAATACAAAACGATATTAAAAGGAATTTTGCTAAAAAAATGTCTAGTTTTTAAAATAGAGCAAAAAGACTGCATAGGAAAGGCCATCTGAAATCAGGCCACACACGAATGTATTTTTGTGGCATATTTCTGAAACTAGCAAGTTCTGGTCAGAAATATTTCACAGTTATATTCCTCTCATTATTCCGCGTCCAACGAGTGCTCATTCGTCAAAATCGGTGACAAAAAATTATAATTGAAATTTCGCGAAAAAAGCATGGACTATAGCCTTTGCACTTTTTTCATTCAAAAAATATGTTCTCACCGATTTCAACGATAGAGGGCTTATTTTAACGGGGAAAGGAATACAAAACGATATTAAAAGGAATTTTGCTAAAAAAATGTCTAGTTTTTAAAATAGAGCAAAAAGACTGCATAGGAAAGGCCATCTGAAATCAGGCCACACACGAATGTATTTTTGTGGCATATTTCTGAAACTAGCAAGTTCTGGTCAGAAATATTTCACAGTTATATTCCTCTCATTATTCCGCGTTTAACGAGTGCTCATTCGTCAAAATCGGTGACAAAAAATTATAATTGAAATTTCGCGAAAAAAGCATGGACTATAGCCTTTGCACTTTTTTCATTCAAAAAATAAGTTCTCACCGATTTCAACGATAGAGGGCTTATTTTAACGGGGAAAGGAATACAAAACGATATTAAAAGGAGTTTTGCTAAAAAATGTCTAGTTTTTAAAATAGAGCAAAAAGACTGCATAGGAAAGGCCATCTGAAATCACGCCACACACGAATGTATTTTTGTGGCATATTTCTGAAACTAGCAAGTTCTGGTCAGAAATATTTCACAGTTATATTCCTCTCATTATTCCGCGTCCAACGAGTGCTCATTCGTCAAAATCGGTGACAAAAAATTATAATTGAAATTTCGCGAAAAAAGCATGGACTATAGCCTTTGCACTTTTTTCATTCAAAAAATAAGTTCTCACCGATTTCAACGATAGAGGGCTTATTTTAACGGGGAAAGGAATACAAAACGATATTAAAAGGAGTTTTGCTAAAAAATGTCTAGTTTTTAAAATAGAGCAAAAAGACTGCATAGGAAAGGCCATCTGAAATCAGGCCACACACGAATGTATTTTTGTGGCATATTTCTGAAACTAGCAAGTTCTGGTCAGAAATATTTCACAGTTATATTCCTCTCATTATTCCGCGTCCAACGAGTGCTCATTCGTCAAAATCGGTGACAAAAAATTATAATTGAAATTTCGCGAAAAAAGCATGGACTATAGCCTTTGCACTTTTTTCATTCAAAAAATAAGTTCTCACCGATTTCAACGATAGAGGGCTTATTTTAACGGGGAAACGAATACAAAACGATATTAATAGGAATTTTGCTAAAAAAATGTCTAGTTTTTAAAATAGCGCAAAAAGACTGCATAGGAAAGGCCATCTGATATCAGGCCACACACGAATGTATTTTTGTGGCATATTTCTGAAACTAGCAAGTTCTGGTCAGAAATATTTCACAGTTATATTCCTCTCATTATTCCGCGTCCAACGAGTGCTCATTCGTCAAAATCGGTGACAAAAAATTATAATTGAAATTTCGCGAAAAAAGCATGGACTATAGCCTTTGCACTTTTTTCATTCAAAAAATAAGTTCTCACCGATTTCAACGATAGAGGGCTTATTTTAACGGGGAAACGAATACAAAACGATATTAAAAGGAATTTTGCTAAAAAATGTCTAGTTTTTAAAATAGAGCAAAAAGACTGCATAGGAAAGGCCATCTGAAATCAGGCCACACACGAATGTATTTTTGTGGCATATTTCTGAAACTAGCAAGTTCTGGTCAGAAATATTTCACAGTTATATTCCTCTCATTATTCCGCGTTTAACGAGTGCTCATTCGTCAAAATCGGTGACAAAAAATTATAATTGAAATTTCGCGAAAAAAGCATGGACTATAGCCTTTGCACTTTTTTCATTCAAAAAATAAGTTCTCACCGATTTCAACGATAGAGGGCTTATTTTAACGGGGAAACGAATACAAAACGATATTAAAAGGAATTTTGCTAAAAAATGTCTAGTTTTTAAAATAGAGCAAAAAGACTGCATAGGAAAGGCCATCTGAAATCAGGCCACACACGAATGTATTTTTGTGGCATATTTCTGAAACTAGCAAGTTCTGGTCAGAAATATTTCACAGTTATATTCCTCTCATTATTCCGCGTCCAACGAGTGCTCATTCGTCAAAATCGGTGACAAAAAATTATAATTGAAATTTCGCGAAAAAAGCATGGACTATAGCCTTTGCACTTTTTTCATTCAAAAAATAAGTTCTCACCGATTTCAACGATAGAGGGCTTATTTTAACGGGGAAACGAATACAAAACGATATTAAAAGGAATTTTGCTAAAAAATGTCTAGTTTTTAAAATAGAGCAAAAAGACTGCATAGGAAAGGCCATCTGAAATCAGGCCACACACGAATGTATTTTTGTGGCATATTTCTGAAACTAGCAAGTTCTGGTCAGAAATATTTCACAGTTATATTCCTCTCATTATTCCGCGTTTAACGAGTGCTCATTCGTCAAAATCGGTGACAAAAAATTATAATTGAAATTTCGCGAAAAAAGCATGGACTATAGCCTTTGCACTTTTTTCATTCAAAAAATAAGTTCTCACCGATTTCAACGATAGAGGGCTTATTTTAACGGGGAAACGAATACAAAACGATATTAAAAGGAATTTTGCTAAAAAATGTCTAGTTTTTAAAATAGAGCAAAAAGACTGCATAGGAAAGGCCATCTGAAATCAGGCCACACACGAATGTAAAGTTCTGGTCAGAAATATTTCACAGTTATATTCCTCACATTATTCCGCGTCCAATTTTCTGAAACTAGCAAGTTTCGGTGATCAGCTTACACTTCCAGGCTTTACAGATGCTAACTCGCCGAACTCGTTTATCTACAAGGGCTTTAAAGAATTTAATGAATTTCCATGTAGCATTAGGAATGTTCAAAATATTAAAATTTTGAAAAGTCAAATAGTAGAGTACATCAAAGAAGATTTTATTTGATTTCAAAATGTAATAATTAATGTTAAATAGCAAAGTCACTTACTTCCTTACTTACATTTTTTTTCTCTTTTTATTCTCGTCGAATGAGCCATCTCCCATCAAGATCGGTGACATTTAATATTTTTTGTGAAAAAATCTATAGGCTAACCCGGCTAGCCAGTTTTTTTGCGAAATTTTGGCTATTTTATGTCACGACGAGTGAGCACTCGTTGGACGTGTAAAATAGAGGAGACTACAAATACAAAATTTCGCTGAAAACAATGGACTGCGTTTTGATATATGTCCAAAAACCTGGTCCCATCAACAGTTTCTATTTGTGCCGGTGTTCTATTGAACAGTTTTTTTGTCTAATTTTTTTTAGTCAATTTTTGAGAAGAATTCTTTTACACATTTTTTCTTTTCCAATTCTTCGTCGAATGAGCCATCCCTAGTCAAGATTGGTGACATTTAATATTTTTCACGAAAAAAATTAGTTGCAATTGTGGAAGGAATAGATTATATAAGGATTGATAAGAGATTAGTAATAAATTAAATGAGAAACTATTTATAATATTGTTTTTTTTTGTGTATTTATTCATATTTCATATAAATTTCCCTCTTTTTTTCTTAAATGTCTGTTGTCATTTTTAAATACATTATTTCATCTTTTTTGTCCTTTAAATTCAGAAACAGGTAGGTAGATTTTTGAGAGAAACTTGAAAATGTCTAACGATATGTTTAATGTTCCGCCTCGTCTTACATCTCTTACGATCCTGTATCGCACCAATATTTTTATAGTATACATAATATATGTACATTATATTTCTGACCAATATTTATACGGGCAGTAGTACTGGGCTAATACTACTCATTCCTTATACAATTTATGTACTTACTAAAAACATTCTTTGTATAATTCATATATATATATTTTTTTTTATGCTCATCTGATTTCATCCAAACCACAAAACAATTTTGTTAAAATTTTGCGTTTTTCTTTTCACTTTATTCCTCCTCTTTCTATCTTTTGTGATAAAAAAATGTAAGTTTAGAAAAATATATGTATAGATTTTCTCCTATAAGGTTTTCATGTTTCTCTCGTTTAAATAAAGCTTAAAGAATAAAAAATCGTTTACTTTTGATTTAAGTATAAATAAAATGTATTTTTTTTAGCCACCATTTTAGAGAACTTAATAAAGAAGACTAAAAAATTACTCTTTCGTAAGAAGTGTATTATACGAATGCATTTCGCTTTTTGTTTTGGAAAATTGTCCTTATCGGTACACGTATAAAAATTATTATTTATGTATTTTATGTATGTATATAGGAATTTTAGGCAAGTTTGTTTACAAATTAAAGATAAAATCTTAAACTTAATATAAATAATTGTTTCTTCCTTTTTTTTTTTCAGTAAACACAATACAATAAAATAAGTAAATTAAAACAGAGTGGAGTAATGTGTATGATGCAAAAAAATATGTATTACACACATTCATTATAATATGTATAAATATATATTTAAAAAAAAACTCATGCTTTATAAAAAAATTACTCTGCAATACTATTTTACTTTATTATCTTTATACTATGACTTATGACAAAGATTTTAAATTTACGCCTAACAATAACCTTATTATATAAAAATTTCCTAGCACACTAGTGTTGATCATCAGTCGGAGTCTAAAAATCTTCTTCTTAAATGGCTTTATTTCGTGCCCTAATAAAAAAAAATTGTTCTAAATACAAAACATATTGCAAAATGAAAATAAAAAATATATAATAAAAAAGTTAAAAGATATTAAAACTTAAAAAAAAAAAGATACATTTTCTGTGATATTGCTACAACAACAACATTGTCTTTATACTTTGCTTACAATTTAATGTTTTTTTTTTTATTTGTTTTTTTGTTTTTTTTTTGTTTTTATTCAGGCTTGTCAAATCTTTTGTCAGCTGTGATTAGAAGAGGTTTCCAATTACAGTCATATTGGATATCGTATGGCAGGCAAATATAGTAAGGAAAGGAAAACAAACATCTAATATTAGAAACACATCCAAGCAAGCCTCATTGTTTCTCGGATCTGGGCTCAGGACTTGCTTCAGAGAATTGAAAACAAATGACAATCCGTCTTATATCATCGTCATTTTTGCATAAAAAAAAATTCTTGGACAAATATAGGCCTGGGATAGAAAGTTTCCAACTTTAAGCAAAGCGAGCCTTGCGGCTACTTGCTCGGCTTGGTTATGTGTTGCTTCATTTAAAAACTAGTGCTGGAAATTTTGACAAATTCTCGAGGAAGCCCCGAAGCCTGGATGTGTTTCTACCTTAATGGAATTATAAATTTACAATTTTACGTACATTCTTTCCCCTATGTATAATTTCGGCGATTTAATAATTTCGAGAACCTTACCTGTGGAAGGTTATTCAGAGCATAGATGAACTCAGGATGGGTTATAATTACATAAAAGTTTTATATATACATATATAATAACAATAGACAACTAGAATAGTTTTAAATGAACAATTTCGAACGAACAATCTGATATCTGTAAATTTTATTTATTAGAAGTGGTTTGTGGAAAATTTGCCCAAAAGAAATTATCCAAGGAGAATTGATCTAATACACTTTATCCAATAGCAGGATGTCTATTAAGCAATTTAACTAAGGACAATTACCTTATTTACTTTTCACCTACAAAGGCAATCTTTTTTTTCGTTATATGTATACATACTACTGACGGAATGTAAGTTCGGTCGAATCGATACCATAAAAAAAATGTATTTAAAAAAATTACATTTATTATGATGTTTACAGAATATTGGATGAATTGTGTTAATGTATAAATTGTGATTAAACTAAATTGCTGAGGACAAGTTGTTTAATGGATGAATTATTGTTGGATGTATTTCATAGATGAATTTTCTTTGGATGAATTGTTAGTAGACAAATTTTCCGAATACGTAGGAGTTGATTATGATAGATGGTCTCTTTTATGCCATTGATTTTGAAATCAATCGATATAAATAACAAAAAATTATTTATGACCGAATTAAGTCAAATTTCCATCAATAAAACTTTAATGCAAGTTAAAACGGATGACATCAAATTTCATCTCACTACTTTTCAGTGAATTTTGGTATTTTAATGTTTTTGCTATTGTATATTTTCCACTGCTTTTGCTCTGGATTTTGATTGTTGTCAGATTTAGTTCATTATATAAATATGTATGTGTATACAAGTGGTATTACAAAGTATATATGTACATAGAAACCCGTGCTCATGTCGTTAAAAGTTCACAACAGAAAAAATATTTTCCAAGCATGATAATAAAAAAACAAGAGTGGAAAACAGGAGGAGAAATTGTGTGATTTTATTATGCATTATAGATGAGACAAAAATGGCAAGTTGAGGTGGGATGCGATTTTAACCTATAAGCAATTTTCAATGACATAGCAGGTATTCCACTTTGTTACTTCAAATTTATGGTAGACAGTAGCAAAGGTGCAGAAAAATTTACTATGATGATATGAAAACAGAAACTATGTTATTAAGCTGCCGAAACATAGCCAAACTATAAAGTCAATTAAGATTATAGTATAGTGTCCAAATTTTATATAAAACATAAATTTAGATATAATTCTTACTTAACAGCTCTAGGCATAGTCTCCAGAAAATGGCTTTTTTGCTAAATGGTGACTAGATGATAACATCTCTAACATCGATATGCTAGAGCACCGCCGCAGTATTATTTTTTCAAAATTTTTAGGTTGATACTCTATAGGCAAAATCGTATCGACCCACTACCATTCCTTCACTCTCTAAAATAATTTTGGCCATATCATGAAGTTTTGCTATACTTTCGTATCTGGAACAATGTGAAAGATAAGAACGGATGTGAAATGATTCTGCAAATATGTTCACAGACTATTCAATCTGCATTCTCTTCTCAATCCTCAATCTGTAATTCTCTTTGCGTAGCTTTCCTAACCAAGGATGTACATTATAGGGGATTTCTCAGGACTTAGCTCTCAAAATAGATAACAGGGTGTCTTTTATGTAGAGATAGTAAGTATTAGATCTCATATTACCTTAATAATCATAGACAATCTTCTAATAGAGTTGGCCAAAGCCAGATACGAAGTACAAGACTATTCAGATGATCTTGATCATCAAATTATCGCTGACTGATAACTTAAACCAAATTATGCCTAACATCTAATTGATTGGTATCTGAGGGAATTCCTTAATGTCAACTCAAATAAAATAATTATTCGTTTGCGCTGAAGGCTTGAACAATCAAAGAAGTGAAATACTTCGATATACTCATAGGCCAAAATTGAACTATGTAAGAGTATCCGGTTGGGATCTATGAGAAATTGCACGTAAGTCTGAAGAGTAAGCAATGGGCCTTGTTGTGATCTACGTTCCAGAGACCCCGCCTGAGGCCCAACCTATTTTAAGGCCATCCATCTCCATGTAAAGTGTGACATTTCTGAAAAATATGCTCAGGGGAGGTATAAGAAGGAAGGGATTCTATTCGTGCGTTCCTTCTAACTAAGGTACGGCATATATACGTATCAGCATGCTCGAAACAGCCGTAAAATATCAATTTGTTTCATCTTTTTAGTTCTTCATTTACATGTATGTTTTCATAGCCTCAAATAAATCTAATTACTAAAAATTATTAAGTTTAAGTATAAAACTGAAATATTTGATTTTTGTTGTAGGATTTCTTATTCAACTTCTATCTATTATTATGTAGATTACTAAGTGATGTGTCACTGGGAAGACTTTGTTTTACATCTGGGTTGCTGATAAATTTTAAAATTAAATTCTTCCAAAGTTTGCATGCATTCTCTGGTGGGTATCTCTCGTAGAAGATCTTAGAGTTAATTTTAAAGATTTTTGCTTAAAACAAAACTCTTAACAGAGAGCTATGATTTCTTCTATATGCTCCTAAAGCGATAAGATGATAATTTTGATGATAAAACAAATGTCTTATTATTTCAGGGAAGGAAAGGGAAAGAATTTTAGTTGCCCCAACTCAATTTAATCTATTCCATAATGGCATGGAAAACTATGTTTAAGAAAATACATGTACCGCGTTGAGTTTAAGTTAAATCCTCTCCTTATACTCACAAATCTGACAATCTTTCTCACGTGCGTTATTTTTTTTTTTTAAATAAAGAGTTATCTTGACTCGACAAGAAGGACACACGTCATGTTCGTGTATAAGTAGAAGAAATCTAAAAGACAATTTTATTGCATTGATAATGGCAGTACTAATCTACATTTAGTCACTTATTTCTGCACCTAAAAAACAAAAAATGCAATAATTGCGCGTTTGCAGTCTTTCGAAACAAACAAAAATAATCATAAAAAAAATATGTAAAAAATTTGAAAAATTGTTGATCGACAGTTGTCCAAAATTAAGCGCTACCTTGTATAAATTATAAATAAATTATTTTGCTGTTGTCAAACATCCGTTTGATGAACACTGTTCGTCCAATTACTACTGCCGCTACCCTTATTTTTGCTGCTGGCCGTTTTTGTTGTTGCTGTTGTTGGAGTTGTTGGCATCGTCGTCGTCATATTTCGTATTGGGCTTCTTCCCCCTTGTAATAATAGCGTTGGCAGCGTTTGTGGCGGCAATGGAGATGGTGAGATCTCATCGAACTCAGAGTCTTCAATTTCACAAAGTTGTGTCGATAAATCACTGTTTGATCCACTTTGATGATGATGATGGGCATGACTACGATGATAGCTTCCCAGGAGAGAGCTATTTTCACCACCTGTGGAAGAAACACACAAAAACAAGAAACTTTAAATCGAGTTTTCCAATGGTATGATATAGGCTATAGGCTATAGAAAAGACCTCAAAGATTGAAAGGGCAGGGTTAAGCTGAAACATATTTGTACATAAATATATATCTCTGTGTGTATAAGATTCCTGAGGCTTTTTCCCTTCTTTCCAAAATATTCCTCCACGCCTTATAAATTATGCATGAGGGTAGACACAACTAGTATTTGGACTGTGCTGAAAATGGGACTTTTGGTATCTAAGCCAAAAAGCACTCGGTGATGCGTGAGTAATGGAACTTTAGTTTTATGTAATCAAGAGAAGAAGAAGAAGCCTTGCTGGCTAGGCTAACACCATCTCAAATTTATAAACATGAAATTGGCTGACGACGATGCCTATACTCGTAGAGTCATAGTACATACATACATATTGGAGATGATCCAAAATCAAATTTTCATGAGTGTAATATGTTGCGTTGAAAGAGAGAATTTACTGCGTTTTAGTACTGAGTTTCAGGAAGACTATAGATATGTAACAGAAAAATCGATTTTATTTCATAATTTTTTAAAAGAATTTGTTTTTTTTTATAGGATCTCCATATTTTTCTGGCAATCTGTAAAGGGGAATTTTTGTGGTTTTCTTTAACGAAAGCAAGTAGTAAATTATTACAGCTTCATAGTTTTGAGATTACATTCAATTAATAAATATGGACTGTGTTAGGAGGATAAACAGGAATAGAAATGGTAGCAGTTGCAGAGCTTTAATTGACACTATAATAGATAGCAAAAATAGTAACTGATTTTGCGAAAATAAAAAAAAAAATTATTGCCATTTTAAGTGGTGATAGCAGAAAAATCCATAGGTAGGCACCTAGAATTAGCGAAGAGGATTCTAGATTTAAAGGCTAATCGCAGATGGGGATACCTAACAACATGCCCCAGCTATTACTCAAGAAGACAGAAATTCTACTAAGAAGGCTCCGTACTGGCGTGGCAATCTTACATAACTGCAGTAAGACACTGTTTTTTTTTTAATAAACATGTGAACTAAATTAACGACTAAGTAAATAATCTTCAATTAATCGTCAATTGCTGAAAATACCAAGACCCAGATATCACACGACCCTTTAACTAGTTACCAAATGGAAAACAGCGTGACAATAGAGGGAAATGATAATTCCTGGCCGAATGAAGCGCGAAACGGCAGAAAGTAAAACATTGGTTTTGACAGCGAGAGAGTTCCGGTCTGCTGGTTAGAGAGTAATTAGAAAGCGAGAAGCAAAGCTAAAAATTGGTAAAACTTTATTTTTAATGAAAATGAGACTCAAGGTAAATTTGAAGCCAGGAAGCAGAGAAAGCGGATAAATAGGGACTTGGAAGCTGGATTATCCAGAAAAGGTAACCAAGCAACAGAGTCGAGACAACCGCCGGCAGGATTTTGGAAGCAAGTAACCAAAAAATTTAACTTAACATTTAAATTTTAACTGAGTTTGGAATAAAACAAATAAATAAAATAAAACAAATAATAATATAAAAAAAAAAAAGAAAATTCCCACCTTAACGAATTACTAACCCATCTAGGATTAAAATTTTCTTTTATAAACATATAGTTGGTAGCTGAGTGTGTAATTGGAGGACGGACGTAGGGTTACCTAAACTAAGGAAAGCAAGCCTTGTAAAGGGATGTTAAAATGGCCTAAATAATACATCAACAATTTGAATTTAAAAAAATTATTTTTTTTATACACACCTTCCCTGCGTTACCAAAAACAAGTTCACTTTTCATTCATGTAGAAGTCTCTAACCGACAGCTCGGCCGTTCATAATTTAGGTCTTCTCCAAATGCCAGATGAACTCTCAAATTGTAGGAATTGGAAAAAATATTTGCTTATCGATGAAAATCCAACCGCCCTATTTGAATTTTTATTCCTGTGACTAGGCCAACAGTGCAACACTTTATCTCTCTCTCACTTTAAGTTCACTTTTATACATGGTCCCACAAGAGATGTCAGAGATGCAGAAAAATTAACAGGATTGCTTCTTAAGGTACTTCGATTTCCCAAGTAAAAATCAGCTACAATTCTTCCAAACAAAATTTTTGAGGAGATGCGAGTTGTTACAGTTGAAAATAAAATCTCAGATCTGTTATGATATCTAAAGGTATGCCTTAGGGTTCAGTTTTAGATCCATTCTTTTTCATATTGTTTAATAATGATCTATACAAGTGGGTAACCATATGAATATACATTTCTATGCTGATAAGCGTGCCGTTGTTTTGTGAGAGGACTCTTAGAGGAATGCGCACGAATCAAATAAACATAGAATTTATGAATGGAAATAGGTTATTTCTAAATGCATCAGGATATCTAGGTATCAGCGACATTACATTGACTTTATTTTACCAATTTAAAACGAAGTCATTAATTTTTGGAGTAACATTTTCCGTAGATATTAAATATTAGGTTTGTTCGATAAAAACACCGTGTAAATTTTCCCCTACAATTTTCCCCAAATTTACCCGGCGTTTTGTGCACTCATCGAACAAGTTTTTAAAGCAACGGGTAAATCTAATGTAATGACATTTCTCTGACAGTTCTCCTGAGCATAATTTAACTAATAATTTCCAGTGATTTGTGAAAATATATTTATAAAATAGGTGAAATAATTAAAAATTTTATTTTATTTATTTATTTTTATTAGCTTTTTTACATCGATATTATCGCCTTTTCTGTAACTTTACTTTGAAAAAATGACAATTGGTTCATCTGTGACCAGATATAGCTCCATCATTTCTGCAAGAAATGTGCTGCACTATTTTCACTTTTATCATCAGATGTTTTGTCTCTAGGTATAAAATTAATAGTTTGCATGATCAAAATCTACAGAAATGATTTTCTCTATCCCGTTGGCTTCTTCTCGAGCCACTATTAAACCCTTTCCTGACATCTCATTTAAGAATTTAGAGAATTCCTTATATGTTGTTTGCTTCAAATCTATTTGCTTCGCAGATGCAGGGGTAACGTGAAGTCTATAAAAATTACTTGTTAATAATGGGAAAGAAACATATTTACGATCAAATTTCTTACTAGAAAGGCAGATCTTAAGATTTCATCCATGTTCTACGACCTTAATCGCCTCCTCAAATATTTCCTTATAATTTTCATTCGAATTTCCTATGTGCATATTATCGATGGGTATTTTGTCATCTAATTTCTTATCCAACTTCCTTATATAATCTGAATTTGGTATGAGCTCCACGATTTTTTCACTTTTATATACAGCACTCAACCGCAATCACCGAACAAATTCCATACGACAGTTCACTAATGACAAATGTCAAACCCCTAGGAATTTTTAGTGCAAGTTCAGGGCACGAAATCAGAAACACCGGGCTTTCATCGAACAAGTTTCTGTAACCCCGTGTAAGCCCAGGGTTTTCAAAATACAAGATAGTGAAGCCCGGTGTAGCCCGGGGCTTACCCGGTGTTTTCATCGAACAAACCTATTGTAAAAGTAAAAGCTATGCTATGACCATGAATACAGACTTCGAAAAGGAGTGAGTGTTTTTTCAGTTAATTTCAAGAAGAAATTAGTGAGGGTACTTATAATACCAATTTTTTTTTAAATTATGGCTATGAGTGTCTATCTAGTAAATGCAGCTATGAGTGTCTTTGCTCATGATGAAGAGCTTTTGGCTGCAAATGGGTCATGAAACCGAGTGTTGTGCACTAGATGTACACCGCGGTAGTAAGATACATCCTCATGCATATGTCCCTTCTGAATGGTGACCAAGGACGTAAGTGGAAACTATGATCAGGAAGTTGACTGGCCTGCTTGCCTAGGAATTACCAGTTTCATGTAATCCACGAAAACAGCCGCCAATGAAATCTTACTTAACCTGCCACCGCTGGATCTAGTCATTCAGACAGACGCCAAAAGGGCTGTGTGTAGATTG
Organism: Dioctria rufipes; assembly: GCA_963924295.1. Taxonomy (NCBI): domain Eukaryota; kingdom Metazoa; phylum Arthropoda; class Insecta; order Diptera; family Asilidae; genus Dioctria; species Dioctria rufipes. The sequence goes on along the minus strand of OZ002743.1, from coordinate 159,260,850 downwards.
CGCTCATGGGGTAGTGGGAGGATGCCTCTGAAAATTATCACCGGCAGCTCCCTCCGTACTTTTTTAAAGCAGACATTGTGTTGGAGTCCTTACTGCGAATGTACACTACTGTCTTCTAGGCCATCGCAATGGAAGTGAAGTCTGTCCTTGATTTTGGAAGCCAATATCCTTTCCGATATTTGGATAGATATTGCATTCATATCCAACAATAACACCGCATCCCTACAGTGAGTATTTGGGCATATGGGGATTATGGGGAACGAGAGAGAAGACTTGCTAGCCAGGTCCGGCTTTGATTCTCTCTTCCTTGGACCAGAACCGGCTGTACGTGTTGCCATCTTGGTGATTAGGTCTCGCATCAAATCTGATGTTTGCATAAAGCATCAACAGCGATGGGCGAACCTGAGCACTTGCAGGTGTACACAATTAATGGGCTTGATAGGAATTAGAAATGGGAGTTGTTGACAGTCCTGAGTGTTCGTCCCGCCTGGAAGGAGAGCCTGAGACACTTACACTTAGGTTTGGTGAGAAGTCTTGGCTTCCTACTTGGGATCTTTGGTTTCCAGCCTGGAAAAATAAGAGGCTTACACGACTTAATGTTGGTGTTTACTCTCCACAGGGGATGACTGAGCATACGAAAACAGGAATTTTTATGTATATTCTAAATATGCTAAAGGGACACCATAGCGGACTTTAAACTATTCTTAATACGATTCCATATTACGTCAATCATATATTTTCTGGATTCTTCTTAATTTAGCCGTAAGAAATCCCTTTTGGGAGATTCGTATGCTATTGTTGGACCTATTCTCGGATCATTCTATATTATCCAGCACAATCATGCAGTCACCAAATGAATCTAAGGTCATAATTTACAAAAACCTTTTACGAAATGCTTGTACGAGGATAATATTGAATTTCAGAGTACATATAATAAATCCTTAGGTGATAAATCCTTGTGAATACTAATACAAAACGGGTCAAATGCTATCCAACGTACACATGTTGGTTTACCTCTAAGATCCAATATAAGCAGTTAAGTAATCCCCAAAAGTATTCTTATCCACCTTTTCCTTATTGTAGTCATAGACAACAACAAGACAAGTAACGAATTTACATAAATTATCCTCAACAGCCCCCATCGAGACAATATTCATAAAATAAATCAGGTGAAACTGCTTCTTCATGGGCATTAAGTAACAACCAACGGGGGAGGGGGAGAGCAGAAGGAAGAAATCAAATCTCCCGCCAGAGAAAATTCATAAATTACCTGATGAATGCAAGACCTCTGCCAAATTTACACGAGTCGGCAAGTGATAAAAAGAAGAAATTAACATAAATAATCAGGTAATCGAATCCAATTAAAAGTATCTGGGAAATTAATTGTAGAAATTTGAATAAATCTAAGACTCTGTTGTCCCTCAAGGCGTTGAAGAAAGCTCCAAGCAAAAACCACCCTCTTCTCTTAAGAAAATGGCAGTAGGAGAAAAATTAGATTTGCATTGATTAAATCTGCTTTTACGCGCGCCTATAAAAGTGTAGAAGGCAATTCCTATTCCCACCAATTAACGGAAAATTTAATTTGCCAAGCGTAAAATTGTGAGTTATTTGGTTTTTTTTTTTTTTTATAGGTGCCTATGAGTCTCCACCAATGTCGCACTAAAAAAAAAACCCTAAAGTTCGTAAGCTGCTTGTGGGTGAATATAAGTCGGTATAAGTACGTAGCTTAAATGTGAGTATGGGTCTGTACATAAAAAACATAAATACACATATATAAAAGATAAATCCTGTGGAAAGCAGAGGTATTTACACGTAGAACGGAAAACAATTAGGTACACCTGAACACTCGTTCGCTACATAAAATAGGACACCCAATGATACAGAACGCGGGCGGGATATAATTGCCATTTTCTATTGTTGTAGGTGCCAGCAAGGAAAGAACTTTGGAAATAAATTATTTTCTACATCCCCAGCAAAGCGTTGAAATTTCCAATTCCCGGGTATAATTGAGTAATTGAAGCTAAACCCCTTGTGGGATCCGCCGTATGAGTTTCACTACATGGGATATGGTCCCAATGGATTCGAAATATGTGCGCCCAGGCGAAAAAAAGTAAATCGTATATACATATCAGTGTTGCTTAAAATCGTGTGTCTTGAATGAAATTCGGTTATGCAAAAGTAGGGTATTTAGCAGCATGTGTGGAGGAAGGTGTGGTGAGGGTGGGATTGGTTTTTCATGTGGAATAGGATAAAATTAATATGCAGTATGCACCATTATGAAATTCCATGGGTATCGTTAGATAGAGAGAATATACTGAAAACATTTCCAACTACCTCCATATCCTTTAAGGTCAATATTCAACTTACGGAAACATTTTTCTTCGTTTTTTTTTTTTTTATATAAGGATCGAAAACTCGAATTACAAAAGGATAATGGAATTGAGAATTGTTAACGAAATTACAGCTGCTGAACGAAATTTTATTGACCAGACCACATAGTGAGACACGAACGAACAATCTCAACAATATTAAACCTGCTGTGCTGTGTAGTCAAGACTGTTTTTAGTGAAATTAATCAGATATTGACTTGTTGTAACCACGAAGTTGGTGGTCTACCATCAACTATACTTACGAAATTAATGCTCTGATGTCAATGACATAAAATGAAAAGTATTTTTAGACTTGATGGCTAAGCCAGGAATTATAGGAGCAAGTTCAACGCAAGTTCTCCTTGAATGTCAACAGCTTCCATTTAGGTGGGGTTTTTTTTTTCATTTTAACATGAGAAGGCAGCTGGTTTATACATGATTGAAAAATTATTTTTATCGTTAAATTTCATCTCATTTCAGTTTAAAGACGAAATTCCCTTCAGATTACAGAATTCATTAACTGGGGGCTTAAGTAGTGTCAAGGGTCAAAGTCAAGGTTGCTATACAATATGTATGTTGGAGGAACAAATACATTGTCGTCATCGATTGCGATATACATACGTAAACGGGATATGTCATCAACACCAACACGAGTACTAAAAACAATCACCGCTTATGATATGCAGTTTGTTTATCAAGCTGATAAAACAACCAAAACATGTACATACAGTAAAAAATTTCAAAAGGGCATTAAGGGAAAATCAGTTGATCGATATATTTGTGTACATTTGAGAATATAGATGGAGCCTTCGATAATATAATATCATTTAATTAAAATAGAAAATGGTGGTTTCCAGAGGATTTATTCCAAGCTAAAAAGGAAAGAGATCACGACTTTAGGAAATTGTTCTTTTGCGTTTATCGCATTCAAAGGTTGCTCGTCAGGAGTAGTTTTACGGTCAATTGCAATAGATGATGTGCTAAACGAGTAGACTAATCAAATATCAATGTGCAACGGTTTGTAAGTAAGAGGGTTTGTAGTCATCATTTAGAATATTTATGATTCGAAGACAGATTGGTAAGATTATGGAATAAAGCATATTTTACATTGTATTTTGCATTATGCAGGAAATTTCTTATATTTGATCTCAATTACAAATTGAGATAATTTGGCTCCATTATGCCTGAAATGGGGTGTATGTGATTTAAGGATTTTTTTGTTGTTTTGTTTTGTTTTCAAATGCAAATTTACACTTTTTCAGGCCTGTAAAGTAGGTACTATAAGTACCTACATTGGTATTTAAGTACTAGTACCAGAACCAGCACTTGGACTTAAATTTTTTTAACTATAGTACAGGTACTGGTACTAGTACTTAAAAAAATTTCAAGTACAAGTCCCGATACTGGTACTGAAAAATGTTTGTACTTGTACTGGCACTTATCATAAGTCCCATAGATAAGCTTAAGTACCCTAAAAGTACCAAAGTACATACACACTTATTAAAAATACCGCCATAACGCGAAGTACTGAAGCTAGTGTAAATTATTTAAATACGCCTTCTAATAATAGAGGTGTAGGAGCAGAGACAGAGCTGATGTAAGTGGAAAAAAACTGTTTTACAAACGAAAAATCTTTAAAAAAAAAAAAGTTTTAATGCAAAAGAGGACGTTTCGTATCAGCAGAAACCGTATACTCATCAGAACAGTTTGGTTCCTGCCTGCCGTATACGCTAAAGTGAACAGCCAAACTGACCTCATATATGCACTTAAAATAGATTTTAAGTGTGAATTATATACGAGGCGAAATACTTAGTATTTACTTGAATACCTAGCAGGATTAGCCTTATGCGGCATTAGTATTTCATAGATTTTTTTTTATTTTATAGCAAAACTCTCTAGAGCTGTAGTACTTCGCGTTCTGGTGGAATTTGTAGTAACTGCGTACTTTGATACTTATAGGGTACTAAAACTTATATATGGAACTTATAAGTATCAGTACCAGTCCAAAAATTTTTATGTATCAGTACCGGGGCATGTAATTGAAAATTTAATTAAGTATCAGTATCACTGGTACTTGTACTTAAAAGATTTTAATTCTAGGTCGTATAAAAACTTTCCTAGTTTAATGATGGCTTTCTTATACGTAAGTATAAAATCTACCATCAGTCCCGAACCGAAGAAGCAAACTCTTCTCATTGTCGGTATCATGACTTTCATGTCTCTGGAAGCTACATTTATGTGTCCTTTTTTGCTGCTTTATGTTCTGTACGTTGGCTACCAATTTCCCCTGCTTTTTGTTAAGAGCATTAAGGCTCTAGAACTCAAATACAAAAAAGAAACGTCTAATTACTTCGGTGAAGGAATTTCGGGGTTTGTTTGAAAATTAATCAAGTTAAATTCTTTCAGAATTCGACATTAAATTAATTTTGTAAAAATACTTTGTTATCACTTTTTATCTTAATTTTGCATGTTTGCTAAGCTATTAACTATCTATTTATGCGGAAATGTCTTTGTTATCTATCCTCGGAGTCAGGCCATATTGGAGTCCAATGATTCTGGTGCTAAGAAGCTCCGATGTGTTCGGACCCATGATTCCGGAACGAAAAAGACAGTACACAATATTATTTAGTACTTCAAATGATCAGTTTGACAGTACTTAGGTTGCACCTGACTTACATCTGTTATGATGACTTGATGAATTGTTTACTATAGTTTTAATTAAATTTAACTTATTTAACTTGCATACACATGTAAAAATAAAAAAAAAACTATTAAAAATTATATGAAACGATTTCTTTCATGAATTCATCATTCTACCTGAAGGAAAATGCTGAATTTCTTATTCTATCTGTGATTATTTTTGTCCCACAAAATTGTCTCATGAAAATCCCACTGACATTGACACATCGGCCAAGCATAAAAATTACTCTCTAAATAATGAATGAACATAAATCGCTCTTCCGACTACTACTGTGTCCCATCTGATCATCCCCAAAAGTACAATTTCGGAAAGAAAAATCACACACCTTAAGATGACATTCGCATTTATTTATTTTATACCAAAAACCACAATCTAGACGAACCAAAACAGTTCATGTTCATGCAGTCATCAATCCTTCCTTCCTACCTACTCTTAACATATCCGATATCCTGATGTTGTGGCTCAAGTTCTGTACATTATAACACTATATACCAATGTTACATATTATATATGTTCAAACTGTATCTACCTTACCTTTGAAATATTTATATGCTTAGCAAATTTGAAACTAGAGGCAATATCTGAAGGAAGGTGTCATGGTCCTCCCCTTAATATTTACGAGGAGCTGCCAGGAGTGAAGGAAATATCTTAACGAACGTGTTCACACAGTCGGTTTTGACATCGTAATATGAATCACAAACGACGTGCTCAAAACAGTGACATGGCACTGTTTCACTTGGAACAGATTATCACCAGCAAGTAACTAATGGCGCTCCTGTCAACCCAGAGAAGGAGAGAAGCTGCATTAACGGCTAAACTGTCAACTTGAGAATTGTGTTTTGAACGCAATCATCATACGAAAGGATATTTTTGTTGGTGGAGGAAGGATCCACAGTAAATCCACAATGTTCTGAATTTGAATAATGAACAAACCGTCTTGGTGAGGAACATAGTTTTGGGTATTAATAATGGATTATATGCAAGGATTGAAGATTATTTAAATTCTATAATTGAAAGATTGATAAAAATAATTACAAGTAAGGTGTACAGATGGAACTATCATCATCATTAATCTGGAAAATACGACCTCGATTTGGGGTCTCCATTGTACCGTATTATTCGCCTTCAGCTTTAACTCGTTCCAGGAACAGTTTAGCCTCCGGTAATGGATCAACGAGGTCTTTCATCTCATAGATGATAATGAAAATGTTGGTCTTGGTAGTGTGTGAAGGATTGTCACTTAAGGTGACGAATTGGTACGTTTATCAGTTACTATTTCGTACTTTGCTATTGTCAATCAATTTAACAAAGACACGACGTGATAAACTATTGCAATGAATGGATCATAGTTTGATTCACCTTATATTTCACGTCTCACAGCCGTAAAGCAGGGCGGACATAATATTTAAATTGAAGATTCCAATGTTCATGATGTTCAGAGATGATAAAACTTCTCTTGCTTTGTCAGTTGTGAATTGAATATCATTTTGGGCTCCCGCGGTCAGTAATTAGTGATGACCATGATCCATTTCCACGATATAATACCTATTAACCAACAAATGCGCTGTCTTTGGCGTTTAAGTAATTAATCTTGGCGTGCCTCACGCTGATATTTAGTTTAGAGCAATCTTTGGATTTCCCTGGTGTATTTTATTTCTTTTGAAGAAAAGACTTATGTCGGCCGAGTTGCATCAGAATGGACCATAAGTGGTCTATGTGTGACTGCTGTTATGATGGCCGGCACTCTAACCTAACGTAACCTATGTCATCAGAATAGTATGTACAATTCGGAGGTACTAGCCAAAACCCCACTGTTTAATTCTACTTCCATAATGTCTACTAACAGGAAAAAAACGTAGAGAGAAGAATATAGCTTTATTTGACAACTGAATAGTCATAAACGAATCAGTCAACAACCTTTAATCGAGTGTACAACTTATCGAACCCTCTTAAAAATTATTGGATGATCTCGAAAAGTATGACAGTTGTGCTTAATAAATATTTAGAGATGATCATATTTGTGAGGTTAGCGATCCACAGATTTGAATGCATACTCATAGTCTAAAAAGAGGTCTATAAAAAGTTAACTAATATAATATATCAAGGGGCAAAAATCAAAATGGTACTGCCGCATATATCTAGCCTGCTTCACTTCCTCCAGCGAGTCCATTGTGTCCCTTGACTTTATGGGATAGCCTGCCCTAGATACATCCTGATTCCCTTAGTATGGTGTTCTTTGGCCCAATGACCCGTAATTACTCCTACTTGATTCCTCATATCATTCTCTTCTTCCATTAAGGAGTCCTTTTGTCTCGCAATTCGGCATATTTCTCTGTTCACCCATTGGAGGCTTGCTTTTTCACAGACGTCTCTGATGATCTATTCTTTTAGAATTACGATCGGGATCCGCACATATGCTAGCTCTGCGGAGCTATTAATGTCAGAGCCCTTTTTGACCAATTCATCAACCATGGTCATTGCCTTGGCTTTGCCTATGGCCAAGAGTACCCAAGAGTCACCTTGTGCAATGTGGTTAATTCCTCAAGACTGATGTTTATACCGATCGTATATTTCAAACGAAATTTGCATGAGAATTACATGAACATTTGTTCTATATCTATTTATATATATTATATATGTATGTAGTTCTCTAATCATTATAATAATCTAGCTTCGTAATCTGCATGATTGATCGTTCTAAGTTGCCCAAAGAAGAGACCTATCGATGTACAGTCAGCAAGTCAAGTTTTACCGTCTAATCAATAAAGTCAACACAGTCGGTCGAAGTATTGTGTGTTTTTTTAATTGTTTCCTCGGTTTTGTCATCCTACAAACTATTACTCTATCCTTCCATTCAGTGAAAAAAGTATTGTAATCTCAGGTTTCTTTGATTGAGTCATGTAAAATATCGCAACTTATGGGATCAAAGCCCGGATGATCATTCATATGCTGTAGGTAGTAAAATATAAAAGATGACCTTAAACGTAGAACCCATGAAAAGGTTTTCAAGAGTTTAAGGTAACAACATCTTTGGAAATTTCGTTCAAATGCAAAAAGCCAAAGTGATTATGACGCAACCACTTTGTACACCTAACCAAGTAAATTCCGAAATTCGCATACCCTTTTCTGAACGGAGAAAGGCTTATCTTAGATTAGAAACAAAAACTTATTCCGATGTCAACCGAAAATTCAGCCACATGTTTAAGTAATTTAGAAAAAAAAAAGTATCAATCATAAAGAAAATAATCAGGTAAACAGAAAACAGCAGATCTAATAAAGGACCCGATAGGATCAAACAACCGATAAGCCAACTGCCAACCTGGTACTACAGAAACGGTTTCGACAGTAGCAGCAGCGTCCCTGTTGCATTCATAGCCTTTATGTCGACATAGGGTCCACTTTGGACAGGACTTTCGACTATCCCCGTACGTCGCAGCCGTCAAGTCGACATAGGGAGACTTGATCTCAACACTACCGACTTATTAGCAGAATAGGACCCGTTCAGTCCATCATAAGGACAGCCTGGAGTGAATGAAAGAAGCCCTATACCGATTCCCGATAATTGATCAAGCCGTCACCACCACTTCCTGCATCCAACACATACCTCAAGGCAGAGCTGTGCCTACTCCCAAAGGTAGTACCTCCAGTACAACTTCCGATTGCAAAGCTTGGTAAACTTCAAGACCTCGGTTACTGTAACAATCAGGTACACAAGACCGCAGCTTTCAACCTCAAATATAGGTTCAAGACACCCGGTCCTCCAAAGACAGCGATTTCCTGCGTCGAGCAGTAGTGGGAGGCATTGCAGTTCTCCGCTTTAAGTCAACTGGACTTACACCCCAATCAGATTCGACAACTACTCAGGACATCTATCCAATTAGAACCGTAACCATTGTGGCCTCATTTACACAACAAAACTTGGCACAATGCCAAAAGTTTAATATTGAGATAGCGAATAATTGTCGGTTCTTCCTTTTCTTCGGTTTATTTATTTATATACTTTTAGCAATTAAAAAGATAATTAAGGTAATTCCTTTAATTTCTTGATCCTCATGCTTTTTCTGTGCTAATATCTGATTTGCAAGAAGTGTCGAGTGCTTCACATGAGAACACAGTCCTCTTAAACAAGCTGGAGCTAATAATACTGTTGAACCTTAGATATTTCTTCAAAGTTAAAATGATTGCAAATTTCATGGTACTTGAACAATCATCGTATGTACATATACTTCTGATGTAGTACTTAGTAACAAGTGATTAACTGAAGCCTCAGAATTCCTTACTCCATCGGAAGTGATGTCTAACTATAATCAGAAACTTACTTGAGTTCAAAGCTCCACTAAGTGACCTAGATATAAGAAGAAAATCACAATAGGCCGATGCTGGCCGAAGTAAACGGGACCCTGTTCTTATACAACCCAATCTACAAGACACGCAAGCAAAGTTAACTAAAACATTTAACAAAATCATTATTGAAAGGAAATAAATAAAAACCAATGTAGTTATACAAAAACACAAGATAATCAAGGCAAATATTTAGATTTTATTTCTATTAGACTATATCAGGCCACCCAAAACAACCACAGATGTGATTGTAATGCCACACAATCATTAATAGCTCTTCAGAACAGCTTCACAAGCCCAGATGGACATAATAAAATCCTCCACTCCAAGATTTTAACTTGAGCATCATCAACGCCTTCCGCTTCTTTAATTGCATCATTTTTATTGACCACTTTTATGATTTAGACTTCCATTAATAAAGATAAAACTAGAATTAGATTCTAGAGTTCAAGACCTATCCCAAACAGAAACATAATTGTTAGCATTTATGTGGAATGTTGGGATTTAATCGCGTTAGGAAGAGAGAGAGAGAGTTTATCAACAGGAAATTTTTGCGCATTTATCGATTTGGACAAATTGATAATGATAAGTCATCAAAAATTCAACTGTTGGATGTACATAGACACACCGGGGCAGATATTAAATTGAACTTTATTGTTGCAACAAAAATCACATTATAAAGATATTGCCGCCAAATACAAGATTGAGTACCCAAATTCATGTTCGACATATTCGATATTTTGATTGTAATCTGCTGATGTGTAACACCAGGAAATCATCGGATAGTATCATCACCTGACTTTACTCTTTTAGTTTGTGGGGAAGGGGGTTGGATTTTCTACCCACAGTCAGTGTTGGGCAAAATGCAATCTGATTGATGATTACAATCTATAATCTGTAATCATGATTACAGATTGATAATATTAATCAGAAAAGTAATCATTTTTGGCGATTAATGATTGATCAATCGTAACCGTAATCATGATAACTTGATTACATTTTTTGATTACAAATTTGCAAGAGTTTTAAAATTGTAGTTAAAAAAAAATAAACATTGTGGTAATTGCTATTGTAATTTTAAATGGTGTGTGTGTGTGTGTGTAGATGCGCTCTACAGTGACACAAGATCTTGAATTTGAGTTGATAATCAGACATTTGATAGTCTCTATCAAGAGAAGCACTTACATTCTTTACACTGACTCCAATTAATACATAATCCAACAGTGTCTTGGAGTTTTCTATAATAAAAATTCTTACGATTACAGATTGTTTGTTTTGTTAGAACTAAATTTTAAAATCTCTTGAAAAGTTTCATTTGTAATCAAAAAAATGTAATCATGATTACGGTTACATTTTCCTAAGATTACACGATGTAATCATGATTGATCTAATCATGATTAATGTGTAATCATGATTGATGTAATCATGATTGATGTAATCATGATTGATGTAATCATGATTGATTTAATCATGATTATTAATCTGATTACAGATATAGTTGATTACGCCCAACACTGTCCACAGCGATGCTAGACGTACGATAATTCTCGTACATGTACGCGAATTTCAACTCAGGTACGATGTACGAGGCAAAATGTATTCTCGTACGTGAAAGTACGAGAATTTCAGCGTGAAATATTTTCCAACCAAAATTTTCACAATGTGCAGGAATTTTTCATATAAAAGTAGCTTGGATTTGGTTCGAACACCATAATTTCATTAAATTTGTTCTACATCTAATTTTTTTTAACATCATTGGAAAGCAAACATATTGGGCTGCAATTTAGCATAACTTTATTTTTCTGTGGGAACGATAATTTAAGGCTCAAGGCTTATTTCAAGGGAAAGTGCCGAGAGTATCTGCAACAACTGTAAGCTAGCTTAGACGGTCTATAGTTTTTTCACACCTAGCAAGAAAATGGTGGGAGAGGGAGATGATCATTATGGGGGGAGCTCGCACACGAACATGAAGTTTTTATCAATTTCTTTTCAATTGTTTTGACATTCGGGGGAGTTCAGAAAAATTTGTTAACATGAGGTGATTCATTCAATTTTGAACCATTAGCGGTGTGAAAAATATTCTGTTGAAGTAATTTGCAATGAGCTACAAAAAAAGTAATAGCGCAATTACTGTGCAACACATATGCAATAAAATTCAAGTATTCAAGACTCGCCAGTTTCCAGAATTCTAAGGGTAATTGCTAAACGTTCTATAGGTTCAACGGAATCCCTCAATACAATAAATTTTGATGCTGCAAATTCATTTTCAACACTTGATAGTCGCATGGTGAAAATGTCTCCATTCTTACGCAAATAGTTTCGGTAAGCATCTGCATCCTGCATATGAATTAAAGCACGTTTTCCTTTCGAGGATGAATTATTGGTGGCATTGCCAGTTATAAAAGCAAAAGACAACCTAGTAAGCAATTCGAATGGAATTCTGATCGTTTTATTTGTCATTTTAGACGATTTTACCTAGAAATCCGTACTATTTGCGCACGGATTTTCGATTCTTTAGCCGTAAGGAACTGCGTTGAGATTACAAGTCTTTGATTGTATTGGTAGTTGGAACTGAACGTGGAAATCTAACAGATTTCCATGTTTTATCCTTATTATTTTCGCAGAAAATTCTAAGACTTTTCCATGGCATTTCTATATATGGATTTCCTACGGATTTCAATGCTTTTTCTGCAATGACAATGCTAACTTGAATTGTGGTCCAGAGTCAATATTTAAGAACGAGTTTCTACTTAGTCGCTCGTACAAATTATTAATTTAGGGAGAAAGGGGTATATCAGATTGTAGGAAAAACTTCAATAAAATGCTTATATGCTGATAATAATAACGTACAGCCCTGACTAAAATGTATCTACGTCCTACTCCGGTAAACTGAAATAACCTTATTATTTTATTTATGAATGACATCCCTAAACTGAAAATGGCGACCTGTAAGGGTGTAAAATTAGCTGTGTAGCGGAGAATGCAGTCACTTTTTTCACTGGAATTTTGTGAGAGAATTCCACATCTGGAATTTTTGCTTATTGGGAAAGCTTTATCGGAAAGACACCGACACGATACTTAATCACTCAAACCACATTTCTGCCTCAATTTACGCTATTCGTTTTAACTCCTGCACATTCCAATGCCGATACCGAGAGGACTTTTAGTAAGAACAACCTAACAACAAAAAAAAAAAAAAAAAATTAAGGAACAAGCTTTCAACAAAGACTGTAATAGCAGCCCTCCGTTCAGCTCAATGTGTTAAAACAAAGTCGAAAGATTACTTTTTTTGGTTCAAACCAACCACCCAAATGATAAGTCACATGACGTGGGCATAATGTGATGACCAATATATTGACTCGGACCCAGATAATCTTAGCCTAATCTAGATGCTTTTTATTTTAAGAACAAGACTATACACAATTTTAATACAAAAATTGTTTTAAAAAAATTATCAAATAAAACCTTTTTAAAGATATGCATTAGCTGCGTTTTTTTATATATCTATTCTAATTCGGTTCAGTTTTATGGACGTAAAACAACAATGGCTCACGCATTGTTGTTGTTTTACGTACATAAAATTGAACCGGATCAGATTAGAGAGATAAAAAAACGCAGCTATTGTTTTTGTTATAAAAAAAAAAAAAAATAAGTTTTAATGTTGCCGCCAGTTGTCATTAATTTCGCGATAATCCTAGTGTCCGAGAATTTTTCATATCGTACGAGATTTTTGTAAAGTTGGTACGAGAATCCATTTCTTATAGTCTAGCAATACCGAGCAAATAGATTTTACATATTTTATAGATAATACTTGGTGGAATAGATTTATTTTAACTGCCATCTTATAAGACAACACTTCTTGTTATTTTCCACGACGTACATATACTTATATATTTTTATTTTACATATAATGTAACCGCCAACATGTTTGGTCTTATAAGGACATCATTAGGGCTTTTGTTGTACTGAGGGAATGATTAATTTAGCTGCTAACTGAACTCTCATGGGTAGTATACTAAAATTAGCATTTAATAGTGTTGATTTAAAAATCTATCTGATCGTTTGCTATAAAATAGTCATCGTCTATACTTTTTTAATGTCGAAACTTTCCTATCTATCTAGGATCTCTTCTTTGATAAATTATGTAATAATTTAATGTTGTCTGGATTAGGATTATGTCCAGTTAAGCTAAGATGTTTAGCGAAACCGGAATTTGGGTTTGCAGGCTTTGCGCTACTTAAATCTTGCTCTTATAGATCGTTTCGTATGCTTGCACATTGTAAATGGCATCACAATACGCAAAATTTGGCATATGGACCACGCAATTGCCAATTTCATTAATATCAAGTTTAAATTTTTTGTTGTTATCTAAAGTTCCACTGTCTATTGTTCAAGTCATTTCAATAACTTTTCATAGTGCTTTTGCATCAATAATTTATTGATATTTCCAGTGCCGGATCTACAATTTTTGAGGGGGGAGGGCAAAGACGTTGGTTGCCCCCCCCCCCCCCCCCCCCAACAACAATCTTTATTTGGCGTAAATTTTATTATAGTTACAGGGTATACTAGGCACCATATGTACCTATATTATAGATGACCTATTATATAGTGCATACCCTGGAACTAAAGCCAGAATTGGTAAAAACAATTTGAATTTGAAACAATAATGATTGTTAAATATTTAAATAAAAAGAATTTGAAATACAAACAAAAGTAAGATCTACTATAGATCTTAATTGCCGTTTGAATCTCAAACTCTTGTAAAATAAAAGGAAAGTAGAAAATCGTATCATTACAAATGCAGTTTATGTTATTAACACAAACAATACAAATAAAATTTTTATTATGTTCTAGATTAGCTTTTTATTTTAGCCGCTTTTCAATATGAATCTTCCCGGCTAAAACTACTCAAATTTGGATGGTTTCAAAAAAACTCTGGCTAGGAATTCTGACGCGTACCGCTGTTCAGGTTGAAAGGATTTAGCCGATTTTTTAGCCGAATTCAATGGCTTTAACTCCGGCTAAAATGACTAAATTTAGCTGGCATAAAAATATCTTTCTAGCAACTCTGTGATTATGCTTACTCTCTTATATTCTGTCTACATTCCAGATAGGAATTGGTGGATGACGGCGAATGTAGGGTTGCCAGCCACCTTGTACCTTTATACAAATTTCGAATGCATTTCATATAGGATACAGAGGCTTACATAGGCTTACAAACTTAAATTTAATCAACAGTAAGTTGATTGAATGTATAAGTATAAGCACAATTCAAAGTATGATGTCTGCAAAGGAGGCTTTAGATTCCAGAAAGAAGACTGAAGTGCGAAGCATGGTCTCAAAAATTTTTCCACTTCTTGTAATAATTTTTTTTGCTCGTTTAGGTATGAGCTCAGAAGTCCGCCATATTGCCGCCGCCTAAAACTAGCGCCTGTGGCAAGTACCCCCACGTACCACTAATAGTTACGGCCCTGGATAGTTCTATTACTATATCCATTGTTTCTAGCGATCAGTTTGATTGTTGTGAGTTCTGTCCTTGAAGTTTTCTTAATTTAATGGTATTTCCAGCCATTTCATATGCTTGGAGTGAAAACAGGACATATTAACATTCCACGAGTGCAAAGAAGATCTGGGTATTATCGCGTCGTCTATATATATATTAAAATCCAGTTTGCCATCTGTTAAAGTCAACTCTAGGAAATTAATGGATTTCTTGCTTAATTCTCGCCTTCCAGATGTGTAACTCGCATATCAACTAATGAAAAGTGCTTGATGAGTTAGCTAACCACAAGATCACTTGTTTTACGTCTACAAATGTTCAGAAATAAAAATAATATTTTTTACCGCAACTTCTGTATTTTATTATATATTATATTTTTACATTTTTTATTCGAACTGAGGTATCAGATTTTTCGCACCTTAGATGGGCTCTACCTCGATAGGGTCAGGTCCGATTAGAAAACTGTTTGCTTCAATTCACTACCAGCTACAATTCGTAGAAGAAAAATTTTCTTTGAATACCTTCAGGGTGGGGCGTAAGAATCTCCGGCGGCGGAGGGTGATTCCAATACGCCATGCTGCATATCAAATTAAAGGTCTCGCTGAATACTATTGGATGGTGTACTTTTTACTCGATTCAGAAAACTTTCTTGGAACAATTTTCCCGCCGGAAAACCCATTTTCATGCACTTGGGTCATATACACCCCAGTTACTACATTTCGCATATATTTTTGCAGTTCTTTGTTTCTTCCATGGCCATTAGTGCTCTGTTGTAAACATTTTTCTCATAAGAAGGCATTTTCAACCAGGCACCAATTCCGTACAATCACGAGAAGTAGAAAAGTCCACCTTTTCACCAAGAAAGTCGCTCAAGCTAAAGTAATAAGTAACCACTAGGTGGGTCCATGATAGATGGTCTATTAGCATAGATACAATGATTCGTTGTTTTCTATGTAAGCTTTTTTTTTTTTTCAAAAAAAAAATTTCCAAAATATTTTTTTTTTTTATATTTTTATATTTTTTTAAATTGTTGCCTTTTTGAATTCAGTAGGAGCTGATGGTATACTTGTACCATTTTGGAAAACTACAGTTAGTCTGGTTTCATAGTTAGTCTGGTTTCATAGTTATGAGACCTCACTTATAAATGTGATAGCCATGCGATTTGTATGTGTTGACGAGTACAAATTTGATTTTCTTTTGCTACTTAACTTCTACATGACTTTTGATAGTGTGCTTCATGATTTTCTGGTTTGAAAACTGGTGTGCATTTATGTCGAACTATTTTACAAAAACAATCACTTTTTATTTCCCTCTCAACTTTAAAAATTCTACTTTTTACACCATCAGCAATATTTTTTTTATAACATTTTAAAATGTAATGTAGAAGTGTAGACAACAGGTGGTGTCTCAATAAATTTTTTTTTGGAATATCCTTTAGTTAAAACGTTTGTCATTGAACATTTATTTGAGAGTCATAAAAGTACTTGTGCCAAGTCTGTCCTTTTAAATTCCCAATTATTTCTGCACCATCGACTTGAGATGGTAAAATGTAAAATCTTGGTCGGGCAAAATTTGTAAGCATTCTTTCTACATACTGCCTTCTTGGAACGCCGAAACGGGCAGGGGGTTGTATTTTCCGTCTTTCAAGCATATTTACATAAATCGGCTAAACCGGAATATTTTCCCTCTCTTTTTCGAGGATAGAAAGGTGGTTTAAATTGGGAAGGTTGAATTGAGTGCAAGAAATGCACTTTAGAATGTGCACTTCACATATCTTTAGTTTTGAAGTTTATGTCCCCTTTGTGCAAACCAGTCGTAAGATTTTCATTATAATATAATTCAAGTTTTATGTTGAAGAAGAAATTGGGATTTTCCATACAAGCATTGGCTATAGATTGTATAACAGGTAAAATATACTTAAGGATTTTTGACTTCATTTGTCAAAATGAAATAAGTTCTGAGAATTTCTAGGATTTTAATGCTCATATGGAAATCAATTATTTTTTTTCTATTATTTTTAATTAAACAAAATAGGTAAATAAGTAAAGAATTAGTATTCTGCAGCAGATATGCATGTAGGTTTACATGTAGGTAAGTTTTATCTCAAAAATCAATGTTATCTTATCACATTTGGTTATTTCACCTTCGAACGGTCGTAACTGCCTTTATTTCATCATCTTCCAAGGAGTTAGGTTTTCGGAAAAGGTATTAATGCCAACTAAAGTATGTTGACAAAATAGTACGTCATGGAACGTAAGAAACTGACCGAACAGAAGGAAACTGAAGATAGGAGATATGAGATAGGAACTAAAGTAGGACCTGAAAGTACGTGGCATTTTATGTACAAAAATCGAAATTTTCTCTTCTGCACTATCATCTGCTACCTTACCTTTTACTTATCCCTCACCGCTCTCTTCTCGCAGCACAATATTATGTACATTAGGGAAGCGGAGAAGCAGTTGCGAAGTTTTAGGCATTTGTAAGGACTGTTGGTAGGGAGAGGCGTCAATACAAAGAACATCTAAGATATCAGCCAAAATGCTTCTTCTAATAAGCAATAGATGGCATCTTCGCCATTGGGACATCTACTGCAGGTTTAGCAGTGAGCATGTTTGGATGGGTCAAAATGCTGCCTCTGCCGCTTAGAGCTTGTAGATAGAGTGAAGGTTGGGGCAGGAATGAAATGCGACTTAAAATTTGCAGGCAGCACAGGCAACTCTTGATGCAGCACATATTTTTATTGCCTATTATGAGTCACATGATCATTCCAGTTTCAAGAATTGCGGTATGTAGATGTTACTTTACATAATTTGTCGATGTATTTCTTCCACCGACTGTCAGGCTACAAGGGCAGCAAGTTGATTGAGTTAATCAGGAAGAGCATTTTGAGGTACCTCAAAGTACTTCTCTTACTAACCCGTCTAAACGTGGACAAAAGGTAACTAAATTATGTCTTAGAACAGAGTCAGGCTGATAGATTGTGTAGCAAAGTCCTATACTTCCCAAGAGGAGTGAAGATGGAAGACAATATCAGCCATGTAAAGTACTTAAGTAGGTACTAGTACTAGTACCAGGACCTGGACGTACAAGTCCTGATACTGGTACTAAAAAAATGTTCAAATACAAGTCCCGATACTGGTACTTAAAAATTTGTGAAGTACAAGTCCAAGTACTGGTACTCATAAGTCCCATATAGTACCAAAATACCAAAATACGAACTTACTACAAATAGCACCATAACGGTAGTTGTACTTCTATGTAATTAAAAGATTTTAAGTCCAGGTCTTGGTACTGGTACTTGTGTCTACTTAGAATTTTACACGTCTGAGCAATATCGCTCTATAGGCGTCAGAAATTCATAAAGAAAACTCTGTTATTTATATAACTTCTTCGACATCTTGATAAGGTACATAAGGAATTAGCAACTACAATTTCTTTATAAGAGGTTTCGTATAACTACTTAGTGTAAGTTAGGTTAAATTGCAGAGGTGCCGCTAAGATGAGTCCTGGCCTGCTTCATTGTGCCTTATAGATCCACCCTGATTCCATAGGGAATCTCAGGATTCATCTATGCTCGCCAGAGCAGGACATTCGCAGAACTAATGATGAGCTGATCTGATTTCTTCATGCACTTTACACTTACATAGTTTACTTCAAAGTAAGTTATCCAAGAGCAAGTCTTCCATCAGACATTTGAACCCAAGTCCTTTTACTTAATAAACATTATGCATAGTTCAGTCATCTCGATCCACACAAAAGAAAAATTTAGGATTTTTCAATTTCATATTTTACATGCTAACGTATAAATTATGTTGGGATTTACGAGGTGGATATACACATATCAAATATTTATGTAAAAATAGGTGAATTACATAAGGAACATGGTACATAGATAAAAATAAATATGTGCATTAATTTCTGTTTGGTGAATGTAAAACCAAACCAAATAAAAATAAATAAAAAATAAATTTCTCGATTATGTTTTCCACTTTAATACAAATTGAACTCTGTACTATGATAATATGTACATATGTATTTATGTATGGATATAATTCGAGTTTCATTGGCAAAAGTTAGAGAAACGAAGCAATTTCAGTGGACGAAGTTTTGCGGAAGTAGAAAATTAGCCGCAAACAAAAGCGCTAGCATAACTTGACACGTTTTATGTGGAAACATTTGGTCCCAGCTTGTTGCATGGCTATAAATCGTCCAAATAATAAATTAGAAGGCGGACAATTTGGACATTTTATTTCCCTGATGGTCATTTATATTGTTATATTTTGTTTGTTTGTTTGTTTTCTTGTTTGTATTCCGGTTGAAAATTAATTTCATTTCAACATTTATATGCAATGCAAGTATAATAGTTAGTTGGTTGGTTCGATTTTTTTTTTTTTTTTTTTTGAATTCGAAGCACGCAAAGCATGCATACCCAAGAGGAGAGGATGGTAATTTTTATATGAAGAAATAGTATAACAATTTTCTAAAGTTTTTAATAATTTCGGCAAGTTTCATGTAATACAGAGACACACCAAGGTAACAACCAAATAATATGAAGGATTATGGGATAATTGGAAAGTGATGGAGGTGCGAATTATGATCTATAAAAAGTTGAAAGTTATAATCAGGCAAGAAATTAAATTAAATTGTTCGACATATTTTTACTGTTCGGAATTTTCGTCATATTTGATCAGCTAATAAAATCTTGTCCAAACTTTAAAGTTAGTCAACCCAATCGGTTAATGTAATTTCACTATAAGATTGCTTAATTAAAATATTGAATTAAGAAAATGAATTAGAACAGGTTAACTTAATTTATTCTGTTATAATATTAGTCTGGTTCGGCTTTTCAGAGCCTACTGTTGCTGTTGCCACTTCAATGATTGGGCTTCTAATCAAAACGAATGTTCGTCAAACCATCAGCAACGATGGGTAAACCTGAGCGCATTTGCAGGTATACGAAACTGTTTTTCACTTCACGCTTATCTAACAAATATGGGAGTTTCCTGCCTGGTAGGAGAGTTTGAGACGACCGAACACTTTCTGTACACTTTTGCGACCTTTGCCCAGCGTGGGCGAGATATTCTGTTTAGATAATCTGCCCTCCTGTCTGTGAATGAGCTGAAGGGCTTACTTCATCTGGACCTGATGCACTTCATTAAGCAAACAGAAAGATTTCGATTAGGATTTTTTTATTTTTTAGCAGGTTCGAACAATCGGACGCCTTGGCCTGCGTGCTTCGGACCTTTCATCTCACTGCCTTGGAAAAAAAAACTGTTATAATATCGTTCATTGTTATTCTGAACAAAGACCTGTATTGGCACAGAATGTCTAGTCGGTATATTCTTTTTTCGTTATAACAGTATTATAAGTGTGTTAGACAAAGACAACATGTTTGAATTTGCTATTCAAGCTAAGCATGCAGTCAAATTGAGGTTAGTAGAAGGCCTAGAATCGTACGGACACCGTGACCAGAGTTGATCTATTGTACCTTCGTCTTAAGTGGTTAGGCCAAGTCTAACCTCTTTACGAGCTCGATTATTGCCTTGCGGTCAGTTTAAAAACTTTATTTGGAGTGATAAATGCTTCTAAATTGATTTGCAACAATAAAACCAAAATAGCAGGACACCTTGCATTTATGATATTCATGTTTCGTCTTTCTCACGTCGCACTACCGGCCCAATAATTAAGCTCAAATAAAAACACTTAATTACCGTATTAATGCAAAATGGGCTACGTGTGATGTTAATAAAATAAGTTTTATATAGCAAGAGCACTTTGGATAGACTTTAAAATTCAATTGAGTGCTTCAATATAAAATAATCAAACCCAAATCCATTTTGAATTGATTTTCTGTCTAATTGTTGAATTGGAAACAAACAGCCAACAGAACGATACCTTCCTGGCCATATCATCTGGTTGTAAATATTTTAGAACACCTAAGTGTTAGTTTCGTAAATGAAAATCTCAGGGAAGTATCGACACATTTCAGACGAGCATCACGTAAGCTGTACGTGAGCCAATAACTAGCATAATCCATGGTTTAACACAGATACTATACATAGCATGTGAACATCGAATAAGTTCCGATTGAGCACACTGCATACTTTAGAGCAGCATTACCTAATTGATTTTTAATTAAGAGCATGACGCATAAATTTTTGAAATAAAGTTTTTACCTACCAGGTAGTTATATTATATTATATTATTATAATGAAAATATTTTATCTCCATAAAACAAAATAAAAGTTATTAAAGCAAATAAAACGAAAATATATGAACCATAATTGCAAAAGAATATCCGTTGGAAAATTGTTCAGATTTCCTCTATTAATAAAATCTCCACGACCATGAAATTGAGTTTTTCGCAAAAGAACCGCTTTTCGTTGAACAGAATCTGTAATTGCCCTCAGGTCATTGCAAATGAATACAAATTTTATCTTTGTTGCAGGATCTAGCAAAATCAGAAAAAAAAAGACTTCAGTGAATTCCGTATCCGTATCGTGAATTCTGTATTGTGTGTCTAAAAAAATTCTCAGACTGGAATTGAGTTGTGTTCAAATTAAAAATCGATTGATTAACACAAAATTTACACCGGCCACTTAACTTTTTTTACGATTCGAACTAACTAGGAAGAGCACTTATGTTTCCGGAAGTAGAGGAATTATACTCATGAAAATTAAATTAATTTACACTATATATTGAGCACTCTCAGTTATCGGAACTAGAATATTTCATTAGAAATAATAAAACTTTAATTTTCTGGTGATTGAATGAATTTTTATCTCATTGTCTCATAGTGTTTGTGGGAATATTTATATGTAGGTATCAATTTTATTTTACTTAAGTTTATCAAAAAACTGATTACGGCAAAAAATTTTCAAAATGCAAATTCTCAGAATATTAAAACATATAAATTCAAATGTGCAATTAATATAAAAGAGTAAGCTGATTTTTCAATTGGTTCTTCTTAGTTTAATTTTGAGGATGACGGCGTGCTGGACATTTTCTTAACGTTATTTATGAACAGAATTAATATATATAAAGAAAATAAGTAAATAACATTTTTTTTAAATTTTTGAGCTTCTGGTTTTTGGAAAATCGCTTGGAATAATATGTCCAATATAGTCTTTTAAGTTTTTTCAAAAAATTGAATTTCGAAACAAGCAGGAATTTCAGTTCATTTTATTCCACTTAGGAAGCTTTGTCGAGTTGAGTCGTTGCCCTAGGTATCGTCCAATGAATTATCCCCTAATAGTTCTTTGAGCCTAACGCGTTTTTCCTGCTCTGTATCACTTTCGTTCGATTCAGATTGGGGCGAGTCGTCATCTTTGCTGGGAGTATAATATATAATCTTTTACAGTAAGGTGCCGACTGAGACAAAACTGAGAGGCAAAAGCTTCTTACACATGCCGAAGAGATTTAGAAGTACTGAAAGAGGGTATTAGCACAACACGACAATAAAGTGCATAGTTCTTCCAACAGATTTTTTGAAATTTCTTGGGACGTATTATTCCATTGGTTCTCAAAGGGTTAATTAAAATTAAATTCGATACATTCAGAATAATTATTATTATACAAGCGAGACATAAAAGATATCGACTCTTGTCTACCATAATTTGTGCAGCGATGTGGGATTTGGAAGAAGTCAGGGGCGAAGAGGCACAGAATTTACATGGTACTCAACAATTCAAAGGAGTTGATCGCTGTAAAATTTTAAAAGCAAAAACAGTTCTGGAATTTTTTCGGTTCTCTTCAAAATTTTCCAAGGAAAGCAGATTAAGTCTCTCTACATACGGCGGAAGCGACATTAGCAAAAAAGTCAACGAAGAAAAACAAATTTAAGAAAACTACTTGGAACAGCTTCGATTCGGTTAACGTGAATAGAGTAGAAAGGAGTCTAGATAAGATATGCATACTATAATATTAGTCTAATCAAAGTACAATAGAGATACTTAGTAGTATGCGGGTCGTTAAATTCATGAGACCACTTTTTTATGAAGCCCAGAATAGAATTAGCCCTGTTCACGATGGAGAGTATATAATCCTCGAAAGAAAACAGAGAGTTAAAAATAATGCCACAAATCTTTGGTTTTGTCAAGTCTAACTAATGAATTTTCGTCTATTGAGTAATTTAAGTGCAATGGACAATTCTTTCGAGAAAAAAAAATGATACAAAATCGTTTTCATCCGAAATTATACAGAATAATTTAACGAACAAAGAATCTTGAAATTAGTCAGAACTGAACCAGCATCATTGTTGTAAATAATAAAAAGTAAAGACCCAAGTGACTGCTCTGCGGAATACCTGAAATATTGTTAATTTTATTAGAAAAAGCAGCCATAAAAAGAACTCCTTGCGTTCGGTCTGATCAATAGAAACATAACTACTTCACAAAAAGAATTCTGTGACAGGCTCTGTCGAATGTTTACTGAAAATAATATAAACACGGTCAACCTGCTTACCAGGGATATACAACTTTGAGAATCCTACAAAATTAACTGTAGTAGTTTTACTCTTAGTGAAGTCATATTAGAATGTTCCCATAAAGGGCCTACAGTGAATATTTAAAACATCACAGGGTAAGGCTACAAATGCCTTGCAATACACGATAAGTTAACAATAGGCTAGTAATTTGATACACCCTGCCCTTTTTGTTCAAGGGTATATTTAACAAGTAAAAAAGCTAGAATTGGTCTAAGACCAATTCTTATGATACCCTAGATGAATGCCTGTATTAAATTTCGTATGGTCACCGATCTATTCAAGTTAAATTTTGAAGTCGTTTTTCGCATATATTTCTAGAACGGTTTGTCGCACAGAAAAAATGATTATAACCAATTTTATAGGATTTCGTATTGAAAATGTCTTGGACTGATCGTTTTCAAAGTATACGTAAAAAAGTTGCCCGATCTAGTCCATTTTTGACATTTTATTTGCTAATGTAGTAAAAACATCACATACGAAATTTCAGCTCTCCACGTCGACGCGCTCTCAGGCAGTGTCCAAATATATAGCGGCAAAAGAAATTTTTATAAGGCAACCCCACGAAGGAGTTGCCCGATTTGTCTCATTTACGAACTTAATTTTAATTTTTTTTTTAAAGTCCGTGTACAAAATTTCAGCTCTCTAAGTATACGTGTTCTCGAGTTATCGTGCGCACAGACGGACGGACGGACGGACGTGCAAAAATCAAAACAACTTTTAATATTAGGCGTGGGTGTCCAATGCATTTTGCTGTACCGCCAATATTTCTGTGCGTTACAAACGGAATGACAAATGGAAGAAGTCACCAAAAAGGTTGGAGATTATAGTGGGAGCACTGCTTTAAATATCCTCAAGAGTTAGAGCGATTTGATATCCATCACACGCCTTAAATTCACAAATTTCCATAACTGGTGCTGCTCATTACGTAAACACAGCTTCACAGCTTAACATAGTCAGAGTAAGCCGCCTCTGAGGTCATTATAAATAAAAATCGAAGATTCGAGTATGCTAAATAGTCTTCATTACTTCCCGAGGTTCAAAATCTCGTCTAAGTCTTGTTTTTATGATGTAAGGAGTTATCATACCATACAATGAACAAAACTCTCAAACAACATATCATAATTGAAATTCATACATAGTAGGTTTCTTACATTGTAGGAATATATTTGAAGAGGCCCGCAAATAACAGGATAACTTTTTACTATCGAAGCTATCCAAACTTTGTCACGTATCATTTATAAGTGTTTCTTATAAGTGTAAAAAGTAAATATAACAAGAAGTGTCTTTGTGGACCAGAGAAAAGTCATTATATCGATTTCTTTTTTGGAGCTACGCGGAGCTGTCCTGGTAGTCAGATTGATTAACCATGTCTATAGAACGTAGCGTAGATCTATTAGATCTGATTACTGAGTTGACAAAAAGCATACATAACAATAATAATGAAAAGAAAAGTATCCTTAACTAAGCTGATCTCTTATTTGACTTTTTGAAAGATGAAAGTAAGTGCAATCAAACTGGTAGTTAAAGAGACGAGACACTGATGAAATCGGTTCGTGATGCCATAGTTTGTACTATATTCAGGAACATCGAAGTAGTCGCGCTTACTCAAGAAGAGCACAGAAACAGATATACTGAAAGTACTTAAGAGCTCAGGGGATTTGCTCACTCCTTGTATACAGTTAATTAGAAAAAAATAACTCTGGAAGTTTTTCATATATTCTCAAACAGTTTAAACCTGTCTGCATAAGGAAGAAGAATAACAGGGTTATCCCAATGAAGTCCATGTAGGGCAACTGGAACGAAACTCCACTGCGCAGCCTCGATGCGATATATATAGACAGCATAGAAGGGCGACTAGATCGGACTGGCATACTCCAAAATGGGTATAACGAATAGTCAGCGTAGCAAAGTATCCTTGAATTAGTCAAAATCAGAGATAGATCGTTGAAGTAAATTATAAAAAGGACTGAGGTTTTACAAGATATCTGCCTTCAGGAACGCCAGAAGTATTATCTATTTCGTCAGAAACAGCTGCGCGGAATATAGCTCGCTGCGTGCGATCAGATAAATAAAAACCAATAAGCAAATTGACAAAGACAGTAAGAAAACCAAGAGCAGTCAGCTTATGAATTAAAATTTTGTGATTGATTCGGTCGAAAGCTTTAAGGAAATCCGTAAAAATGCAATCGACTTGCTTTCCGGCTTTTAATAGCAGAAATACAGAAATTAGTAAACTCTAACAAATTAGTCGTAGTAGATTTATCTTTCATAAGGCTATACTGAAAAGAGCGCAGGAAGAGTGGAAGAGAAAAACATCGTAAACTAGGGTATCAAATAACTTAAATTAACGACAGGTCTGTAGTTAAAAATATCACACTTTTGCCTTGCTTGTGTAAAGGAATAATCAAAGAGAGCTTCTACTGTTTTCAGAAAAACACCACAGGTTAAAAATAATTTAAATAAATAATACAAAGCAGAAACGATGGACGTACCACAATGTTTTATGAATGTGGAAGGAGCGCCATCCGGACCGGTTGAAAAACTATAAGCTATGTTTGAAATATACAGACAGACGCTTCAACGAACAACGGGTCTCTAGGTTGAAGAGTAGTTAGCGGAAGTTTCTTCAAATGGGTAATATCACAGTGGTTATCACAAAAGGCAGTCTTAAAAGGATCACACTGTCTATGTTTCCTAGTCTCAACGATGAAGGGTATTCATTAGAGTTGCGCTTAGAGCTCACACACTTCTAAAATTGTTTAGGTTTAGTACGCCAGGCTGACCTTATTCTATGTATGTATATACATAATCGTTGTATGAGTCAGTCAAACACAAAATATACTGAGTACGCAAATTAGAATAGGTTACGTAACCAGCCTCACTCCTTGAGGAACATAACCTCCTCCAAGCTTTATTTTTCAAATTTTTAAGATACTTCAAGAGCCATTGAACCACGATTGAAAAATTTAAGCACGATTCGAACTAAGTTATGGTACATAGTGAGTAAAACAATGAAATAGTATGTCATAAACAGCTTTATCAATGTCGTATTCATCTAGAACACTGGTGCACTCACAAGCGGATAGCCATTCAATTATTTAAAAAAATAAGCTTTTTTAAAGTTATAACAATAGTTACTAGCAGCAATACATGATCAAAAACAAAATTACATATATGTAGTGCCGGATGATAACATGTTTCAGGAAAATACCAGGTCAAGAGATTTTCCGGAGTCATTAGTTACGCTGCATTAGGCCTGAAGAAATAATGTTGTCAATAAAAGATACGGCATTCTGAGGAGTCGTCACAAAAGGAGGTAACAAGCCCTCATCGTCTAGAGAGTATATCTAGTTAATATTAGGCAACTCAAAGTCACCAAAAAGCAACAATTCGTCGGCATATGAAGAGATTCAATAGATTCAAATTTCTTCTTATAATATATAATTCTATAGGCTCTCGAATTCCCTTAAAATCTCTAGGATATTTTTCCATTCCAAAAGTTAAAACAAGAA
This sequence comes from Dioctria rufipes, assembly GCA_963924295.1. Taxonomy (NCBI): domain Eukaryota; kingdom Metazoa; phylum Arthropoda; class Insecta; order Diptera; family Asilidae; genus Dioctria; species Dioctria rufipes. Next base: position 159,233,942 of record OZ002743.1, on the reverse strand, counting down.
CTCTGAACAATTTTCCACTTTTTCCAAAGATGTTAGTTAATAGAAAATGTTCTGTTTGAAGAAAATCTAGAGAAATAAATTCTCTATCCTCAAAAGGCTCGTTATTACCGAATACAACTCAAGTTGGAGAAAATAACATTTTGAAATTGATTTTCTGAAAAGGGATGTTTTGGTGTTCTATTCTTTGCACTTTAAATGTTTCGAGATATTTAATAATCCTCCTCACTGGAATTAATTGTTCCGAAATGGGTAGCAGACGTTGCTTATTGTTGCGTGTCTACTATTTTAGAGGAGTACTGTAATAAGTAAGTTTATTATGGCGCCAACCTAATTAGCTATTTGCTCCTTCAACAACCAAAAAGCTGTAAATTGCCAATTAATCGATAGAAACTTCTTAGGATTTATTCTATTTTGAGAATACTCAGCATTTTTATGAAATCTCTCCACGTAAAAATTGAATAGAAGATCAACAGTAACTAGCAAATGCAAAGAAAATCATAGGAAGTGTCACATATAGAATAGTTTATCTAAAAATAAGATTCAATTCCTCCTCTTCAATTAATTATCGACAAAAAGATTTCTAAGAGTAGAAAGCCACATTCTGAACCTTCTAAGGTGCTCTTTTCTGAATAGAACCCATTAATTCTCTTAAAACAACTTTATAACTTTAAAACAAAATAAGCAGAATGACGGTTTGGCTAACTTAATGGTACGTGCAAGCGACAGTTTCTAATGATGTAAACCTTTGGAGGCAGTATAAATGGCAGAAATCATTAAAAAATTAAGAAAGGAATGGCAAGAGACAGTAGTCAACCTTACATATAAGAAAATTTAAGGTACAACAAAATGTAAGGAGTTTAGACCAATAAACGTGCTTTCGATGTTTGAAAATATATTAGAAAAAGTTATTGAAAGGCAACTTAGAATAAGTATTGTCCGATTATGAAACTTGAAAGATATGGTAACTATTCGAATTAATTATGTACGTGGATGAAGGGGAACAAATTCTTTTTTTTTTTCTTTTTTCTTTTTTTTTTTGGATTACAAGAGCGAGACATCCAACTGGAGAAGATACACAAGTTATATGTATGTATGCACAAGGAGTACTTTTTTAGTTAGGTCATCACTGTATCACTGTTGTACTTATATTGTAAAATAACACTATTCGCTAATGACACACTAAGTATGTGCATGGCAGGAATTTATCTGAAGCGGCTATAATAGTAAATGAAGGCTTAAATAATTTGGTTAATTGGTTGAATAATAATGAAGAAAATAATTCTTAATATTAGTAGTAGATCACATGTTACAATTTACAAATTTCAATATTTAGGTACATACATTATAATTATAATTATTATTATTAAAAAGAGGGATGAAGCCTCTCATCTATATAACGTTCTTGGGGGCCATCTTTACAACATCCTCTGGTAATTAAATGCCTTTCCTAGATGTTTTAGCCTTATACGACCCAGAGCTTCACAGTCACAGAGGACGTGTTCAGCGGTCTAATAGTCTTCCATATAGAAGCGACATATCTCATTATTAACCTTACCCATATTTTTAATATGATATCTAATTAAATGGGCGATTTCCAGTGTCCTCTGATAAGAATACGCAATGAACCTCTTCGCCTGTTTCATTTAAATGCCATTTAAATGTTGTCCACCTAAAGCCTGACTTGTGGCGAAAGGTGGCTTTTTGGGAGTCCAAAAACAGACTCAGGGCCAATAATAGAGATCTGGCTCCTTCCTTTGCAAGGCGGTCCATTGCCCTTAATGCCTTATGTCCTGGCACCAAAATCAACGAAACCTCATTTATTTCGGTAATTTGCTTAAAGAAGTAAGAAGTCCCAGACCAGCTTAGATTCAAAGGTAAATGAATTTACCGCTTTGAATGCTGCGTGACTGTCAGATATTAAGTCTGTTCGATGAAAACCCCGGGTAAACCTAGGGCTACACCGGGCTAGACTATCTTGTTTTTTGAAAAACCTGGGCTATCCCGAGCTTACACTAATGGTGAATTCTTTTCACCAAAACCGAGCAGGAACTGAACTGAACCAGAACCTGTCAGATCTACACCGAACTTAGCCCTGTCCTGAGCGGGGACAAGGTGAAAAGAATGCAAGAAAGTAAAATACCTGAACCAGCCCGGTTTTGTGGTGAAAAGAACAGGTAGAGACTTGGAACTTGTTTTATTTGTGATTCGCGTCGCAGTACAAGATGAGTTATTTAAGCAATTTGGATAATTTATTAAGTAAGTAGGAATAAATTAAATTTGATTTGTTTTCCTTCAATTTTTGTTTCTGTTAAGCATGACTAACAAGGTTTTAATTTTTTTAGGCGCCGCAGAGTGCCTTGCCCTGAGTAATAATACTACTGCTTCTGGCATAATAAATGAGCCTGCGGGTGTCCCATCACTCAATAAAATAATTCCGCACATCTATACTTTTAATGCCTTTTTAAAATGTTCGTCGTTTATAATTTTAATAAAAAAATAAATCACTTCGACAAAATAATTTCACTTCCAAATGTTTGCACATCCACACTGATAACAAATAATTTTGATTTGACGTTTAGTTCGGAACCGTAACCACAAATTTTCATGGAACAAGAAAGTTCAAAACCGGAGCAGAAACCGAACATGAACCGCTGTGAAAAGAACATACGTTCTGAACCAGTTCTGTGTCAGTGCGGTGAAGAAAACACCTTGGGTGTAGGAACCGAACGAGTTATGGTTCAGTTCAGGTGAAAAGAATTCACCATAAAATTTTCTTGGGGTAATGGTTTGACATTTGTCACTTGAGAACTGTCACTTGCAATTAGTTGCAGAATGGGGCATATAAATTACTTTTTGAGCAAAAATTAGAAGAAAATAAATAGATAAATAGCTAGAGCACATTTTATTTGTCTTCACCCATTTTATAAATAACTTTTTACAATTAATTATACTCAGGAGAACTGTCAGAGAAATGTCATTACACTAAATTTACCCGGTGTTTTAAAAACTTGTTCGATGAGTGCACAAAACCCCGGGAAAAGTTGGGGAAAATTGTAGGGGAATTTACACGGTGTTTTCATCGAACAAACCTATTATGTACCTATATTTTTGCACCATGCATATTCTTATGAATGATTTTGCGAGCGCAGAGTTGGAGTAGATTTCTCTCGGGAAACTGGTAGGTGAGGCCCCCAGTGCCCTTGCGAGATGGTACTACACCTTTCATTTTGGAATCATCCATGTACCATTTAAAAGATACTTTTTCAAATGGTAAGTCCCCAGAATGCCACTGTTTACGTTCGCTTAAGATCACCCTTAATGGTGTTTGAAATTTATGGCGTTTTGGCATAACATCTGACATTGAGTTGACCAACGGGTCCTCTAAGATTTCTTGGAGGACTTTCAGGTGACGAAGAAGATTGTCTGTACTCAGGCGATTAGCCATTAGCAGCTCCATTGTACTGAGGGTGGTCTGCTTCCTAATATACAAGTATAGAAGAAGTAAATCCAGTACACCCTCCAAGGTTTCAGGTGGGTAGACACGCATGGTACCGGTTACTCCTAGACATGGAAGCCGTTGCAGTTGTCTTTTGCTCAGTTATTGGCTACCAAACGAGTGAAGCGTATGAGACAATGGCTCTTATAATAGATATATATGACCATAAGGTCATTTTTAGTTTTAGACCCCAAGTTCTGCCAAAAAACAAAGGCATGTCCATGTTGCTAGGCCTTCTCCCGTTCTCTTTTTAAGAGGGAAACCAAAGGTAGTCTGCTATCTAGGGTAATGCCTAGATACTTGACCGCCTTCGAGAATTGCACTACAGTTCATGAAGTCCCTTGTCTGGCAGTAGTCGCGAAGTATGTTTAGGGCGTTCTGCATGAGATCGAAGATCACTCGATCATATTTGCCCCTGTTTGTTATGACCAGGTCGTCCGCATATCTCTGATTATCATAGCCTGTGTTGATCAGCTCCTGTAGCAGATCATAGACAATCAGTTACCACAGTAGAGGGGACTGCACCCCACCTTGGGGACATTCCTTGGCGGTCACTACTGTAATAGAGTCTCCTCCTAAGTTATCTGTGATCCTCTGATTTCCGAGAATTGTTTTTATCGATTTTACCAAGGACGGTTCCATTCCTCTTTTGGTAGCGGCATTCTCAATGGATTCAAAGAAAGTATTGCCAAATTCTTCTTCAGTTGATTGTAAATTAAAAATTCAGGAACAAGCAGCATTACCTGACAATCGGTACAAGATTGTAACAAACAGCAGCAGATTGTAACAAACAGTGGCATGCCAGAATTCTACCTCTTATTGAATACTGTACATCGATACTCTTTATATGTAATCACAGTACCTACTAAGGACAGATTGCAGTGATTATATAAAGAACGTTAAGCTTGTGAGTTTGGTGCAGCAAAGATGACTTTTAATACATTACAATTTATTTTCTTAAATTTGGTTATTCTCCAAACTAACGTAACAGGAACTTAGCTTACATCAGTAACGTTAAACCAAACAAATTGAGATCAGGAAATGATTTTAGATAGATGGAATTCTGTGAGTACGTGTAAAAATTTTCTATTGCCCTTAGCCATGTATCTATAAATCAAAATAATACCACAACAACAAAAAATCTTAACTATGTACTTACTTTCATTCATTGCCAATAAATCAATATCTGAAGGTTCCCGTCGATTTCGATGTTTCGGAAATCCATACGCTGGAACATCATCATCGTCAGATTCCACAATTTGTTGTGGTCCTAAATCTAAACTGTTCAACAATTTACTACTCGGAAGTGATGCTCCTTCACCGTCCGTTTCGCTCTGAATGTTATATCGTGGTAAATAACTATTTGGATGACGCAAGTAACTATCGGCTATAAAGAAGAAGAAAAAAAGTGAAAGATACAGATTTCAGACAATAAATTGGATTAAATTTACAATAAAGCAAATTAATATTCTAAAAGTAACTATAGTTCACTTACTTTTCTTATTTACTACTAAAGGCACTGTAGCATTATTGGATAAAAAAACGTTTTAAGTTCAAATTACTCTTTTACTAATAAGAAATTAAATGTAATTTCTTACCTGTGCTAAATCTATAATCCTCGCTACCACTGTCCAGTGGATTCAAGGTAGGTATCGAAGTATGAGGATCGAATGCTATTGAAAGAGGCTTTTCGCTGCCATCACATTCGGATTCGTCCACCAAATCTGATTCAAGTTCTTCATTAAGAGTTTCTATATCCCTGATTGGGTCTATTGGTCCTAAATCTGTAATTAAAATTACTGTTTAGAATTACAGTAATATGTTTATAAATATACTGTCAAACTTACTAGGTGGTAGATGAACACTTTTACAGTGAGACTCATTACTTTCATTACTATGAAAGCTAGAAGAGTCAGGCACTTCACTACCTGGAACTTCAGTTATATCAGGCAATGGATTTTGGCTGCGACGAACCCAATCTGAACAATCCCAATGATATTGTCCATGTCCATGTATACTTGGAGAATCTTCAAACCCTCCTGAACAAGTTGGATTGGGTAAAGGAACATTTAAAAGTCTGCCTTGAATAATTCCAGTGGACTTGAGAGTAGCGAGACGTCCATTGGAATGATCAGAAGTTTTACGCTCTGAAAATAAATAAAAAATATTTTAAATTGTTTTTGTGTTTGTAATGTATATAAATTTACCATTATTTAATTTATTATCCGCAAAAGTTTTTAACTGCATCTGATCTGACCAAGTCTGTTTATGATGCGTTTCATTATCACCCATATTTCCGTTGATATTAATGTGTTGATTGGCACGATTTAATTTTTGATATTCCGGTGGAACATTCTCTAATTCATCTCCAGCTGATCCATAACTACGTAAAGTATCAAGATTATTCACAAATAAAGTGTTGTTGCACGGATAAGGTGAATCATTATTTGAACTTGGAGTATAACTCAACGGTCTCTGAATTATCTCCAAATTACTGAGTTTAGAGCACCGCTTGTATTCTTCTCTCGGTGATACTGAGTTCAAAGTGATTTCCTTGCGATTGTCATTATTAATAGTGTTCGTGTGAAGTGATGCAGATCTTCGATTGCATAAAATGCAACATACTGCTGCCGTAACAACAAAAATTATTCCCAATGCTCCTCCAGCAATACCAATAACATGCTCCAGTGATAGATTTCTTAGTTTTGTTGTTATTGAATTTGAGTAAAGAGGATCACCACAACTTGCACCTGTTAAATCTGGTGGACATATACATCGAAAACTACCTGCTTCATTTATACATGTTGCTCCATTTCCACATGGTTGATTTTCACATTCATCGACATCTATTTCGCATGTCAAACCAGTGTAACCTCGGCACATGCACAGAGGTCCATTGTCTCCCTCCTCACATACTCCACCGTTTCGACAAGGATTTGGTGAACAAAATCTACCAAATTCACAGCGTCTACCAGTCATACGAGGTGGACAATCACACGAGAAGTTTCCGAAACCTTCAGACTTACATTTTCCACCGAAAAGGCATGGTGAAGAAGCACAAGGATCTAAATCATCTTTGCAATTCGGACCAGAAAATCTTGGATGACAGTGACACTCAAAGTTGCCATATCCAATATCTTTACATATTCCACCGTTAAAACAAGGCTGTGTTCCACATATTCCCAATGGGATTAGAACTGTTGCTGCATCACAGGTGAATTCAACGTTAGCAAATCTTTTCAAAACTGCAACTGTACTACTTCCGGTCATGTGTAAAGGTACGGGTTCTCGAGCAATCTTTATATCGTCCATGCAACCTATAAAACCACGCTGTATATCTTCGAATCCAAGAACAGCTGGATGTGGGCGTACTTCAGCACCCAAGTAGAAATCATTTGACTGCAAATTTAAAATTCCATTCACTCCGGGTGCATTGCCTTGAGCAACATGTTTGCCATCCACCATTAGTCTTGCGCTATTACGTTCACGTTCGAGCTTTATTTCATGCCATTCACCATCCGAAACGTAAATGCTAGTTACACTAATCAAGCCCTCACCAGATCCTAAATCGAATCTATACTGGACTACTCCATTCACCACTTCCAAAATGTTATAATCAATTTTTCCAGCGGCGTACATAAAATTTCCAGTTTGTTGAACAGTCCGGATGCGAAGCGTGAAGAACAGTTGATCCTCGAGAGTTCTCTTCGCGACCATTTTATCTATTTTGTACTGTGCATAGCTTTTGCCCGTAAAGGATACGGGATTTATAGGTGTGTAACAGCTTTCATCTCCACATTTTTGAACATCTCGATCACATGTCGGACCTGCAAAACCGTCTGGGCAAAGACAACGAAAACCGTCGAGATTACTCTCTGGAATGCAATTTTTATACAATGGGCATGGATCACTTGCACATGCATTCACCACAGTATCGCACCTCTCCCCACCAAAGCCTTGTTTACATTCACACTCATCCACATGCTTATATTTTGCCGAAACAAAACTAGTGACATCTGTTGCGATAGTGTTAACAGTAGTTCGGTCTAAAACAATTTTATCCTTGCATATTCCATGTTGACACTGACTTTGATCACACTTGCTTCGGACAACTTCATCAATCAGTAAATTTGTTGCCTCTTCGATTTCCTCAAGATTATCAGAAACCGTCGCCATAATTTCTTTGACTAAAAAGTATCCTTCTGCAGTAGGATTGACTTGTTGCTTGCGAACTGTGAACACCACGTCTAAGTCACTTTTAATCTGCCGTTTGTACTTAGTTTCAATTACCGATGAAGAAATATTAGCCGATCGAGATGTTCGGTGAACTAAGTTCACATCCTCGGAGACTGGTTGTACAGCGATTATGACTACATCCTTTTGGCGTGTTCGCATAGCTGTTCGAATGGAACGTATGAACCCTTTGCGGTGGCTTAAGATAAATTCTTCAGGAGAGATTTTACTAAAACGAATTATCACAGCATTCAGCAGCATATCGGGGGTAATCAGATCTACAGCAATTTTTATAATGGCAAATGTTGTAAATTTACCATCTGTAACTGTAACATTGACGCGATAGTCGCCTACATCTAAGTTCGGCAGGGCGTATAAAGTCCCAGCTTCTTTTGATATATTAAATAAGCTCGTTGGAGAATAAAGAACTCCAGCTGTTGGCACCAAGTGGAACATAAGTGTGTCATATTGATCTTGATCTGTGGCAAATACGCGTCCAATCTTGCCACCGGGAAATTCATCTTGAAACGAATTTATAGATATCTCCAATGGCGTTATAACAGGAGGATATTGACTTTCTTCGATCACTTTCACATTAATCCAAGCATCCGAGTACATTGGTGGTGTTCCATTGTCAAAGACACGTATCTGCAAATCATAGCTATTTCGAACTTTATGGTTGAAACGTGCTGCAGTTCTTAAAGTGCCATCTTGCTCTAATCTAAACATGCCTCCATCATTACCACTTCGAAAGTCAAATGTATATGGAGCCGCATTTGGACTGGTGTCTAAATCCGTAACCTCAAACTTGAGCAATACATGTCCTAACTGTTTATCCTCCTGCACTACAGCGGTATAATTAGATTTTGTGAATAGAGGAGGATTATCATTGGCATCGGAAATTTCAATATTTACATGAACATAGCTCGCCAACATAGGGACACCATTATCTCGACCACGTATTTCCAAAACATAATTCGATATTGATTCACGATCAAGAGGACCAGCTACTGATATATAGCCCATATCTTCGTCAATCTGGAATTGATTAAGTCTATCGCCTCGCTCTATATTGTATCGCACACGACCATTTTCATCAGAATCTAAATCGATTGCTCGAACTTGTAGAATCTTGTCACCGATAATTGCGTCCTCCCGAATTCGAGCACTGTAGGCATTTTGCAAAAATTGCGGATTGTTATCGTTGCTATCACTTATAGAAATATTCAATGTTGCCAAATTACTTAGAGGTGGAGTTCCACCATCAACCGCTTGAATAGTTAGGAAATAATCTTTGGTCTTCTCAAAATCAAGTTCACCAGATACTGTTACCATGCCGCTTCTCCGATCGATGGTGAATTTCTTCTGTTCATTTCCTCCAATTATGGAATAAAATATTTCCGCATTAACTCCAGTGTCACGGGAAGTTGCTTCAATTTTGATCACTTCATATCCAATTGCACTCAATTCAGGCGCCGATGCGAAATAGTGCTTCTGTTCGAATTCTGGAGGATTATCATTGATATCTTGGACATTAACGATCAGTTTAGTTGCAGATGACAGACTTGGATTTCCTTGATCGGAAACCTTCACAGACAAATTGTAGATTGCTATCATTTCTCGATCTAAGGCTTTAGCCAACGTAATTATTCCACTATCTGAAGCAATTTTAAAGTGATCTTTTCCTGAATCAATAAACGAGTATCTGATCTTACGATTAATTCCAACATCTTTATCTGTTGCATGAACTTTTGTTACTAGCGTACCAATTTCAGCATCCTCAGGCAATGTTACCGTATACAAATCCATGGTAAATTCTGGTGGATTATCATTTAGATCAGTTACAATTATCTCAATTATTGATGCACACTCCCAGGAAAGATGATCGCGATCTTGTACATGAGCTGTCATCGAATAACGTGAAATTAACTCTCGATCAAGTTGTCGAGCAGTTTTAAGCACCCCTGTATCTTTATCAAGTGTAAAATCATCAGAACCATTACCCGTCAAATAGAATCTTAACTTGGCATCACCGTTTTCATCAGCATCTACAGCAAATATTTGAAGTATATATGTTCCGGGAACTACAGATTCATTAACACTTTCCCTATAGCGATACTTCAAGCAATAGGGAGGATTGTCATTGGCATCTATGACTGTTACTGAAATATTTGTTTGGGCTGTAAATTTTCCATCAGTTGCCACTATACCCAACTCATAGAAGGCAACACTTTCTCGATCAAGCGGTTTCGAAACATATACTTCTCCAGTCGGACGTATTTGAAATTGAGATTGAGGATCACCAGAAATAATGTAATATTCAACAGGCGTGTTAATATCGGTATCGCGATCACTTACAGAAACTTGCAATAGAACCGTACCAGGAAGAGCATCTTCATTGACCGATGTAGAATAGTTTGCATACTTAAATACCGGCGGACTGTCATTATAGTCTTTCAATTTTATTAAAACTGTTGTCTTTCCTGAGTGTTTTGGTTGTCCATAATCAGAGCCGATTACTTGAAATTTATATTCTCCACGCTTTTCTTTGTCCAGTGCTACTAATGTTGTTATCCAACCTGTGTACACGTCAATATCGAAAATGTTAGCAACATCACCAATATCGTCAGCTAAATAGTATCGAATATCACCATTTGAGCCACTATCTGCATCTCGTGCGGTTACCTTCATAATTGATGTACCCTTATCAGTATTTTCTGCCAAGTACAAACTATAGGGATTGCTTTCAAAAATCGGTGCATTATCATTTTCATCTTGCACATGCAATACAATTTCACACATAGCAGCTAACGATGGGCTACTGCCCGTCTCAGCGGAAATACCAATAACATGAACATCCTTCTTTTCTCTATCCAATGTTTTCGCTAGTGACAACTCTCCTCGATCATTTATTGCAAATTGTGGATCGTCCGGATTTTCAGATACAATTTTATACGTTCCGGTAATATTTCCAGCTAGCTTTACTCGAGTTATAACAGTTCCAGGAGGTGATGATTCTGACTGGAATAATTTACTATCTTTTTTCTCAAATGATGGTGGCGTCTGATCATTTGTAATTATTAAAATTTCAACTGGAACATCGGAATGTAAAGATGGAACACCACCATCATTTGCTCGAATGAAAAATTGAAACAATTCATTTTTCCATTTTTCTGCAGACTTCTTTAAGTAAATCGAACCAGTGTCAGGGTTAATACCAAAAAGTTCACCAATTCCTGAATTTTGTGAATCGTAAATCGAATATTGAACAATTGCATTTTGATTGTCATCAGCGTCAACGGCCTTAACCTGGAAACACATAATTAAAAAAAAAATGTGTTAAAAAATTATAAAAGGAGCATTAACTAATGTGATAGGCTTATATAAGTTTTTTTTTTTATGATGATAGTGTGATGAGTCTTGTGAGTGTGGTCATAAATGGGAAAGAACCACATCGAGCAAAAAAAAATCATCACGGCCGATCATGGAGATATATTATTAAAGTGGCATTCATTCTAAATGTTACCTTTCCACAAATCTAAAATAATTGATCTAGTTTACTAGCATACAGTTTTCTTTCTTTTCTTAAATTTTCTGTGAGACGGCGCTGTGAACGTTTCTTGGTAGATCATTTTCCACTGAGTAGTGAAGAGAAGAGAGGCGACCTTTATTGCGGATGCCATTGATGTTGAACCAATCCTTCATTACAGAAATCATTTGACTATACTGGCAAGATAACCAAGTATTAAAAATGTTTTTGGGTGACATTATTCGAAAGGACTTTGAAGAGAAAAGATCTGAAAATGCTCACCGTACAAATCAGAAAAAGTTCTTGAAGAAAACTGGCAACCTCAAATTCAAATTCAAAATGCATTTAATGGTTAAAAATATCTAAGATATTACAATATTTTGGTGATAATACAAAACTTAGTTGACAAATTACAAAGGCAAATACTAAATTTATATTAATATTAAACTATCAAGAAAAAAAAATACTAAACTACAAAGCATAATGGCAAAATAGAACAGAAATAAAAAATCATAAGAAATAAGCAAGCCAAAATTAGAAAATTATAATAAGGAATAAAATAGACATTAAAACCAGCAAAAATTGAAAATTAAAATAAGCATTAGCGTCAACTAGTAGCAGTGCAGGGAGGCAATGAGCATAGAAGACAGGAACACATAAGTGATGGAAGAGAAAAGTAATATTAAGAATAAAAACAAAAATAAAAGCGCAGTATATAGTTATTTCGGAGTGTAAACACAATGTCAGTCCGCGTGACCATCATCCGAGGCCAGATGACGAGTCAGCAGTACTCTGAATGAACTGGCTAAGCTCGTGCGCTGCAAAGTCGCCGGAAGACTGTTCCAAAGGCGAGCTACGTGAACAAGGTGAGAGCGTTCCAAAATTCGATGTTAATAACGGGGAACCCGCAGCATTAGATGATCTTATGAAGAAAAAGCAATATTATCAGTGTCAGATAAGCATCTAGAGACATACCCAGCAGAGAATTACGGAAGAGAGAAACGTGATCGTATCTCCTCAATCCATGAATAAAACGGATGCAGTCTTTGAAAGCGACATTCAGTTTTCTCCTACAGATCGAATCCAAGTGAGGGAAGACAATGCTTCCACTTGTGAAATAAGGCAAGAGAAGAGTCTTCACCAGCTTGGAACGAAGAGCAGGAGAGAGAATCCTCGCAGACAACCACAACCTTCGAAGTATCCCATAAATTTTACCCAATGTATTTTTAATGTGGTAGCAGCTAGTCATAGAAGAATTGAGGATAACTCCTAAATATCGAGCAACGGTAACGTGAGGTAAAGTTGTGCCATTCAGAGTTACAGTTGGAAACTGTGAGACATCTAGCCTCTCGTGAATTAAAATCATGTAAGTTGATATGTTGGAATTTAAAATTAAGTCGTGCCTCTTGGACCACTCAGAGATTCTCTTCAAGTCTGAGTTGATGCTCTCGACACAATCCTCAATAAGGCCAACTGGCCTATCTAAATATATCTTAGCATCATCCCCATACAGGTGTATTTTTGAGTCTTCTGATACATTGGGCAGATCATTTGTGTACATACTGAACAATAAAGAGCCCCATAATGGACCCTGAGGTACCCCACAAATGAGAGGCAAGCTTCTCGAAAGTAAATCTTTGACTTTGACTTGTTGACATGGACCAGTAATAAAGCTTCTGATAAGTGCCACCGAGGATGAGGAAAATCTGAACTTGTCTAAAAAGACGGTAAGAAGCTTGGAATGGTTGACGCTGTCGAAGGCTTTAGAAAAATCCAGAAGTATCAGGACTGTCAGGTAATTCTTATCGAGAGCTCTACGAATGTCGGAAGTTACCTTCAACAAAGCAGCATTGCAGCTGTGTCCAGCTCTGAATCCTGATTGCCACGGGGTGAGCAGTTGGGTTGATTCCAAGTACAGTAAGATCTGTTCGTGCATGAGATTCTCAAGCGCCTTGGATAAAAAAACACAGAATACTGATAGGTCGAAAATCGCTTGATCCGTCAGGAGATGCGACCTTAGCAAGAGGCAGAATAATCGCGCTTTTCCAAAATTTGAGAAAATCGCGAGGTTGTGAAACTCACATTAAAAATATGTAGGATGGAAGAAACCAACCAATGCAAAATAATTTTAATAAAATGTGGCGATATTTGATTTTTTATCAACCATAAAATGAACTAAAATGAATATGCAATGAATAAACATCAGAATATACGACTACAAGTACGACAAATTAGTCAACTGCTTCTGGGATTGTGACAAAAATTTTAAACTATGGTAAATGGATATCCTACACCTAATTACAGCATAACAATTGCTTAAATTGAAAATAATATTTTTAAATATGCGAAACTAAGGGTTGTTGAGCTGAATAAAAACACAAAAAAGCAGTAGGAAAGTTCATTTCGTTTTGGGGTATATTTCGACATTAAAGTGTGACAAAAGATCAGAATCACCCTCCCAATGAAACTGGTGTGAATGTAAAAAGAACTTAAAATAAAATAACACTTTATTATAACTATGTTCTTTTGGTTCCGTGCAGTGCATTGCAAAGTATAAATTCCGAAATTTTAACTTTCTTGAGCCATAACTTCAAAACGGAGAGGAGGAGGAAAAAATATATGGACCATTGGAACGGTTCAACGATTATCTACCTAACAAAGTTTAAGTCAGCATCATAGGATGTAATGTTTAGAAGTTACAGGGTGATCTATAGAAACATACCCAAATAAGTCTCGTTATCTCACGAACCCCCCCCCCCCCCCGCCACCCCGCCCATAGAATGTTCTGCTCGTCTAGACATGACCTATCCGTAGCCTTCGGGTGCCAGACCATATACGAGACACCTTGTATATTTGGAAATTGCCTGAGAACGCGTGGACGTAGAGAACTGAAATTTCGTATATAGTGTTTTCATAGCAATAGTAAATGAAATTTTAAAAACGCTCTAAATCGGGCAATCCCCTCTTGGTGTTGCCACATAAATTTTTTTGTTTTTTACGTATACCGTGAAAACGATCAGTTCTAGACGTTTTTATTGTACTGAAAAGTACTTCAGAATACCCTATGAAATTTGGTAACCTAATCATTTTGCTGTCCGACAAACCGTTCTAGAAATATAAGCGAAAGACCACTTAAAAATCAAACTTCCACAGATAGATCAACATACGATATTAATACGGGTATTCATTTAGGGTATTGGTTGGTTCTTAGACCAATTCTAGCTTTTTACTTGTTATATTCTATACTCATCAATAAATGCGTATATTCCTTGTAGGTTTTAGGTCTAGTGGAACCAAAAGTAGTGGCATACAATAAATTTCCCATACACCCTCAAAATCTCATTTTAAACAAAAAAAAAGCGTTATTCGGTTGGTCCATGTAATAATAATTTATAACTCCGTCATTTTTTAATCGATGTCGATTTTTTGTGGTATATGAAAGAAGAGAGATAGGCCTTTCTAACCATATATTCCGTATTTATTTGCGATGAAAAGTCACGAAGTTACAGTCGAAGACATTTCGAAATTTACCATCTTTTACTCACTTTTTCAACTCTGACAACAATTTGATGGCTTATTTTGCTATACAATATATTTTTTTTCTATTCATTTCGTTACTAGTGGATTCGATTATGCATCTAATAAGCATTTGTTAACTAAAGTCGGTTGAAATTTGACTGAGTTATCGACTTTTGGATCATTAAGCAGCTATATTTCCATATAATATTGAACTGCGGAGAAAGTTGAAGAAGCCCTGAGTTTTAACCTCAAAAACTGTGAAAACTGAGTTGCCACCACGTACTTAGGTTCAAATTGGAAGGTAAAATGTTTTAAACATTCCATTGGCGCGTCCCGAAGATATCATCCTACCGCCACTGCATTTGAAGATCGGCTACATGAAGCAGTTCGTGAAAAAACTCAACATTGACAATGAAGCTTGCCGGGCGACTGCTCTTACCACTGAGCTAACGAGACAGATGATTTTCCCTCTCAGTGGTAAGAGCAGTCGCCCGGCAAGCGGAAGGTCCCGGTTTCAAACCCCGGACGAGGCGGTTGTTTTTTCTTCTTGCATTTATAAAAATTTGATTTAGAATCATTAAAAATAAAAGTTCTTAAAGTTCTTCTTTCTCCATGATGTCTTGATCTTTGTTTTTTTTTTTTTATTATTTTCATAAAATCAAAAGCCTACCTACTGTTACTAAACGCGAATTTCTAAATTAATTTTGATAGGTTTACAAAGTGGTTGGTCAAATATTCAGAAATGTACGACCCGGCACAGACGCCATGCCACAGGATCATTTAAGAGTTATAATAAAAACTGTCTTGAAGTCTAAACCAACTTTGGATAGGAAGAACAAGATAGCTCTGCCCGTTATCATTCAAACAATTATCCATTCCATAATCTTTGAGTTTTAACTAACTTTGTTGTTATTAAAATCCCAGTTCTATCCGTTTCATTTTTTAACCAGCGATTCTCCGATATTTGATTTTTATTCCCAGCTTTTTGATATTTTCTAATAAGGTGATCTCTATTAGCCTTCCACCGCGAGGCCAACTAGAATGGGATCTGTGGTATTTTTGAATAAACTGTACTACTTTTGGATTATCGAAAAATTATTGCCCCGTAAGCTGCTGTCAATCTTCATAAACAGCTTTATGACCTTAACTTTTTTTCTTTGTATTCAAATATAAAAAAAAGCACGCACACACACACACACACACGCAAATTGCGTCATTTTTTGAAGAATAATTGAGACTAAAAAATTAAAACCAGACGGCACTACGAAGCATTTTAGAATGTATTTTTTTATACTTTACAGGATGTATTTCAGTAGGTATTAAAGTTTTATGTTATGCATACTCATATCAGAAATTTAATGATTTTCCTTCATATAACAATTTTATGACTATTATTGCCTGGGAATTTCCCCACCCGTCCTATTTTTCCCCGAAAATTGCAAGAAGTATACTCAAAATTTCCGTAATCTTAATATCACAAACATCAATAAATGGCAAATATATCTTCATTCTTGTGTGGATTCAATAAAAGTCACATAACATGCTTCCGATAAAATGTTAAAACAGAAATTTAAATTTCGCTTCGCATGGGATTCGTTTAGCATCAAATCAAGGCAACCGCCCTCCCAACCACCCGTACAAGAACAAATCCAGGACCAAGACATACATCGAATTTAATGAAAGTGGTTTTGAACAGAAATATTTTTGCTTGGTTTCATCCATGCATATTATGCGCAACATATCGATGCTGACAACTTTGCAATTTTCTACCATACCTTCACGAAACACTGTGTAATGTGAGAATCATGTTCCCAAGAAATATTATAGCACGCTTGAGAGTACTCGATAAAAGTCAAGAACGTATTATCGAATGGAGGTGATTTTTTCACACGCCATCCATATGAATCTAAGTGTCTTATCTTCTTTCGATCAAACTCTATGATATATTTTACTAAATTAGAAACAGTTCCGTTGGAGGAAGCTTACTTGCACAAGCATATACAGCCATGAAAATTATATTCTCGTATCCATATAATAAAAAATCAATAATGCCCTCTATAGAAGAAGAAGAAGGAGGAGGAGATCCATTGAAATCCTTTTAGTTGACTTTCTTATGGGAATTCCATAAAAAGGAATTTCGTTACGGAATAAATTAAAGAGGCCAGCCATATTTAATGGCACTATAATAACAGACCGGATGGCTTAGGAGGCGATATTTGTGCCAGCTTTAAATTAATCCTTTGGGAAATTTCTGTTAGGGTCCCAGCGGAAGAAACTTTTAGGGAAAAAAGTTAAATTAAATATTAGAATAAAAGTTATAATATAGACTAAGAGATATTTTTGAAAAAAAAACTTAATTCGAGGAAATGCACTAACAATTATGTAGATATGTCTCTGTTGAGGATCGATTATGTGGTTTTCCGAAATTTGTTCGTAAAGTAGGTAGGTGGATAAAAAGCAAGTCTATATTATCTAGGGAACCGCTGCTCAGTGGACTCAAATAACAAACATTTTTTTATGGGAAAAAACGGCAGTCTAATGAATCAAAATTATGAAGAAATTAGATATTTTGGGAATGGCAAACCCACAAAAACCTCGTAGTATCTGATCATATGCAAAACATTGAACGTACACCGTATACCGAAAATCATCAACCTTAATAAATCGTAAGTCTTGAAGAAAATAGTTATTGTTTTTTTTTTTTTTAATTTAATGACGAGCGACAAAACACATTTTAATTTAACTGGCATTAACTGGCAACATTAGTAAGGGTTTGGTGTTCTATAATAGCTAAACTCATAATTGCACCACATTTTTTTTTGATGATAATGGTGTTTTTTATATATGTAAAGATCGCTATACGGTACAGAGCAACAAAAGAATATACCAATATGTGGTTCTGAAGGGACCTTAAAAATCAGCATTTCCTTAATGGCATTACAGTGAAAAATGGTGATGTGAGTTGGCCACCGCATAAGGATATAAGGGATGAGTCAGAATTCCTGTCCTAAACTCTGAACGCGTTGTTCATGGAAATGCACGTTAGCATAGGGTTTGTTTTCTCATCAGTGTGCTCATTAGACTGTTAACTTTCTAACTGTGAAGATGAATATTAAGTGCGTTTAAAATGAAAACTGTAAACAATCAAATAAAAAGAAACTTAATAATCGAATTTTTCCTGGCGCATGATCTGGATCGAGAAGCTACCAGAAATCACTTTCTACAGCAGAAATTTAACATTAGATTTATCAATCGAACTCTAGAACAGTATTCTAAGACTGACAGTGTTGAATATAAGCAATCGAGTGGTCGAATACCAGTTAACTGCACCACCAAGAATTCTAACAAACTGAAGCGTAAGATGACAAAAAATCCAAGCTTATCAACTCGACAAGCCGGTGTTCAATTGAAGATTAGTCAATCAGGCATTGTCAGACTGAAACGAAAATGTGGAACTGTGACTAGGGCAAAGGTTAGTATTCCATAATACAAAAAAAAAATCAGGATTAAAGGACAAAAATGGGTTGTAAGAATATCTATAAGCAATTGGTGAAATCGGGCGGTGGAAAATTTGTCATTATGGATGACGAAACTTATGTCCCCTGTGATTACAGATAGCTTTCAAGAAAACAGACAATCCGCCGAATGTGCCTCAGTGCAGGCCAATTGACAAAAATTTTGGGCACTTTGCAAAATGGAGTATTTTAAAAAATTAAAAAATCCCACCAATGTGGCTGCGTTCAATTTCTAAAATGGTAGCTCTTAAACATGGGAAAAATTTGTTTAGACACTTCAAACAAAATTTTCGTCTGGTTGGTGATCGCGGCGTCAATGTTAATAAATAATCTTTCAATCACAATAATTCGTTTTCGTTTTGCTTTTTTCGTTTTCCTTATATTCACGTTCGAAGTTTAGGACAGGAATTCTGACTCATCCCTTAATATATATATTATATATTTTGGTAACCCTGTATATTTGCAGTGACAAATTCGAAGTAGGGATGAAATTGAAATTCATATAGGAATGAATATAGCACGTAATTTTAATTTAATTTAATTTTTCGAAATTGGTAGGCATGGAATTTTTTTTTCTGAAAATCGAACTTTTCCTAGCATTGTGGAGCCATAAATATTTTCAAAATAGGACAGCGACGAATGTACAGTTTTTTCCAATTTCTAAAGATTTTTCAGTTTGCAAAATTCCTTTAATATAAATAAGTAAAAAGGCAAGAATTGGTCTAAGACCAATTCGTACGATACCCTAGAATAGTTGAATGCCCATATGTAATTTCATATGGTCACCCATCTGTGCAAGTTTGATTTTTGAAGTGCGAAAATATATTTCTAGAACGGTTCGTCGCATAGAAAAAACGACTATAAACAATTTCATATTCTGAAGAACTTTTCAGTACAATAAAAACGTCTAGGGCTGATCATTTTTATAGTATATGTAAAAAACCTAAAATTTATATGGCAATACCAAAAAGGAGTTGACCAAATTTCAGCTCTCTAAGTCGACACGTTCTCACGCAATGTTCAAATATATAGTGAAAAACGAAATTTTTGTATGGCACCCTAAGAAGAAGTTTCCCAATTGGTCCCATCTTTGAACTTACTTACTTAATTTTATTTTAAAAAGCCTGTGTGCAAAATTTCAGCACTCTAAGTGAACGCATTGACGAAGATACGGACGGACGGACGAATGAACATACAAAACTAAATAATAACTTTTAATATTATGCGTGGATGTCGAATCCATTCTGCTTTGCATCATTAGTTCGATGCGTTACAAACGAAATGATAAACCTATACCCTATAAAAATTTCTAAAAAGATATAGGAAGTGTCGGACACTTCCGCAGTTTTTTTCGATAGAAGTCGTTCGAGCCCCCCCACCCCCCCCCCCACACTTCGTTCCCGTAACGTAAAGACGTTTTCACGGCAAAAGTTAAAAAAGTCGGAAGATTTGTTATGTACAGGGTGTTTCAAAAATGGTAGTTATATGGGCTTAGCTGCATCAGTAACAGCACTCATTCATTAAAAATAAGCGAAAAATTATTTTTAATGAACTATGAAGCTAGGGCTGTTACTGATGCGTCATCAGCAATAAAATCCTGCTTCACCAAGCATAATAACCTCAATGCACCGGAAATCGCAATTTTTTTTGTTTTTAAATCACTTCAACACTAATTTTTCATATCAAATTTAAAAAGGCGGAAGCTAACAATAAATAGTAGCCATCTAGCATTTTTGTGCTTTTTATATAAATGTCTAAAGAAAAGCAATTTCCTTATGTTTAAAAGCTTTTTAAAGCCATTTTCGCTTCATATTTTTAGTAGGTACTTCCCGAGGATTGAAGGCCAAATTTTGTATCAAAAGATTTAACAAATTAAAATAACTGAAGAGGAATTTAGTTATTGTTCACTACTGTAGGAGAAATCCTGATCGGCATGATCCAGGAGTAGATAGAACAAGCAACTAGGAGAAAATAAGTCGGTCACGGCGAAATTTTGTTTTCTAAACACAAACTTGGTTTTTCTCAACAAGGCATTCTACATTTTTTCACTCAATTCAATTTTACTCAATTCTATCTAAGGAATAACATCGCATATGGTAAGGCTTACGTTACCCAGGCTGATTGAAGATGAACAAATCGTAAAATTCAAGTGCTTTGTTATAGAAATCAAAGAATTAAAACGTACTACAGACATCGCCAGCTCTGAAATGTTTTTCCTTAATCTATTATTACCAACTACTCTTCCTTCAACTCAACTATCTCAATAAGTGGTCAAACTGAAGTTCTATACGAACACAGCAAAAAGTCAGTCATCTTTTGGAAGTTTAAAAATTACTGCTTACTGTTCAGTATTACTGCCAAAGATTTAACATCCATCCAAGAATTAAATATCAGTCGTGTCCATTAATTTTCTCTTGAAATCTGCTGTGACATTAAAAAAAATGGAATTTACTTCATTCTAACACATCATGCCTTCTGATGCCTCTCTCAATTTGAGCGCAGACCTCCTGATGTAGCACAAAAGTCCTTTTCCTGAAATTGTTTACTGTCAGAAAAGAGTGCACAACTAAATCTCTTGTGAAATGTTGTGCAGATTTTTCTTGAAACTCACAAATATAATTTTAAGTGTCCATCTGAAGTGAGTTCCGCTCTGAAATGGCGCTATTCGAAAACGTTAAGAGTACAATAGCATCTCTGAGCGATTTGTTAACTGAAAATGACACGTTGCACGAACTTTCGCTTGCATTTGCTTCCTGCAGTGATTGAGCCTCCAAAATCATTCCTAGTGCAAGAAGTAGAATGGAGAAAGACAAGATGACTTGCAGGTTGTATAGGTATATACTGGTGCTGGCTTTAATTCATATACACAATATATTTTGTACTCGTTCCGGTTACCGTGACTGCAGTAAAAGCACAGAATCATTCACAATTTATAGAACTTTGTTGCAATTTCGACTGAAATTCCCTCCCAATTTCAACAGACTCACCCTTTCTCACTTGATATGACCTAGTTGAATTTAAATTTCAGGTGCTGCAGAGGTATAGGTACCAGCTAAAATTGTGGTAGTTTGGTGCCTTATAAACATTCCGCCATCCACTTTCCAAGTTATTTGTGCAACAGATGCTTGCGCCATTAGGAATACTCGCCAATCCCAATGTAGAATTAATTGTGTCTTAAAGAAAATGGGCAAAATGTAAAATTACACCCTTTTAAGGATTAACTTTTATCACGTGGCCTTTTTAAGAAAGAAGGCAAAATGTGTAGCTTTTCTCTTGCTCTGTAAGTATATTTGGAGGACAACTCCCTTTAATCTCGAAACATCTTATTATGTACGATGAAAAGCAGACACAGGCTGTATAACACCCGTATACAGCCACATTGTTCAACCCGTTGCTGTCAATTTTGATGTCTTGATCCTTATTCTTTGACGAGGGATAACAAAACTGCTTGTGAAACCCGAGAGAAGGACCCAGTTTCATTAAATATGTATAATTTATAAGGCATATCTAAGAATATGGCAGCTTGTCGGAGTTCGGATGTAAGGAAACGAGATTACCTTAGTATGCATAGGGCGCAGTATAGACATTAATTTCAAGGGCTCCTGGATGAACTACATACATATATTCGAATGAAACTAATTAATTAGCCTCCGATTAGGTCAGGTCTTAAAGTCATGTTATTACCAAGAAAGTATCAACGAAAAACAAAGAATATCTGGAAATTATTCGCAAAAATTAAAGGGGAAAGCGCACATTTAATACACAACTGCCCTTTTATGTTGAAATTTCTTCTCAAGAGTTTTTCCATCTCTTATCCTTGTCGTCTCGTGTACTACGACAAGAGCAGTTGAATTAGAAATTGTCTGTTGATGAAAAGAGAGTTTTCATGAAAAATCACGTGCTGGGTTAGTCAGACGTGCGCGAAATGGCATGGAGACACGACTTGCAAATTAAAATGCCATTTTGAAGCGCGTAGAAATATTCGCAACGGTAACGCCTCTGACACTTTTGAAATTCCTCTTGGAAAGTGCCAAGTTAAGTGTCATTTGAATCCCCATTGAAATTTCAGGGTGAGTCTTGAAAATATCAGGAAAGATAAAAGCAGGAAAGCGTTTTCTTTATTTCTAAAAAAGTCGACACTCACTTAAACTTAACTTCATCAATTGGTGTGAATTGTTGTAGAATTGGGAGAAATATAGTCACCTGGACGGAAATACTTTAATTCATGAAGTGGATGACAGGTATACTACGAATGCGGGGATTGTTATGATAGAATTAGATTAGCTAGATATTCTTGTACAAATAACATTACACTTTGGATCAAAGCCACGATTTGGATAGTAAAGTTTATTCATACTGTACGTACTCAAGAATTGGATAACTGAATTCTGGGTACCCAAAAACATAACAGTACTGAATGAAATAAAATGAAATGGGATCAAACCAATATATAAGTTCGTCAGTATTTTGACCTTAGGGTGATGGGAGCGTTGGACTAAAATAATAACAAGAATACGGCCCTCCATTTTCTTTCTATCCCACAATGGTCAAATAGTTTTCGGGTTTTAAATTTCTTCAAGTTACAAGCTCTCAGCTAGTTTTGCATGTTCTCATTGAAAAACTGTCGACAACTCTATCAAGCGCTGGTTGTAGTCGATGTGGGACGATGATTAGGTAAATGAATAAAAAATAGATTATAGCTCTCTCAAGGGAGAGAGTGGCTATTCAATTTAGCGAGACTTAACAGCTTTGTTGCGTCAGTGATTCCAACAATTAAGTGAATAAAGACCAAGAAGATTGATGAGATTCTCGTAAGGAGGAAGTGCATTTCTATCTTACTATAGAAGTCTAAACAGAACTAACTTCTTTGATTGTTCTTTAATTTGTTGAACTAAATATAACCACCAAATTGGAATTACATATGGGGCAAAAATTCATATATTAGATATTTATCCAGAGGGAAGCAGTAGCTGATAGGCTTTGGGGAAAAAGGCTAGATGGTCATAATTCTTTCGGTGTGTGACATCTCAACAAACTCGTCGACCAGGTCCACATTAAAGGCATAGAAGCTCCAAAGGATGTTATGCTCAAAATATTTTTCTTCGAAAGAGATTACCAAATAATCATTAATGAGAGAAGCCAGATTTGAGGTAGAGGGCTCCAGTTCCTGCAACGAGTCCATTTTTTATATACATATATATATTATTGAGCCAAGGTCAGGGGCAGGAAGGAAATAGGAAGGGATTACGGGCTATGAGGAGCGTGGCGGAGGTGCCGATATATGTCGCCCTTAAACGTCCGCAGATATTTTATGCCGGAATATTGCGTGCAGGAATCATTCTACAAGGAATTAGACTAGTTATTTCATCAGAACATTGACCATGCATGTAGCGATAAAGGAGCGAAAGGTATCCAACATTGAAGCGGTGCTAGAGTGAGTCGATATGAGAAGTTATTGCCACATAGCCAATGAGCTTGAAGGCTCTCTTCTGAACAATGTCTAATAGCGAAAAGCCCCGGCTCAGATATGGGAATTGTATTCTATTCTAGGTCTGATGTAGGACTTATAGAGGAGCACTAGATTTAACGGGCTGAAATATGCCTTACACGGGAGTGGTTAAGTTATGGTCTTGTTTTAATGAGATGAGACAGCTTTGGGTCTGAGATACATTGAATTCGATTCGATTCGCCCCAAGCAAGGATATTTTTAAGATCGTTATTCGATGATCTAATCATGCAATCTCGTTTAACACATACGGCATTCCCTCGGAGTCCGCAAGAACGTCAAAAATTCAAGGGTACTGTCATCAGCGAAACTATGGATGGGATTGAAAGTAAAGGAAAGCAGATCATTAATAAAAATTAAAAAGAGAGTTTGAGAGATAACAGAGCCTTGAGGCCACCGGCATTTATGGGATGAAGTTTAGATGTAACGCCATCTAATAAAACACTTATTTGGCGACTAAATAGGAAACTTTCAATCCATAATAGAAGAGGAAGGGAGAGATCAAGTGCTTTAAGCTTGGCTAAAAGGGCTGGATGCCAGACTCTATCAAAGGGCTTAGATTTTGGATTTTGTTAAGACTACGGTAAGGACGGTCCGGTATATTGACGAATCTAGGAGAAATGACAAAATAGGTGCAGGCATGATGAGTTCAGAAATGAAGCTTTCCATTCCGCATCCATTTTTCATGCGGAAGCCTACACTACAGAGGTTAGAGCTCAGGAAAGCCTAAACAACGGCTGCAAGAATTCCAACATCTACATTTGCTCAGGCATCCGCTTCGTTCCTGGCATTGACCTCTCAAGACTTTGAGTCGAAACTAGTCTGGAGCTTCCCCGCAAAACTCCAGTTGCTCTCTAGGGGCAGCAAAGTAACCTTGCTTTATGCTCCTGAACACGAAGGAGTGGACGAAAATGAAGCATTTGACCTACAAGAAAAGCATTTTAGGGGGAACAACAAAAATGGAAAGACAGTCAACTGGCGCTCCTGATCGCGGTGGTGTAGCGTGCTCGATATGAGGTAAATGTAGCAATTCTTCACCCGTCTCCTCATTAGACGCACAATCTAATTGCAATCTTAGCAAATAATTACTCAGTCTGTTTATTAATGCAGTCACTGGATATGGCTTCTCCGTTACTTTTTTAAGAAGATTGGTCAAAAGGCTAAATTTAGTCCAACCACTCGAGGGGCAACACAGTAGATCAACACTGATCGCGGTGTCCGCAGGGATTTTATCACCTCTACTCTTAACGTAATGCAACTTATAACGAGTCCTCAAAATAAACAAACAAATAAAGTGAGGTCAAAGATGCTTACCTGGCGGTACACCAAAAATTTTTACGAAGTTGTTAATTTAAAAATATAAGAAATATAACTTCTACAAAGCAAATAAAAAAATTTATCGATCTTACACTTCAAAAGTTTACTAGAAGTGACACCCCGATATCGTTGTAAAACTTTATATGTTCGGGGCAGTACTCATGTACAGGGTTTTTCCGCCATGGTGACCCATAGGATAGAAGATGATAGTACTAACCTAGGCATAACAAAAAATTGTATGGGGGCGAGGGGGGGCATATCAACCGTTTCGGAGGAGCTACAGGGTGATTATGAAAATATGCTAGTTTTTTGCAAAACGCTCTGTACCTTAAGAAGTACAGGGTGTATGGTTACCGTCAAGAGCTCATTGATTAAAGACCTTCATGGTAAGATTAAGAGCTAATAACTCTGTAACGGTTACATAGATGTAATAGGTCAAATTAAAGAGGACAGCCCACACTTTACTGGAGTACTTTCACCACTTACCCTATGGACCACCATGGCGGAAACACCCTGAATACTATCAAGAATATTTTTGTCTTAGCGCTAAAATCAAATGCTATGAAGAAAATATTTTGAAAAAAGCAACATTAAAATCGCCCATCAGTCATAATTAAAATCGCCAAGCTTATTATAATGTAGTTAGTAAGCCGAACAGAACAGTACTTATAGAATGTAGATAGAGATCCAAACTATTAAGCCTCCTTCATGCCCCCCCCCCCCCCCCCCCTAAACACTAAGTATTCACAATTATAATTAATTGAATATGAAACAATTTTCCTACTATAATAAAAGAATAAAATTCATCATAACCTGTGTATGTTATTAACACTTGAGCGATATCTAATAGTACAAAGTACCAAATTCAATTATTCTCCCATATACCTACAATCAGTTGTTAACAAAGTCCAATATAAATTATTCTAATTAATGAATTTAACATACATCTACGTTTATGAACATTATTTACAATCATGCAAGATATGTGTACTTACCTTCAACAGAGTTGTGTTGATAGGGTAATTAGCGTTAATGACAGCTTTGTACTCTCTACACAAGAATACAGGAGGATTATCATTTTCATCACCAATTTTCACTTTAATCGTCGTAAATCCAGATTTTCCTCCACCATCAGAAGCAATAATTGGTATTTCATAGAATTTCCGTTCTTCCCGATCCAGAGAACTTTTTGCTTCGATAACACCTTTATCCTTGTCTATGGTGAAATATTCTCGCATTTCATCTGAAAATATCTCATACGTTATAGTTCCATACTCTCCGAAGTCCTCATCAGTTGCTGTCACCTATATATGTATGAATATCAGGAAATAGATAAGAATTGAAATTAATCAAAAAATGTCTTTCACCTAAATCACCTGGTGATAAAATTAAGAGCGCAAACATCGAAATGATATTATCCTTATTGGATGACATCAACCACAAACACGTTTATACAGACAAAGTTATGTAAACAATTTAACAGGGACGAGATAAATTTAATCAAGGCAAACTTCACATGGTCAGCTCTGAGTTAGACTAAAACTATATAGGTATAGATAGAGCTGTTCAGGAATGGAAATGGAAAGGATGGGTAGTATGCAAACAGCCATTCACACACTTTCAAACACACACATGTCAATGCATACATATGAAAATTATATTAATTCAATTACCGTCATTACATGCCGTCCAGCTAATTGGTTCTCGTTCACTTTGACATCATATGATAAATGCGGAAACACTGGACTGTGTAAATTGCCTGGCAATATATTAATTTTGACTCGAGTGAAGCTCGTGTAAACGCCATCTGTCACTGATACGTTCAAAACTGTCACATGGTTTTCAGCGAAATTTTGCATGTTAATCAATGTTATTATGCCAGTGACAGGATCTATGTCGTATGTTTGAAGCTCATTTCCTTCAGCGATTTTATAGATGAGACTGTCGTGATCAATATAATCTGGATCACTGGCTGTTACGATTGTAATAAACTGTCCGCGTTTAGCATGCTCTGATAGTACACAACTGTATGATGGTTGCTCAAATTTCGGGGCATTGTCATTCATGTCCATAACTGTAATGAGAACAATTCAAATACAAATGAAAACTCATGAAATAATTAAAAAAAAAACAAAAAAAGGCAAACAGTTTGAATTTTAAATTGGTACCAAATACAATACAGCAGCAGCAATAAAATGAATAAGAAAGCAATTCCACCGTAAATCAGAACAAAACCTTCCACGTAACTGCCTGATTGTGTACAGTAATGCCATAAAAGATCGATTTCCAAATATACAGGTAAAAATGTGAGAGTTACATTCATTTGACTCTGCAGTGCGTAATAAAAATTTATTTAGGAAAGATTTGGAGTGAACCCCATCCATGTATGGGAAATAAACGTATTGGCAATAAAGCGTCTATCAAATATATAACCAACCACGAAAATAAAGATTTTCGTTCTTCCGTAAATGTGTTTCTTTGTGCATAATTCGATGTGGAAGGATAAAAGGTAGAAGAAATGGATTTATGACTCTTATCCCTTCATCAAGAGTATTCGCAATATGCACAGAAATATTTTATTGCTTTAGAGTCGATGCACCCTTAAACTCATAATAAAAAAGTAGCATAAAAATTCTTGGGTTTTAACGTTAAGTTTGGTTTCACTGCAGAGCAAGATATTTCAAATCATAAGAAAAATTTAAGAGCACGAAAACAAAAAAATTCACTTATAGGAAAGCGTAACCAAGTAACGATTTAATTTGTTTTTTTTTTTTTTTTCAACTGAAAGCAGGGAACCGAATGATTCCTAGAACGGAGGCTAAGGTGGCCCATTGTGCACCCTCCTAAAAATTCCAGTCGAACTCCCACCAGAATCTTCCTGTCCTCTAAATGAAGCGCATCAAGTCTAGGTGAGATTCGCTTTACAGCTTATCCGCAGGACGGCAGACCTAAGCGTATCCAGCCTGCTCTGGGCAAAGGCCGGACAAGTGCACTGAAAATGTTTGGTTGCCTCAGAATCTTCTTCCAGGCAGGACAATCTCTTAGGGATGTCAAAACCTCTTATTTCTGTTAGATCAACTGTAGCTTCTGATGACGCCAATCACAGTTCTGCATTGCTTATTTCCGAGCCCCAAGAGAAAGTCAGAGAGTTTCCTATTAGGCCCATCAAGAAAAAGTTTTGTACGCCTGTAAGTGCTCAGGTTCACCCATCGCTGTTGATGTTTCATGTGATGAGAGAATTGTCATTTAGTCTTACTCTTATTTTACTTATAAAAGATGTAGGCTAGGTAAATGGTTTTATAGAGCTCATCGCTGTTGGACCCATTTTTAAACTTCTGTTTTAAATACCTATATATACCTATACCTAATACTATTATTACAGTTTGACAAAATGTCGACATTTAAATGTCACAAATATAAGTTGATCAAATGTCACAGAATTTTTTAACATTACTGTGATAATCTTAAAATGGTTTATATGACACATAAAATGGTTTATATGACACATATGACCACAGTTTCAAATCATATATGTCACTTAATTTTGTCGACAATTGACAAAAATTTGTCGTTGTTGTGTCGCTTATATGTCATATCTGGTTACCTGAAGTTGAAGGTTCCATAACGAAAGAGTGGAATATGAAATTAAACTCACAATAAATGCACAAAAACTGGTAAAAACAAACGATAATATCACACATGTAATCTCCGCAAACAAATGGCTTCGACCATCTTCGACTGAGTCATCCCGGAGAGCTAAGGAAGTGAGTTGACGACCGTACAATTTCTGTTTATTGTGTGCAGAACAGTAAGGACAAAGGTCCAATGTACGCGTCGCGTCCGGCGCGTTTTCCGCTTCTTTCGCGGCAGACACGTGTAGGTTTTGAGCAAAACCAAATGGATGGTACTCTTAAGATTTATTTGTAAAAATAAAAAGTGAATTATTGAATAAAAATTGAATTATTAATTAAAAGTGAAATAATGGATATATCAGAGTAATTAGATGTGGCAGTTCTCGCATTTTCAGCTTACCAAGCATGTAAACAGTTTAAAATAAATCAAAAGAACTGTCAAAGCTTCTAACGCGCATTAAAAGTAGAACATTACTCTACTTTCGCGTCGAATCCGGCAAGCGCGGCAGCCATTTGACCAGCACGAGCTTAAACGCATGTGTTCTGTTGAACTGTCAAAGCGACGCGACGCCTGCCTTGTTCATTGGGTTTTCACCATAAGGTATACGAAAATAATAAAAACGATCGCGCATGTGCTATTTTCATTTTTTTGATTTGTGGCCAATGTTATAGGTCAATTGCCGGTATACGGTGTAAAGCCAAGAGTTTATATCTATCAAAGCGTAGGAAAATACGCTTCGATATTCCAGGCAGAGGTATATATCATATGTCATCGCCAAATGTGCATACGAAAATCTCAGCCGATCTTACGTTAACAAATATATAGATACAGAAAGCAAAGTGGCATTGAAAGCCATCTCATCACATGAGGTCAAACCGAAGTTGATGTGGGAATGCATTCAAGCATTAACAAATTTTAGACAAAAAACCAATCTATTAGAAATCCAAGATATTTCGATGCTTCTTTAGCAACAGAGAAGATGTGATCTTACTGGAAATATTAATGCCAAGAATGCAAATATATAGATACAGAAAGCAAAGTGGCATTGAAAGCCATCTCATCACATGAGGTCAAACCGAAGTTGATGTGGGAATGCATTCAAGCATTAACAAATTTTAGACAAAAAACCAATCTATTAGAAATCCAAGATATTTCGATGCTTCTTTAGCAACAGAGAAGATGTGATCTTACTGGAAATATTAATGCCAAGAATGCATAGAGACGGTGTATTGGAAATCAGTAGTGGTCCATGAAAAAAAACGGGAGTGGTAAAATAATTATCTTCTTTCAAAGAGATCAGATAACTCTGGATCTTACGACACATTGAATAAGCTGCGATTTGTTCTGTTAAAAACCAGAACTTGAAGCGAAACTAGTAGCCAAAATATTAGCTTTATATAAGGAATCAACCAACTACTTCACTATTGTTAAGTATTGAAGGTACAGAGGAGATGGTAAAGTTGTTCTTGATGACTTTGACTTGTAATCCTATGCCTTCATTTATTGCAAGTCCATACCCTAGATTACGCAGTAGGTTACGCATTAGGTTATGTACTACGATTAGACGAAATACTTTTTTATACAAAGCTAACTTATTGGCAACTCAATTGATAAATTGAGGGCTCCAATGTTACATATCTGGATACAAAAAGAAGTTCTTAAAAACTACCTTTAATAATTTAATTAACATTTACTGTGACCCCAACTCGCGGTACGGCATCGTACTTACAAGGTAGTAAATACAAAAAATTTAATGTATTTATTGTGTTGCATTTCAAATATGTTAATTGAGGCAGAAGTTCCAAAGGAATTTACTGGGAAGAGTGGCAGCTTAGATGGCACCATCATTTAAACAGTACAATTAAACTTTTATACAGGACCACCACATCAGATGTCATCAACCGTGTCTCAACAACTTTCTGATAATAAAGTCCAGATTTATGTTCCCTTCTGCTAAAGACACAATTTTTCACTCCTCCAGCATCCGTCATCCGTCGTAACAAATTATTCTTATTAGAACTCTAAAGGAAAATATGCTGATAGAGGTTTTGAGATATTACACGAAATCTGACTTATCAAATTCTGAAGAAACTGTTAGGAACAGATTTTCAGCATTATTCAGGTAAAAAGTGACTCAAGAAGTTTCTGAAATACAAGCGATCATCCAAGATTCTTAAACAAATGAAGAAACTGGAATTATTTTACAGATGAAATTCATCACTTGCATTAGATCTAGCAATTGGCTGCAGAAATATATACGATCATTTCAAGAAATGACGAAATAGTTTTACTCTCATTTTCAAATTTTTTAAAAACTTAAGTTTTTTAAATACCTGAACTACAATTAAAAGTCAAAAATCTTAAAGAAGTCACTCCAAATATAGATGCTTCCAAAGAAGAAGAAGAAACCTCTGTGAATTCTGCGAAAGGTTGCATACCATACAGTTTGCTGGTTTCACGAAAAGTTTGGCAAAACTTCAGATAAAAAATATCATAAAATTTTGCTCGTTTTATTTTGGAAATTAAGGGCTCGGATTACAAGGGCCTCCCAATTAATAAATTTTCCAATGTTTGTTGTAGTTTTATAAAGGGTATATAATGGTTCCTCGGTTATATAAGAATTTGACTGGTTATATAAGTGTTTTATAATATTACCAATTGGTAACAAAGTTATGTTAGAGTTTTTTAAGGTTACTTAGTAAGTTACTAAAGGTTTTATAAGTTGATGATGCAAATGTTTTAATCAACGGTATATATAGCTTAGAGTAACCATTACTAGGGTCCGCCAAATAACTTTTTTTTTTTTAAACAGGGCGCAAAACATCGAGTGTAGCTTCGGCTGTGTGGCACGTAGCGCCGTCTTGTTGAAACCAAATGTTGCCAATATCCTCCTCTTCAATTTTCCTGAACAAAAATTCGTTCAACATGGCCCGATAACGATTGCCATTGACTGTAACGGCCACTCCTTGCTCATTTTCGAAGAAAAATGGCCCAATTATGCCTCTGGACCAAAATCCGCACCAAACACTGACTCGTTTTGGGTGTATCGGCTTTTCAATGTATGCGTGCGGGTTTTCTGTGCCCCAAATGCGACAATTTTGCTTGTTTACATACCCGCCAAGATCAAAATGAGCTTCATCCGAAAAGATGATTTTTTTTGCAAAATCGGCATCTTCTGTAAGTCGATCGCAGGCCCACTCAGCGAAGCGAAATCGCATTGGATGGTCAGTTGGCTTACATTCCTGAACCAATTGGACTTTGTATGGCGTCATACCAAGATCTTTATGAAAAATTCGTCTCAATGATGTCTCCGAAATGTTCAATTGTTGAGAACGACGGTGAATTGATGTTGATGGCGCTTCACGCACACTTTCTGCCACACAATCAATATTCTCTGGTGTACGCACTGTTTTTGGCTTTTCACGCTTTGGTTTATCGATGAGGATGCCAGTTTCTTTCACTTTTTTCACAAGATAACGAACATACGGAGCTGACGGTGCTTCTCTTCTTCCAAAATCCGTACGCAATTTTCGCACACATTCTGCAACATTACCATGATTTTCAAAGTAATGTCGCAATATTTCCCAGCGTTGTTCAAGCGTATACATAACCATATTCGTTCAGCGGAAAAATAAAACTAATTATCTGTCAAATCAGACATGAGCTAAGTGTTACCATTCACGAAATAAGCACTAGTTGAAAAAAAAAACGTTAGATGGCGGACCCTTTATATAAGAAAGTTTTATAATTGCTTTCATCACCACGTTATATAACTTATTGGTAAAGTGTTCATTGCGGTATCCGTGGTTACCCCTATATAACTCAACAACACTCAGTAAATTAGGTGACTTTAATAAAAAATTGGGAGCTTTCGGTAATACATATACCCACTATAAAATGTCGTAACATTTTTTGTGCGCTTTTAGTAACTACGGTGATCATTATAAAAACAAATTACTTTTAGTGTCGAACGTCTATTTTTTGTCACTATAAGATATATAACATTATCAAAGGTTACATATTATGACTAAAGGGTATATGTATAAGGACAATTTTCGAGGCATAATGGTTCCTTTAGTATAACTATATAATATTTCTAGAAGTTTTATAAGGGTCATTCAGTTTATATAATAGAGCCAGAGTTTATATAAAATGACTTGAAGTTTTATAATGGTAATTTATTCATTGAAGTATAAGCCACCCATATTTTCATCTGTGCATTGCAGATAAAAAAGAATATGTCGGTTAAGTCAATTTTTCACATTGCAGATATATGGCTTCCGTTTTATTTTTATACGAAGAAAATGCATTATTTTGGGTACATAACATTTCCAAATTATGTAATATTACTTTTATGAATTATGCCTCATTTTCATTGTTTTGTTAATTCATTTGACGAATTGGAAAATATCTCCATCTTTTTCTAATTCTTGCAACAGTTCCTATAATCTTTTCTCTCGCGCACATCCCAAATTTTGTTCACTTAAACCACAAGAATATCGCACTGACAGAGCCAAATATTTGACAAACTTTTCATTTAAAATTAACACATAGCGACACGTATAGCGAAAATGTAGGATAAAAGAATTTTACAATAATTTTGCTAAAAGTCAATATTTGAAAATTTTTATTTTATAACCCATTTTTCTTTCATATAAATCCAATTTGGTATTTAGAACGACAAAATTAACAAGAAAATTACTCAAATGAATTAAATTAACGATGAAAAATATCACCTAAGTGAAAATTTAAAATTTTGAAATATTTAATTAAAATTATTAAATATTGCTTATTTCTGGAGCGGTCTGTATTTTTTAGAAGTATCTATTGATATTCACAGTAAAATTTTAATTACAACTGAATTTCACCACGTATATGCCGAAAAATTGTAATTTTAAAATGTAAAAATATTAAACCCTTACTTTATAAAAATGCAATACAAAAAAATATCGAAATGCTATGTCAAGTTAGGTTGGGTAAATATTTGCATTATATTGTTTTATAAAGGTAACGAAAAGCAATTTTCCTAACATTTCAATCACTAAAAGTAATCAGTTTGAGAAAATTCCAAGCGTTATGGAAACGTTACTATCACCATTATAAACAAAGTTTATAAAGGTAACCGAAACATTACTGCAACCACTGCTTTGACAAAAATAAATTATTCGAGAGCACCATGGGTTATACAGGGTGTTTCCCACTAGGAGGTCAATAGAGCTGGAGGTGATAGTACTCACCAAGACGAACCAAAAATTGTATGGCATAGGGGGGGGGGGGGAGCATATCAACCGTTTAGGAATTACAGGGTGATTAAGAAAAAAAGTTAGTTTTTCACAAAACACCCTGTATCTTAAAAACTACAGGGCGTACGGTCACAGTTAAGAGCTCATTGTATGCAGAACTTCATGGCCTTTCCAACGGTCAATCAGCCATATACCCATCTCCCATCAAGAATTATGGTTGTCTAAACTAAAAATTTCGGATTTTCTTACCTTTTTTTTTTTAATTTAACCTCTATTATTTTTGCAACAACGTCATTAACATAGTCTAAAATATTGTATTTCCTTCTTTCTTCTTCGTTTATCTCTTCCATCAGAAACAGTTTTTTAATGATACACATGAGCATAATAAAGATATTTCAGCAGAAAATTGGACATACTATAACATTTTTTCCCAAACTTATTCATACATATACTTCTAACTATTCGGTTGTCAGGGTATTGCCTGGCATATGATGAAATATGATGAAAAGACGTGGAATAATTTACAGTTTCTTGTATATTTCCTTCGACATAAAATTCTTAGAGGTTCAGATAGAGTGATTATTTCTTTTCTAATATTCCTTACTCTAGCTCCTTTCTGTGTTCCTGTACTGTTATAAGACAGGGAATTTTCTAAACATGGCTGAAATAAAAGGAGTGGACACTGCAATGCAGCTGGTTAAAATATCATAAAATACGTCTTCCGTGAAGTTTTTATCATGGAGTATCTAACTAGATCCCACCTAGCACCTTATGCTTATGAAATATATTAATTTTTCTACCAGGAGTGTATTCATTCCCGTTCCGGGGTCGAACGTGTTAAAAATTCTCAAGTCATTCTTCTCTACAGTGAAATTTCAGAGTGGAAAGCAACAGTTTTTGACTTTTTCACGTGGGGTTAATGAATTATATTCGAAAGACCTGTGAAAAAAAAATTTTTTTTTCTCACTTAAAGATTAAAAAGCCAGTTTTCACACACTTGCAGAAAAATCCTCGAGATGAAGCTGGAAAGTAATAAAAAAAAAAAAAAAAAAAAAACACGTAGATCTGGCATTTCTCCAAAATAATTAATTCAAAAAATGTAACAATTCCCTTGAGGCTTTTTAAAAATTCAAATTTATGCAGAAAATTCATGTTTCGTCCTTTAATTATTCATCAACAATTTATTTGTGTATATATGTATGTAAGGTTAGTAAAAAAAAAAAAACAACACTCACCTGTAACCCAAACGTGAGCAGTTGAACTTAAAATTGGAATCCCTTGATCAGAAGCGACCAATGTAAAATGATGGACTCGATGCGTTTCATGATCCAGAGACTTTTTCAGATACAATATTCCTTCATTTGCATCCATATGGAAGTATTCCGAGATATTTTTGGAATCCGTTTGAATTGTGTATGTTACAAGCGCATTCACTCCAGTGTCATTATCTCGGGCGTGCACTTTTAAAATTGACGTCCCAAATGGTGCTCCCTCAGAGACTGTAATATTGTAGATATCTTGCTCAATTTCAGGCGGGCAATCATTTACATCCTGCACTAGAATAGAGACAGGAACTTCAGCTGATACTCCGGATACACTATCCGTTGCACGTACAACTAGCTCATAGCTCTGCTGTTTTTCATAGTCCAATTCGTCGACTACATATATGGCGCCTACATATATATGTATTTATATGTATATATGTGTAGTTGTCGCATGAAAATAGAAAGAAAAATCAAAAACAAGGAATATGTTAAATTTTTACAATAAATTTTCAGAGAAAATAGCTTGGCGAGAATGTATTCTCAAATAAACATGCAAAACGACCATAATTTCATGCAAAGCTAAGTGGAAAACTAATTATTTCTCCTCACAAAAGCCATAGAACAGGAAGGAAAAAATGTGCACAACTAGAGGGTGTATGTGTGTGTGTGTGTGTGTAATACTATGGCGCGAATTCACACGTCCCATTTTCACTTTAACCAATACAAACATACAATTTAACATACCCAAACAAGCCATGTGCATAAATTATTTATTCGCCTTAAATTTGCTTTTTATTCGTACACCATTTTCGTCCATATTAAGTATTTTGTAGAATTATATGATTTATCAAAAGCGTTTCGAATTAGTTATATACATATAAGCCTTCTCGAACCAGACTTAACAGGAGTTAGTATAAATATGTATGTATAGCATGTATATAGGTGTACATATATGTATATATAGCTACAGCATGCAGACCTTATATGTACATCTATTTTATGCATATATGCATAGCATAGGTTTTGATGCATTCAACAAAGGCCAAACAATTTCAAAGTTCGGTCATAAAGCCACACAAAACTAATACTCACACGGACCATTTTTACTATCGGGTGCTGCGGGAAAAAGCCACTTTAGTGAGTTTATTCATCAGACATATCCGTAATAAATTAAAAAATTTAAATATCTATGTATGTAGTTGTATTGCGTTATTTTTATTTTTTTCAAATTTTAATTTATCTGTTTTGGAATTGTTTTTATCTAGGTATGTATGCAAATTCACCCCTTCATTAAAACAAGAAAGAGAGAGTGCAAGCTAAAAACGATGAGTTTAAAATTAAAAATTGAATTTTTGTGCTAAAGTGGATTAACCTTTAGAGGGGATAGAGAATATTTTTAATAAGTACATAGAGGTAAAAAAATGTAAAACGAACAATAGCGCGGAAGAGATTAGGCTGAACATCTACTGAACGGTCCTAACAAAATACCACAAAATACTGAGAAGGTAAGCAGAAGGACTTCGTGACCGTTCTGTAAGGGCATTAAAGAGTTGCTTGTCTAAAATTTTCATATCAAAAGAGACAAAGTTCAGATACTGAAAAAAAAAAAAAAAACAATTTGGACTCCAAGGAATCGACTTAGTAACGTCAAAGTGATGAAATCAAAACCTTCGATGTCGAAGGAGCTCTTCAATTTGGGAAATGCATAATTTAAAATTGAAGTGGGGAAAAATGCGAGCTCTATTTGATTACCTTACTTGATATACTTAACTAAAAAACACTTGATGATACACTAAACGATTTATCAGCGTTTATACATGTGTGTGCGGTTATACATGTTGACGAAAGTTATTCTATATGGAGGACTGCAATTAAATTGCATTGTATGTACATAATAAATGCTCACTTTACTCTTGCATTAAAGAACAATGAACTCAATATCTATATGCATATCCTTCAGGCATACCGCGTATATAAAGTCGAACTTAGAATCGATTACTAAATCCACTGTGGTAATAGAATGCCAATATCACCATGTGCTACCAAACATCCACCTGCCAGCTTGTGTTGACTTATATTGACCAACTTTTAATATTAAACTAAATATTGAATTGTCATGCTGATGACAAACGGATACAGCTAAACTGCTACAAACCGAAAACGGAGTCTTGATACAGGACTGACCCAATATTGATGACCCTAGTTCTCTGATCACGAACACGAATTACACGAATTTTAGAAATCCTGGTATTGCCCACCTATGATTAAGAAATATGACTGTCACATATATTTCATTTGAGGATGCGATTAAAGACCTATTCACACTTTCCATCAGGCTTCTAACAGTCAACCGTTCATCAAAATATTTTGAATGCGTTTGAATTGAACCATTCACACTATCCATCACATACCCATCACATCACGACAGTCACCACCAGGAAAACTTTCGAAGAATTTTGATGCCGTCAGTGTGAGTATATTTGTCCAATATTATTCTAAACTTTGCATGCGATGGAGGAAAAATGATGGGCAAGTGACGGTCAAGTGGTGAATGCAATGAAAATTGACGGATAGCTGATGGAGGGTTGACTGTTGGAAGCTTTATGGTTAATATGAATAGGTCTTAACGAGTCTTACATATAGGTCATCGGTAGGTAAGACATGACCTATATTCCTTTTTATCGACTCTTGTAGTTCTCGCCAACTTAATGTAGGTGAGATGTAACTATAAAGGAATACACAAAGAAACCTGGATATCACCATATGAACAAACCAAAGGCCGGATTGATCATCTAGAAGATATCGAAAGTTTTTGATAAACAGGTATTGGAATTGATCGCCACTGTATTATAATTAATATGGCCATAGTCAGACACAAGGCAATGCTATTAAGGAAACTTAGAGAAATTTTTTAACATAACTTTTTCAAATTGTCTTGATCATCCAGAGCACGCGGTCTTCATTAAGGACATAATTCACAACCATAATTTGATCGCTGGCCATCGTTTAAGATCTAACTCGAGCTCAATCCACATGGCAGAATAATATAAAGACGGATAGAAGGTTGTTTAGCAGCGATAAAGAGTAGGTACAGAGGTGGCAGGAACCCCTTTTCAAAGTTCTTAGCAGAGTTGTTTTAGAGAATTTGGAATATCTGATCCGACTAACGGTAGCGACATATAAAATTTCCCAACTATCTCTTGCATAGAAGGAGTCGTCTAATACAATGACGGGCTTATAACATATACCAGTGTTTTGGTATAACTGCCCGATGTTTACCAAAGATTAATAGAGGGGACGATAGAAGGGTAGCGCTTGAATTTCTGTTGTATACGACCGAAAGAATGTTAAAAAGAGTCACAATTGCAACTATTGCCACCCACTTCTATCTAGGTTAGTTTAGATTGGGTAAGAGGGGAAAACTATTGCGCTCTGGAAAGGGTATTCAATGTGTTATCAATCCTTGATAACGGATAGTTATCCTTTCTCGTTACGTCCTAGTCCTACTCCTCAAGGAATTGAAAAGAAGTAGCTACCTAATAGCCTACCCCTTTTATTCATTACAGCGAGGCACACATAGAGTACGTGCTG
The DNA here is from genome assembly GCA_963924295.1 of Dioctria rufipes. NCBI lineage: Eukaryota > Metazoa > Arthropoda > Insecta > Diptera > Asilidae > Dioctria > Dioctria rufipes. Next base: position 159,195,095 of record OZ002743.1, on the reverse strand, counting down.
GACAGATTCAATTTCCTTCGAATATTTAGAGCTTCTACACAATCGTTCGCCGCTATTCCCAGTGTTCTAGCATGGTCTTCTATGGCCCAGTGACCCGTAATGATCCCTACTAAATTCCTGGTATATGCTATGCTGCCATTAAGCAGTTCTGTTGTTCTCTTCCTGTCGTATGCAGGCCACAATTGCCTCGCGATATGGCAGGTTTCCTTGTTGATCCATCGGATTCTTACCTTTTGACAGAGGCCCCTGATGATCTCCTCTTTTAGGGCTCCTATCGTGCTCCCCACATAAGCTATTGCTGCGGAGCTATCCATTTCAGAGCCGTTTTTGGGCAATTCATCAGTCATCTCGTTGCCTGGGATATCCCTGTGGCCCAGTACACAACATAGGGTCACTTTATGCCACTTTAAACAGCACAGCATCCAGCGCCTTAATGGCTGCCTGGCTGTCAGTGTATATGCAGATATGTCGTGCGGACTCTCTGTACATAGATGCCAATATTGCTGCCAGGTAAATCACCACAAGCTCTGCCTGAAAAACACATTTGTCAGGCAGTCTATAAGACTCGTGCCACTGGCAGTGTCTGGAGTACACTCCAGCCCCTGTGACCGCACTCGTCTTGGAACCATCCATAAAGGTAGATATATCGGATGCTACGAGCATCTCCTTTCTACACTTCTGTCTAAGCTGCAACACAACAATTAAGTAGAACCAATTAGGTTATCCTATTTTAGATATTGGTACAGTAAAAGGCTATATTGAAATTGAAAATGCCGACGAATTAACTTAGTCAAAGGCAATATGTGGGCCTGCACAGAGAAGATCGTACTGGGTCAAGTTTCAGCTACATACTTTACGGTGGATGCAAATAATGTCATGTCAACTAAGTACACAAACGAAAACTTTCCCATTACCTACTAAATAGCTTGACTCTTGGGGCACGCTTCATCTGTTTCTTAACATTGGCACAGATATAGCATTTCGTTCGGCAAATTTTGCTTTCTTCAGCTTTTACACTGAGCAGATATTTTTTCTTCATGCCAGAGTGATAGGTGAGTTCCAAGTTCAAGCCATTCATCAATATTTGAATCTAGCTTATTTGTAATTCTTAACCATTACTGAACATTTTACCATCTGATGTTTAATAATCTAATGAAATTCGAGTCCATTTTTGAGTCCTAGCATTCTATAATCAATGTCAAACTCATAGCGACTAACAGACATCAGTTAGTCATAAATGCATTAGAATTGTACATCTTATATTTTTGACTATATGTAGATAGTCACCTCCCTCGTATGACTTAATTTAATAAAATAAATTGAAAACAAAAATCTCCTCCCATAAATACTAGTTTTTCACACTTCAAATGATATATCTATTCCTATCTAAGTATCTCAATGGTGCTGATTTCTCATATCAATTCATTGGATTATTTCGATAAAGTTAATTCCTTTAGTCTGCTCATTTATCATATAAAATCTAACCGAGGACAGTTTTATATGACTTTCAAACTGCGTTGTTATGTTTATGTACATCCCATTAGTGGCAGGAACAAAAATATCCTCTGTCATAGGGATATAACTTTGGTACGATCAACCGACCGACCGACAAACCGACGTGACAGAAGCCCCGGAAAACTAAAGACGACTATATAGCTGGGGAAAACTTTTCTAATAGCAGTTGTGCAAGGGGTTAAAGGGGACCCATAAAAATAGTAATTTACGACATTCGTTCACTATTTTGTTTTATACATCAGAGATTATCTCAAACGATATGAAAATTTATGCAAAATTTATGTATACTCTCGCGTAAGTATATACAGCCACAAAAGGTTCTTCAGAGAAAGTTATAAATATTGTGAATTTTTGCTCTTAATTTATGTTTTAAGTATGGTTTTATCTCTACAATATAGTTTAGTAAACCGTAAAAGTTTATTATTCTACTTTAAGCTGCCGTCAATATTTTAGTACTTTTGTTTTTTCCTTTTCTAATATAATATAAACAACAAAATATTTTATTTTGCATTTCTACTTAGTAAACTCCAACACCCTTTCGTAATAATTTCTCTACTGTTAGTATTAAATCCAATACTCGGTCATAAAAATTGTCATAAAATTTTCTTAAAAATTTAAAACTTTTACGTAAATTTCCACTTATGGGTAGACAAAATTAAATAAAGGATCCGCACTTTAAATAACGAAATTTTCACAACAAATTACTTACCGGTATTAAAGTCGACGGCAAATTTTTCCAAGTCGTTACCCTTAACGATGGTATAAATAAGTTTCCTTCCAAGAGGACTATCTGCCTGAATAGCAACTGAAAGTGGTGAGTAAATTTCTATGCTTTCGTAAACTGTATCCGAGTAGAATTGCTTGCCGAATACTGGCATCGATTTGTCAATGACCTAGAATTTGTGAGAAAATTTTAAATTATATATTAATTAGGAAAAAAACAGAAATGAGTTAAATTTAATGTAAAATATTGTGGGAATGTATAGATTGTTAAAGCTATTGCAAATTTCGTGGTGGAAATCGAATAAAGTTTATCTAGACTCATGTGAAATGTGTATTAAAAAAATTCTTCACAAATAATATGAAATACCAGGGGGTGGTAAGTAGTCCAATTTTTTTTTTCAATTTTGAACTAACAGTGTCATGTCTTAACTTCTAATGAATACTATCACTTGGCTAAATAAAGAAGAGGGAAAAATAATATTGTCCACAGCAACACAAATTGAAAATAGTCAGTTACGGGGGGAAAGATGATGAGTCCCACGCGTAGCGGGAAGAATAATGTGAGTCCATAGAGATTTATAAAAGTAATTGAATAATGTTTCAGATCATGGAGACTTGAAATTTTTTTTTTTTTTTTTTTTTAATTTTACACACTATCATCGTTTTTCCTCCTGACCCTACATATGGCATCCAACTCGCTAACAAATGCTTAACTATATGTTTTGCCATTGAGCAGGTACCAGTCCGAAAAGCAATTTGGTAACAATTTAGTAACAATTTCGTAGCTTCTTTTATTTCTGTGAAGAAAAAGAAACAAAAAAATTGAAAGTGGTTACAATTGCATAATTTGTTGACACAAAGTTTCTTAAATAGCTTGGGTTTGTTTTTTTTTTTTTTAATTTCAAAAATCATGTCTCTGTTTGGCAACTGAAATGAGATTTTTTATCAAAATATTTTATTTGTTACATAAAATAAAACACAGTTTTTCGATATATTTACACGCCACTATGTGTAGGGCTTTTTTTGGATATCACTAAAGTTACTAAATGTTAATGTTAGATTAACTAAATTACTTTTACATAATAATAACTACAGATATTAGCAACTTCTTAAAAAAAATCATTATTATTCATTATTATTGGAAAAGAAACTCAGAAAATTGGTTCTATTAAATATGATACGATAAAGATTTTCAAAATAAAAATATTAAGATTATGATTTTGGAATAGGCCTATTCTTTTGACAAATTACTTAACTTTTCACGCTTAACTTCAGCTGGAGACTTATCAAAGAAACATTCCGATATTGATAAGCTTTTGAGCAATGTGAAACATTTTATATAGAAGTCGGAACCAAGTCCAAAGTTTATAAATAGATAATAGTAGATTAGTATAGCTCACGTTAGGATATACTCGTATGTATAGGAAGAAGGCGTTTTCCAGTGTTATTTCCTGATGCAAGCGCAGATATCACACACAGGTACACAAAATACCCTCAGAATAACAACCATATCAAGAGGCACGGAATTGGGTTACCACACACTTCCACACTTGTGGGAGACGATCCGCTTAAACTCCGAAAGAGCGTTCAGAGCTTCCGAAGAAACGCTCTTGCATTCATCTTTGAGCACTTGGATTAATCCCACATCCAGAAATTGAATTTACATAAATATATTAAAAAATATATATAAAATGTACATCTGACAACAAGCAATCCGCAGTTGTTATGATGTGTGTCTCCAAAATTTGCATCCCTAATGGCCGGTTTCACAGTCCTGGATTAAGCCAGGGCTCAACTAAGTCAGGGGTGTAGCTTAAGCCCCACACTTAAGCCTACTCCGTTTCACAGTGCTCGGTAAGCTGAGGCTTATTTAAACCGCAGATAAAAATTTTGAATCGTCAGCACTTCAGTAATTGTGAATTTTTTAAAGGAAAATTGCCATTACGAAAAGAAGAAGACCTCTTTTCATTTACCATTTTGTTGTGGTTTTTATCTGGGAGGATATCAAATTCAATATCATTGTTGCAGAATATTTCGACAACCGAGTATAAAAAGTGACATCGAAATGTTGTGGGCGCCTTCTTATAATTTTTTTCTGGTCTGACAATTAATATTCCATATTATGTCTTTCTTCCTAAAATCTGGGAATTAAAAACAAACTTTTGCACCTGGCAGATGGCAACAATTGAAAAATATGTAATGTCAACAGGTCAACAGCCGTCAAGATGCAGGGCTTAAGTTAAGCTTGACTTAAGCCAGTTATGTAGCTTAAGCTTTGATTATGAAACAGTAGAACAATTTAAGCCTTGACTTAAGCCATAGCTATGGCTTAAGCCTGGACCATGAAGCCGTTCATTAAAGATTTCACTCGAACATTTAAGTAATATGGACGTAAGATAGTGTTAAATTACATATCGAAAGCAAGTGCGTTAGTGTTCGGCGAGTGATGGGGATTTGGAATCAATTGACGAAGAAGTCAACAAAGTAGAAATAGTAAAGAACGAGTATATATTTTTTTTTTTTGTTTTAAGCAAAAAATTTAAGTAAAACGGAGAAAAAAAAGATATGGAATATGTCTTTTATATGATCAGCAGAACAAATACAGTTAGAAAGATGAGTTCAATAATGGGTCTGGCGTTGTGCCTGAGTGAATTACAATTTTTTTGATATATAATACCCTGTAATAATTATTCCTGTAAATGTAGTGTCCATTACAATTGTGTAGGGCGTCAGATTTGGAAATTAGAAAAATTGAGAAAAACGCAATGTCCATAGCAGAAATTACTACATTACATTTGGACCACAGAAAAGTGATCGGAAAGCAACTTTTTTCTAATTCTGTCAATCGTGACACTTTTGACAGAATTAAAAACAAAAACAAATGAAATTCGTAACCATTAATGTCCAAATTATTCGTTTCGTTTCAACGCAAAGGATATTTGTCTATCAATCTTAAGTAGGTATATAATTTACCATCCCGCCAAGTTTCGCATTAAAATTAAAATTTATTTTTTATATTATTATAAATTACCATTATTGACAGAATTGAAAGAAAATTACTTTCTAACCTTTGGTCATCAAATGTAATGTAACCATTTCCTGCCATGCAAATTGCGTTTTTTGATTTTTCTAATTTTCAAATATGACACCCTCCACCGCCTTCCAAGTTTAATATGGATCCTTCATTTACAGCTGGGTAAAACAAAACACTTAATTCACACATGGACAACACCAGACGAATTATTGCACTCACCTCTCCAACTGAAGTATATCAACGGAAGACAAAAGTTTTCTAGAGTAAGGAAATCTTATAAAATTGTTCTTTGTATGTATGGAGTCTTTAAATAAAATAATAATTAAGGGTATAGTGTATGTGATGTTTTAAAATTGTTCCCTAAACGAATTCTTAAAAACAGTAAGTAGGGTAAACAATAGATCTAGTTTTGACTAAAGTTCAGGGGCCTACAGATCCAACACTTACATTGCGAGTGCCTCGTTCTGATGAATAAAAGTGGTAGGCTATTGGGTAGCTACATCTTTGCAAGTCTGGGGGAGCTGCAAGTAAAGAGTTCAGATGTATCCTGAGATTCCTAAGAGAAGCAGGATAGATCTAAGGCAGTTTTAAAGGCTATCCCATGAGGTCAGGGGGCCCAATAGACCCACTGGAGGTCTACGTCTAAGTGATGCAGGCTAGTCTTCTAGTGGCACCCCTCTTACCTAACCCAACCTAACCTAAGTATACATAGGAAAATAGATAACATTTTGGATGCTTAGTATGTAGTGTATATGTTAATGATTGCCAACTTACGAGGGTTGCTATTTAGGTTTTGCAGTTAGACTGTTTCGTCTTGTGACGTGTGTTCTCATGTTTTGACAAATTTGGCATATCAAAAAAACAATTGTTGTCTTTGTTTTTATCTACATGACCAAAAAAATAATAATTTCATTAAAAACTGGAATTAACACGCGAAAGTTTCCAATTCATTATTTTTCATGATTTTTAAAAACAGATTGACTCAAAAACAAAAAGCAAAAATTGAGGTGTTATTTGACGAACGTTGAAGCACCATCCTTGGCTACAGTAGAACAGTGTTTCAATGAGTTCCAGCTTAGGCATAATTCTCTGAAGAACAAACCACGAGATTGACGTTCTGCCATTTTTGTCGTCCCACATACCATCGAAAAAATATTTTTTTTTTCATGGCAGGAGGACCCATTGTGGTAACCTGCTAAGTAGTAGAAGCAGTAAAGCTGTAAGAATCGAAAATAAACTTAGTAGAAGGGAAAACGCAGGACCGTGTCTAGGTCACTGACGTGTATATAAATAGACTGCTCGTAGAACAAAAATGCATGAAAGCTAATGGCACCAGTTTCATATTCCTGTCTCTTTCCGTGAGAGCATGCTTTCCCACTGAACTGTAACGATTGGGAACGAGAAATTGCTTGAGGTTTAGCGGCATTTCCAACCAAAATAGCCTTATAGAAAAACACTTTCGTCGACTCATAATTAAAATTTAGCAATATAGTCCCAAATACTTTTGTGGTAAATTCAGTAAATCACAGTGACATGCATATAAGTAAATTCCCAAATAATTTAAATATAGCTGCAGTTTACGAAAGTTGGTAGCATTGACAGTGAGAGCATACTTTCTGAAATCAAAACTAGTACCACATGAAACAAGTGATCAGTCAGTCTATTTATATAAATATCAGTGGTCTAGGTGGGATTCGAACCCACGAGCTCTATGATGGTAATTAGTGTGCTTACCAACTGAGTTATCGAGGCGTCTGCAAGGATATCGTTTGATCCCTGGGCAAATGCATGACGCTAATAAAAATGATCCTACATTAACATTTGACCATCATGTCCCGAACATTTTTGTGTTTGATGGATACAATTTTACTGAGGCGGAATATAAGGCAGGAGATTACTGAGGCGAAAAAAATCAAGAAAATCAACCAAGGCCGGGTAGAAGCAGTATTCAACATAATGACAGTCTATTAAACTTGTATGTACCTACTGCTATAACACATGTAATGAGCCTACAGACTCATCACCTTCTCCAAAGCTCCAAAGAACCTAAAAACGCCAAATCAATCAACTTCATCAATTCATTATCCAGATTTCATATTTTGCCCTTGGCATGAATCTCAATTCTGCATTAGTTCCACTTTCCAAAGAACAAATATTTCCGCATAAACAATATGCAACATATTCCCACATTAGTTCCGCTTGCCCAAAGATTTCAGCATAACCATTCCCCATATGTGAAAATGCATTCACATCACAACTAAAACAATTCAAGTAAGCCATAAAATGTCACAACTCATTTTCAAGTACACAATGCATATGCACTTGAAAAAGTTGACCGTCATATATCTCACAGTGCCGGGTCTTGCACCATAAAAAGTAAACAAGCATACCGCACATGTTTACTTTTTACCATGATACAAGCTACCGCACTGCTGGTCATGACTAAGTGACGGTATATTGACAAAAATTATATACTTACTATTGCCCAATAGCGGATATTTCTCGCTCATGCCTAAACGGCTTAAGGGAAGTTATGTATAATGTTGCCCAATAGCAGCAATTCAGCTCTTTCGGCTTATGTGCCTGTACGGCTTACTGCGGCAATGCAATTATGCAGCTGGGCGTGTTTTACCTTTTGAAGATGAGGAAGTAAATTCCCTCCACTCGGATTTCCGTGTTTTACGCATGAAACATGTGAAACTGCCCAAATAAATAGGCTGTGGGCAAACTAAGAAAGGCAGTCAGTTTTCGGCGTTCAGCTCGGAGGAGTCAAGTTTCGTCCAATTAATTTCAAAAGCAATAACTAATACAGTGTCAGTCAGTGTAAAATAATTTACCACTTAAGAAGGAAAACTATCAAATAAAGTAACAAAGGATTGTTGTAATATCCGTTGTCAGTGAACTAATAAAGTGAAAAGACAAATTCAGTGTTTTATTACCGAAAATACTAATACTAAATACTAAACTAAGGGCCAGCGACCTTCTCCTCACGGAAAGTACATCGCAGTCCTTGTCACGACGAAAGTGAAGGAAACCCGTGACAGAACACACAGAAAGTAAGTAAAAATCATTACAACAGTGGATCTTCTCAGGTTACGATAAATCAGTCAACGCGAATAGCGCACGCAGCATTAGCAAGAAAATGGCTCTCTAATTCTTCAGACATATGTATCATGTTGCCACAATTCAACTGAAAGATTGTCGTGCGGTCAATGCTGAATGATATATCCGGATATATGCCGAATGTCTAAAGTGCGTGAAAAACGAACAAAACGTACAAAAGTTTTACAGCGAGTGTACCGAGACCACAGTGAATGTATGTTTCTAAAGAGGTCGAAGGTGCTAAAGTGATATAAAGGATAAAAATATTGTTGGTTTCTCTAGCAATCATTAATTTATTTGCAAACGATTAGATAAGAGCTTACATAACGAGGCTAGATACACAGGAAGTGTTTAAATCCAAATTTAAATTATTATCCCTTATTTGGCGTATGATGCAAAGGACTTATTGGCTATAGTAATTTGATTGATTTTGTTTTTATTTTCATAGCGATAGACATTTTTTTCTTCTATAGAATTATCTTTTTCTAATTGTCACATAATAATAATACAAAAAAAAATCACTCACCTTAACATGAACTGACACCTCTGTCGAACATGGTGTTATACCTCCATCATAAGCAGCAATTAAAAGTTCATAGTCTCTATTATGTCCTTCCAGTGATTGTTTCAGTGTTACTTCTCCAGTTTTCCTATCCACTTTAAATAATTCACCATGTCCACGTTTCATTTCATATCGAACCTCACCATTTTCATAGCTATCTAGATCGACTGCATGAACTTTTGTAATCACTGAACCTTTTGGATCATCCACCGATACAACGGCATAATATGGTAAATTTACAAACATCGGGCAATTATCATTGATATCAAGAATTGTAACATTCACAACAACATGAGCAATTCTTGGTTTTTCACTATCCGGAGGATGAGATCTGGCCTCCACAATAAGCTCATAATTATCACGAACTTCACGGTCAAAGCTTTTTCCTGTCGTTTCAATAGCACCCGAAGTTAATCCTATACGAAACATGTCAGTAGGATTAAGGATACGAAATTCGATGTGTTCATTTAATGCTGCACCCAACACATTCACCACCGTGACAGTGGTAATCTTTGTGGAATTTTCACTTATTGATCCTTCATAAACTGCTTTTTGGAAAATAAGACCAGAATTCTCCGAAGTTTCCACAACAATGTTGACATAAGTCACTTTAGAGTATTTTCCATCGGATGCGCGAACATGAAGCTTATAAGTTGGATCGATTCGCTCGACATCTCTGTGAAAGAAATATCTTTGTTATTTTTAGAAGATAAATAATTCGAGAAAATAAAGCGGGCGATTGTTTTTTTTTTCTTTCTTTTTTTTATTCCTTCAATAAATAAAGTATACACAATGTACATCATGTCCACGATTAAAAGGAATCCATTTAAAAGTTTTTGTCAAATCTAAGCTTTCAGGCAATTCGAAAGTTTACTTTTCAAAAAGTTTGTTTCATGGACTAAAGAAGTGTTGGGAATTTTCGAAAAGTTATGTCATCATTATAATATTTGAATATCTTTAGGGAGTTTGATATTCTTTGCAGACAATTGTATGAAAATGTTTCATCGATAAATACCTTTTGAAATTGAAAGGACTTCTTGTTGTTGTACGAATACACTAAAACACCTAGGAATAAAGAATGACAGAAAACTACAATAATAGTCAAAATGTATACACATTGAGTCAGGAAAAACTAAGTTGGAGTCGTGCTGTAAATTTCCATTAAAGTTATATTTAACAATTACCCTATCATCGAGCTGAGGTTCTATCACAAAACGGTTTGTGAAATATTCAGTATTCTGAATATCAGATTGCATAAAATATTGTTAAGCTTATATAATTTGGAATCGATCTCCAAGATACTTTTATAGCGTGTCCATCTTGTACACAAACATATAAAAAGAATAGACTGCCCACTTATTGGGTTTTTTACAACTTTAGGACCTATATGAACATTCGGAAACAGAATGAGAGATGCATTATGTTACTCTGAACATATTTTATTATAAAAGTTTTGGTGATCGAATGTACTTTGAGCGAGTTTTATGGGTGGAAAAATGGAATTTATTACCGCTGGTGATTATGCAGATCCTATGAGAAAAATGTTCACAGAGAACTAATGACCTTGCATGAAAGAACGGCTCAAATATATGGGAAATGTAGTAACTGGGGTGTATGGGACCCAAGTGCATGAAAATGGGTTCTTCGGCGGCAAAGACGTCTTGAAAAGGTTTTCCGAATCGAGAAGAAAATACAACGCCTGATGGTACTCGGCGAGACTTTTAATTTAATATGCAACATGCCGTATTGGAACCACCACCGCCGGGGTTCCTACCCTCACCATTAAAGTACCATGAGTAAAAAAAAATCTTATACGAATTAAAGCTGGTAATTAACCATTGGCGTATCTAGGTTCTTATTGTGGGGTGGGCCTCTAGGGGCCAAAAATTGAAGAATAATATTCTTCAATCAAGTTTTGTTTATATCTTTCCTCCGTGGTCCTTTCAGGCAGGGTAACGTTAGAAAAAGCGCGTACAAAATAAAAAAAGATAATAAGCAGTCCTGTATGTATGTATAAACATCAGTAGATGGTAGCTTATTTTGGTATGTAGTTCGTAGTACTATTCTAAATTTTTAAGAAACGTTTTAGCAAAATCTAGTGCGTTTCAGAAACTGCTCGATGTCTGTCCAAATTTTGAACTGGTATTCATGCATGCCTCGAAAGTACCTATAGTACTTGCTATGACATCACTATCCTGACCAAGAGTGGCATTTTGGGTCTGGAAAAAGTTGCTCAGTACACTATAGTAGTAGCTTGCAGGCCTCAATTTTTGCCAGTCATGACGCTAGTGCCATCATAAGACTGTGCAAGAATTGGAACATCACCCAAATGGTGTTTATTCAATGTATCCAAAATTAATTTGCCAGTCCTTGGGCATCTCTGTATGTGGAACAATTTATAAAACCTAGAAATTATTCGACTATGTCGTAACCGTTCGCATATCTTATGGTTATTGAGAATTGTTCCTCCTTAAGCTGGCCCCGTCCAAAATCAAAGAAAAAAAGCGATATGCTTTAGTTTCTTCAACAATCAGAGTGAGGTTCGATATCACTTCTATTATTTCATTCTGGATATCTGGCCTGAAGTAGTTGTAGTGTTTTTCAAAAGTGGAGTGAAAATTTGTCCACTTATTTAGAACACAAATGGGTAATTTTCAAGAAATTACTTCCTATTTTTAGAAGATGAGTCCTCCCGTTATCGTCTCAGAGGAAGGCGAACAAGTGTAAGTATTACATCAATAAGTTTAGCCAAGTATTCTCGGTTTTTAACAATATCTTCTTCTTACTGTTTCGTATTTTGTTGATTAACATCTCCAAATGTAGGAGATTGACGATAGGACACATACATTTGGCTGCATTCATAGTGAGGCGATGATTCTGAGTGTTTTTTTAAGGTCTCTGCTAAATTTTTACATTTGCTAAAACCACTTTTCACAAATTTGAAACGAACTCCAGATGGAGCGACAGCTCACTATTAAATAATTTCGTTATGCTTTCAATGTACATATGTTCTCATGCTTGCTTGGTTGAAACTTAAGTATAACTGATCGATTAATTGTATTTTTCTGGGGTGGGCACCAGTGCAGCACCGGATTGACGGGGGGGGGGGACACCCTCGTATGTAAATAACCGAACAATTAAACCCGTTTTCCGACCAGATATAGCCCTACCGAGTGCGAAAAAATTAGTACCTTAGTTCGAATATAAAAAAGGGAAGTACTAAAAAAGTGAGTAGGAGGATCAAAAGAAAATAAAAAACGCTTTTACTTTTTTAAAAAAATAAAAAATATACGGCGTACCCCATGGGGGGGCTCAAAATTTAATCTAGTACATTTTGAAAAACTAGTACTGAATCAAATAGCTTAAATCCCGGGAAAAAGTTTGAGTACCAATAACCCTATGGTCGAGGTCAAGTGGCTGAACTGTAACGAAAGTCCCGTAGGAGTGGTAAATACCCTCTTCACCCCGATCGAAATAAAAAGCAGCCTCTTTTAACCACGGCATAATGATTTAACACATAGCGGAAAATCAATCAATTTGTTTGGGTTGATATTGGTTTACAATATATGGAAAATTTGGAGTTTTATTTTTGAAAATTTGATCCCCACCACGAAACCTGCTGAAATTCGTAACATTTGCAGCATAGGACGATACTGGTAGATTAATATATCAAGAAAAACTCTCTAAGACACACACAGTGCAGGAAATATAAGCAAACCCGTTTCCAATTTCAAATATATTACAGTTCAATGAAATGGTGTATAATTTCAAAACCCCAGACACGCAGTACACATTTATATTCTCAATTTTTGTTCGTCATTCATCTTTCAGTAATGGTTAAATGTATTTCAGACATAACGGGTGCACGTATGCTGTCAGGTGGTTTAGATTTCATGTCGGCATACAAACGACATTTAAATGTAGAGGAGAAAATATGGCAACATAGGAATATCTATAAGTCTAGGAGTGGGAATAAACTTCATTGTGAAAATAACGACGAGAGACTATCAGCAATACTACAATTGAGCATCTTGAAAACAGCAACAGGTTAGAATTGCTATGATTTGAAAAAAATATAGTAGAACAACCTGATATTTGGTCCCTTCTGACTTGAATAAAATATATCGAAAGATAACGCTGAAACAAGCCGTAATTTCAAAAGTTATTGCGCTCAATAAAATTCTCTTCATGTTACATTGCATGCGGTATATTAAAGCAGAAGTACGAAACAAAAAAGGTGAATCATTTCGTATGCATGTAGCCTCCTCAATATAAAAATGCAACAAGCTTCTAGAAGACAAGCACAATAGAACCTCTGGGGACATTAGGAGAAAATAGAGTAATATTGTCAAAATACGAAAAAGCTTTTATTTTTTAACATATGCGAAAGGATGTTGAAGATTGATGTCTCCGATGCACTGTGAGTGCTTGTTGCAAGGAGCCATCGAACAGGAATAGAATTAAACTAAGGTTACCAGTAATGAGTACCGACTGGATAAAGACACGCTGAGGGTCATTAATACCATGATTACTAAGATCAAAGGCCACCATCCATTCAAGACGAACTATAGTTTTAGAGGGGAGTAGTGTGCAACGAAGAAAAGGAATACTTTACCTATTAAAAGTGACAAGTGCACTTAGTAAATGTCAACTCTAACTAAATTCATTAACCAGTGATACTCAAATTTTCATACATCGAGTTTTGTAGAATATAACGTGCAATAACGAGACCACGCTCATCTCAAGATCTGGCAAGGAATATACTGTCCCACGCTTTTGATATTAAAAAAGGTTTCTCAACTAGTATTCCTTATAAATACGAGGGTAGTCCCAAAAGTAATGCACAGCGCATTCTAGCGGGCGTTGGAGGCAACGTACACAGCTGATCAAAGCCTCAATGCGTGGATTGAAGTCTTAAGAGCACGGTGACACAGTATATATCATACAGTAGAATAGCTTAGAACTAACTACTGAAAAGTGAATTTTAGAATTTCAATTAAAAAAACATAACCTTAAAATTTCTCCCACTAGAGGGAACTATTAAGTATGATACGGACATAAATGGGCGAACAGTAGCTAGCTGCACGACCGTTGACGGAAGTATTAGTTTTATGTATGTACACATATCGGTAATCGGCGACAAATGTATTGTTCCATTACTAAACAGCTGTTTGACGGTAAAGTGGTGTCATTTTGCCTCTTTCCCTGTAGTAAAAGTTTAAGAATGCCATCAGTTCTCTTTCTTCCACTTTAGATTTACATAGGAATCCATGTATTAAAAATTGACTAGTGTGTTAGTTAAAACTGTTGAAAGAGAAAGTATAGTCTCTTTATAGAAGCATCCTACTCACTTGACAGTTTTGACAGAGCTGGGCTACTGTATGATATATACTGTGACGGTGATTTTATATGGTAGTGGGATACGTTTAAAGAAAACTGCCAAAAATTCTAAAAACAACGAGAATTTTCCGTCGGGTTGGATTTCAGTAATAGAGCAACGTGCGTATATTCGCATTAAAATAGTGCGCGGTTAAAGAGCGCCCGAAATTCATGCTGCGTTAAAAGAAGCGTGTAAAAGGTTTACTGTGAATCGTAGCATAGTACAGACGTGGCACACGAAGTTTCGAACAAGTATCGAAGACGATCTATGCGCGGGGGCCGATAATGAAAGAAATGATGATAATTACCTACGATAAACGAGGCGGAATCGGTACAGATCGAGTTCTGACAATTACTAGTGTCACCAGAGAGTACCACAAAAACTTTCTTCAGAATTTCTCGTGCCCAAAAATCCATAAACTGCGTCCAGGAATGTTGCAAAGTGGTGTGTGGATTTTGTACGATAATACGCGCCCACATCTTAGTGCACTGGTCATCGGCTGGAAACAGCTCTGGCATCCGGCTTATAGTCCTGATCTGAATCCACCTGACTTCGATCTCTTCCCCTAGCTATAGTAACCCCTTCGGGGGTGCGTTTTGCGACTCTGGAATAGCTCCGAAGAGAAGTGACAGATTGTGATGCTCAATAAGAACGGAACACTGACGGGAATATAAGCATTTCCACTTTTCGAGTTAGAGCCAACTGTGCATTACTTCTAGCACCATCCTCGTAGTATGAATAATAGCATGGAAAATGATCTGAATATGTGTGAAAATTGAGAATTGTAAGTCATTTGACCTGTTAGATGTGATGTTCTGATTTCGGAAGTAAACACATTTTTCGGCCCTCCTGTATTATCTACAAATGTTTGTCAACTGCCTGACGCATGGTGAGAGTATGGTATTTGTTCCCAATACTGATACTTGATACTTGATAAAATTCCGATGATAGGAAGAGGTTGCACTGCAAAGAAACCCAGCCCGTGCTTATAAGAGAGGTTGGTTCTTTAAGGCGACTCTTCATGATCTGATCTCTGGGTGTTTCTGTGGATATAGCACCCTTTGCCAATGCAGCATTAAACTCATTATCTGTCCGGTTGCGTAGAGTGTTTGAGGTCTTGGTGAGTAGACTCTACTTTATACTATCTCAAAGACTACTGATGGCAAAAGTTAAGCAAAATTCAAGCAAAGGCAGGAGAGAACGTCCTCATGAAGGGTATCGATACTTTAGTTAGTATTTTGATGGCCTCAAATTTGAGACATCTAGAGACCTCACATGCACACATTCAGGCATATGCCAATAATGTGGTGCCGTGATAGTAACTACAATAGAACCCAAAGAACTGGTGCGAAAGGACCGAATTTTCGATCGATACATTTTTTAAAATATGCGTTGAGACTGATTGGAACCGTATAAGAAGAGATATGATACAAATGATAGTAGAACTGGATAATTGTGCCGAAAGACGATATGCTCCGAGTTAAACACGAAGTAGTTGATGAATTTTAAGAAAACTAGACATCAAGATTTACAAAATTTCACTTTAACTTTTAAGATCGAACAAACTATAGCACGATTACATGAGTAGAACTACTTTTTAGCGAATTATGAAAGGAGAATTATGATAAGAAAAAGAGGAAAAATCAGTAAAAAAAAAACCCTTATCTCCTTGTGCGCATTTATGTAAAACAAAAATCTGCAGCTAATAGCTTCAATTGGTTAAAAAAATAATAATAACAACACTCACCTCGTGGTTATGATTCCAGTCTTCGAATCAATAGCAAACACTCCAGCTGAGTTTCCTTCAATGATGTCGTATCGCAAAGTTGAATTCTCAGAGATGTCTGGATCTGTTGCATTTACCTGTATGACGACTACATTCTCATAGGTGGGAAGCAATAATGTCACATTGTATTCAGTCTTTTCAAAAACAGGTGCACAGTCATTAACATCAGTCACCATTATTTGCACCTTAACAGTCGTCTCTGAAGATAATCTTGGCTTTCCCAAATCAGTCACCTGCATGGATGATAAAAAAAAAAAAAAAAAAAAATAAAAGCATCTATCTCAGAATCTCACAATAATATTATTCTTAAAGAGCAGCAAAACCACGCTTCCCAGCAACACACGAGATTACGAAATAACTAAAGCTAGCTATGCGTGCTGAATTTTCTGTATGCAAGCAATTACCTTAACATGAAAATTGAACACCGGGAACTTTTCATGATCCAGCAGCATCACAGTTTTTATGGCACCAGTCGTCGAGTCGATGTGGAAATATCTCTTTGGCAGATTTTCAATGATATCATAATGCAAAAGTGCATTTAATCCGGAGTCTGCATCAGAAGCTTTGATAACGAGGGGACTGCAAAAAAGACAACAACAAAATATATGAGCTGGGATATATAGACGGTGATGTACTGTACATATATCGAGGAGGAAAATAAAGGGATAACAATGGATTTTTGATTCTATAGTGATGTCAGCGAAACAAGGTCAGATATGTAGATATCATCAATAGCACAACAACAACAACAACATACAACAGCACAACAACAAGAACAACAACATACAACAACAAAAACACCAACAAAAACAATATCGAAATTCACCTCTTGTTTGCCGATGAAATGCTGGAAATTAAATTGCTCGAAGCCTGGAAACTGGCATCAGCGGCCTGTGGGTAGATAATTTCATCATCTGCTGACAATACCAGAGATGCAATAGGGGCAGCCTCTGAAATTTCTCCACGATAAAAGTTTTTCGAAAAGTACGGAGCATTGTCGTTCTGATCTAGGACATGGATGACTGCCGAACAAGTTGATGAAACTGAAGCCATATTTGTTGCCCGCACCGTTAAATTGAAATGTCTGAAAATGAAAAAATTTTCTCAAAACCAATTCTCTGCCAAAAATTTGGGCATTTTCTGAATAGCGTCATACTTACTTATTTTTTTCAAAATCCAAAATATCTTTTGTAGAGATGACACCAGTTGATGGATTAATTAAGAACATGTCACCGGAATTTCCGTCAATGATTTCATAAAACACCGAAGAGGTGGAGCGTGCTTCAATTTGCATAACGAACATTCCAACTGGCAAATTTTCATATATTTCAGCGGCAGGTTGAATTTTTAGGAAACGAGGTGGATCATTATCTGCCATGGTAATTATAATATGAACCGGAATCTGTGATGAAAGAGATGGATTTCCGCTATCAATTGCCTTCACTTGAAGCATATATTCTGGCATTGAATTAATATCTAATTCTTTTGCAACTGTTATGATTGCCAAAACCGGATCTATATCGAAAACATTTCCAATATTTCCACTTACAATTGAATAAGTGATCTTTGCATTATCACCTATGTCTCGATCAATTGCATACAATTGCACTACCCGGGAACCTATTGCTGCCGTCTCAAAAACTTTTCCCTGAACAATTTTACTTGTGAACTCAGGGGCATGATCATTATGATCGTGTACAGTTATAATGATCTTTGCATAGTTTCTTTTCGCTGGGGTTCCTTGATCTTTTGCTATTACAATCAAAACGTGTTCGGCGATCAGTTCACGATCCAATCGTTGTGTCACTATTACGTTTCCAGTTATCGAATCAATCCGAAATAATGTCAACGAAATCGGATCTCTAACGGCGTGTAGGGTATAGAAAAGTTTTTTGTCTTCATCCATGTCGGTTGCATGCAATTGAAGGATTTCGGATTCTTCTTCAATATTTTCTGAAATATCTACACGATAAACTTGTTGCGTGAATTCAGGCCGATGATCATTTATATCGATGACTTTTACATAAAGTTGTGTTGTTATCACATGTACACCATCTGTCACGCTTATTGTCAGATTATAGTCTTTTTGAGTTTCCCAATCAAGAGATTTTGCAAGTAAAACATTACCATTGTCGCGACCAATATAAAATTCATTACGAGGATCACCATCTGAAAGAATGAATGAATATTAATTATGGTAGTTTGTTTCTAAAAACAAATTTATTAAGGATCAATTGAGAAGTAATGGAAGTAGCACCAATACAAATATAGGTAAGTGTGGATCATGGTAGGAGAAATTTTCTAAGTTCGTAACACTGATATTCTCCTTCGAAAACCCCAAAAGGGATTTTTTCAACTCTCCAGACCGCAAGAGTTACAATCTTTATTTGCTCTTTTGACTAGATTTCCAGCATTTAACCAATTTTACTAAATTTTCAGTTTCAATTCTAGTTATATACCTAATTTTCTGAGTACATAGGGAAAGAGTAAAAAAAAAACAATAAATTATGGGATTATGTAAAAATAAATTAAATTAAATAAAAATAGTTTTACGAATTCATACATAGTTATTATTCTTATTATAATTAAAATTAGGAATGCAGACAGCAATTCCGTCTTTCATATAGTCACTGCGACCTGTACGATCTTTTGTGACTTTATCCCTAAGTGACCTAGGGCGCCCAATCGATCTCTAAGTCTTTTACAAAACCTGTAAAGTTCTTTGCAGCCAACTTTGGAACATCTTCTGGCGATGGGTATACCTTTTTTTAGATGCTTTAGCCTTCCTTAAGCGGCCAAGAGCTTTATAGTCGCAGAGGACATGTTCAGCAGTGTCGTCATCTTGCATACAGAAGCGACAGGTCTTGCCATCGATCTTACCCATCTTATTAAGATAATATATGTATCTGAGTGGGCAGTGCCCAGTAGATAGACCCGTTAAGAGCCTTCGTTCTTTTCTGCTGATCGTTAGGAATATTTTTGTTTTCTGTTTCGAATAAATAATAAATTTTTTCATTTGCCTTGATCTTGTGAGTTTTCCAAGTACACAAATTTATTTAATTGAATTCTATCCTCCCAAGACCTGACTTGTTCCTAAAGGTGGTTCTTTGCGTTGGCAAAAAACACTTTCACTGGACAATAAACAAAGATCTGGCTCCTTCCTTTTCAAAGCGGTCCGCAATATGGTTGCCCTTTATGCCTCCATGTCCTGGCATCCAAATCAGCGTGACCTTTCTTATTTCGGATAGTTGCTCCAAGACAGTAAGACAGTCTCAAACCAGCTTAGAATTAAATGTATATGAATTAACGCTTTAAGTTTTTCGTGGCTGTCTCTTTTAAAATATACTTATATTTTTGCTCCATCCATGTTCTTATGAAGGATTTCGCGACCGTAGATTTATATGGCTTGGATCGCTGCCTAAAAATGGTAGGTGAGAAACCCAGTGCATTAGTCAGTCGGTAATTTGGACTATATATGTCCACCACCAGAATGCCACTGTTGACGGTCCCCTAATATTACCTTGAACGGTGTTTAAAAAATATAGCTTTTCTTTTTAATGTCTGAGATGGGGTTGACCCCTATCATATCCGAAATAACCTCAAGTTAACGATGATAAGAAATTTGTAGGAGATCATTGCGAGATGTAGTTCATCATCAACAGCGAAACATTTGCCATAACTTTTCTATGTAGAGTGAACAACCTTTTATGAACGCTCGACAGAGTGAACAGTTTGCAAGTAAAGACTAAATGCTCAAAAATACAGAGATTAACTCGCTGTTACGGGGACATCCTCTTTTTCTTCAATAAGTCTACACAAATTGTCTCTAGAAAGTCCAATTGTTCAATTTTCGAAATTATTCACATAAAACGGTTTTCTAAAAATAACTTTGATTGCCTCCAGTTGTCAGTCTGTTTTCAGTAGAATTTCGTTTGGGTTTTCACCCATTCTAATTGCTTTACTTTTGGGAACCTGGGTTGGGATACCGCAGACAGGTATGAAATTACTTAATTCCATCACAGATCCATTTCTAAATACATGACAAGATCAGGTGATTACGATTTAGTGCTAGTACTAGTTTTGTGAGAATATGTAAACAATTCCACACCAGCTTAAATGTACATTATAAACATCATTCAAGATTCAAGAGTCACAAGAGCCGCTCTACTCTCAGAAAGAGTAGTATGTAGATCTTGTGATTCTTGTGGTCACTTCTGATTTTTGTTGAAATTAACTTGGAAGACAGTTTTAGTTTCATCGAGGCTGGCAAAATATTTATACTGATCATCGGTCTTTGACCGGTATATACTCCCCAACATCCTTGTTTAGTTTTTAGCCATGAACATAATATTATACCCTAAAGGGAGGGGACAAATCAATGATCATTCGTTCGTAATTCAATTCTTCAAAACATTACTTGACCTTCGAATTTCAATTTAATTTAGAAGACATTAACTACATATAAAAGTGACAGCAATAAAATAAACAAATATTGTTCTTTTTGAATTTTGGATTAGCTATTTTTGTGAATTTCCATCTACTACAGTTAGAAGTCTATAAATTATTCTTTATTAGCAGATGCAAAATGATAAGTTTAATATCAACACAATGGCTTCCGCCACATTAATTATAATTACATTAGAACTGATCTATGTAGATCTGGATCGTGTACATGCAGTGTGCAATTTCGGGCTTCAATCATGTCTAAAGTTAAATCATGACCTTCTCAGTTTGAGAGCGATTACATTTTGTTTAGAAATAAAAGTAAGACTATTTTCTAGGATTACGCTAGGATAATCAACTTTATCCACGTTATTAAGAGTAATACCATTTACAAAATATGAATAAAAATAAGAACTATACAATAACGGATAAAATGCTTATTCCATTAAGAAAAACAAATATTTATATCATTTAGCACCGCCAACAAAAATGAGGATATATATAGTTGAGTTAGACATCGTTAACTGCATATATAAAATAAAAAGTAATGGGCCTATATGTCTGCCTTGAGGTACTCCAATAGAAACGATTATATAAAACTTGGTCGATTTTCTTATCATATTTGTAGCTCTCTTTCCATTTCCATCTTGCATAATGGGAATTTAATGTAAATTCAACTAGTTTAGTGCATTACCGTTATTAAAGGAGCTCACAATGGAAGTTCATAAATTTATTTATTTATTTCGGTAGATGCTAGCTGCAATTCTACATGTAAACATAGTACAGCTACAAATGACCACTAAGATGAGTAATAAAGCATATAAAAAACACAACAGTTTTACAACAATTTAGAGCTACCTTTGAGTGCGATTTACTAAAATGAAAGTCGATCAAATTATAATTCAAATTCAAATTACTACTAATTCTCAGTAATTGGCGTAACTGTCCACAATTCGTACAATGCGAGTTAATATGAATAAAAATCAGTAGATCTTAAGCGTATTGGTGGAGATTTAATACTTTTACACTCTAGTTAGAACAGTGTGTCGATATCACCTTTCAAATGTTGAAAACAAAAACAATATCAAAAATTTTCCTTCAAATATGAAGAGTAGATAAGTATATCAGATCTCTCAATATATGGTGGAATCTCGTAATTCGGGGCCTCTTAAAGCAAAATGCAGGTATCTTCTCTGCACTTTTTTAATGTGAGCAGATTGACGCTTGTAAGATGGGGACCAAACAGGGTATATTCCAAGATGGGTCGAGCAGAGGTTAAAACTAACTTTTTTTTTGTATAGGCATTATCCAATTCCTTAGTCCAGTGTTTTATTAAACCCAGAATCGAGTTAACAATGTAATCAATTATTAATTAATTAATTATTAAAGTTAAGTCTTGGGTCAAACTATACACCCAAGTCAAGAGTATCTTAGCATACACAATTAATATTGTAGGCAAAAACTCGAAGGAATACTTTGCGAGAAAAGAAATAAATAATCCTACATATGTGATTGTTTAGAAACAGTGAGTTCTTCGCGCACCAACAAATCTGTTTAGAGCCCTCCTGCAATTCCACACAATCCAATTCACATCTTATGAACTTATACAGCTTTACGTTATCTGCATAGATCAATATCTCAGAGTTCACAAGTACATGAGAGGCATAATTTATGAACAAAATAAATAGAAGGGGTCCCAAGTGACTTCCCTGTGGTTCACCGGAATTAGCTATTATTTTGCCAGATTGTGAATGTAGGAGGATAACTAGCTAAGCAACCTTTCAGGAAAGCCGATAGCATGCTTTGTGGGATAGCTTTTCACAAGCCTTACGAAAATCAGTATAGGTACGTAGTGAATTTCACCTCCTGATTCGACAGACTTAATGCAAGATGACGAAAACTGTAGCAAATTTGTTGTTGTTAATCTTCCCTTTATAAAGCTGGTTTGCAATAATAATTTTCCTACAATGAAAGTACAAAAACTGACAGACAATGACCTAAAACAGTTTGAAAATACACTAAAGCTAAGTAATTGGTCTATAATTTGTGATATTCTCCTAGAACCTCACATAGAATTTCTATCTAACCCTATGATCCCACTAGGAAATTAAACGGAGATTTTACGAATATACATATCACCTGTCCATGGAATTAGTTAATTTAATTGAATCTCTTATCAAATTACAAATATAAAAGCATTTCTATATGTCGCTTCTGTGCTGAGCACAATATCTATTAAATATCGAGCATATATAAAAGAAAGCCTATTTAAAAACAAAGGTTGGTTAGAGAGTGATAGGAAGAAAATTTATTGCTCAATATAAGTATACATATGTAAGAATCCATTTATTTTGAAACATACACTCTTATAATATCCTTCTTAATGCTTCTGCAGACCCTGAGAAAATATTATTTGTGCTTCTTCGAAAAATGTCCTTCAACAGCTGCCTTGAAAAATTAATTGTTGTGAAATTGCTTTTCTTGTAAGTGTTGTTTGAGAAATTGATATTTTGAGAAAGAAACACAAAAAAAGAAAACATCGAGATTATAGGGTGAGGGTTTCATTTCAATGAATCCATATATTGCATCCGTAAAGCATTTATTAAAATCTAGAACTTGTAAAATGGATGGCCATGATTCTTTTAAAGTGTTTTTATTTTATTTTGTTTTATAACCAATCAACCATGTAGTAAACTGTTCTTTTGATTTAAATTGTGAATTTTCATTGAATCATAACAATGGAATACAGTTTCAAGTTTAGCAGAGTATTCATACGCGCAGACCATAAAAAACTAATTTTCTTTCAAGAAGAAAGTGAATCGAGCGCGTGAATCGAGCGCTAAGTGGCATATACGATGCACTTCACCAAAGTTTGTGACGATTTCCATATACCCTTGAGACAATAATTTTAATTTGTTTTCTTCGCCAAAGAGCTCAAGAAATATGAAAAATGAACTTTATTTAAGCTCGATGTTGTAATTATTTTGGCGGAGATAATCTCACTAATATATATTGCGAACACCCCCCCCCCCCCCTTCCTCCCTTCAGAAGTCGATCCCATCTATACAGACGGTCCCAAACTAATATGACTATATTTTGCCAAATGAATCCTCTCGTCCAGACAAGTAAAAATTTGTATGATAGGAGAAAGGCAAAATGTCACCTTACCGCTTTCGAAATTTTGTAACAAAAGTGTATGTTAGTGGGGGTGGGTATTTAAAAAAAAAATAAAAGAAAATAAAAAAAAGTTTAAAAACTAAAATTTTGAATTTGAAGCGCCATAACTCTGGAGTGGGTAGGGTTATGGAGGCGATTTAACATTCATAGGACAGACCTTCTACAATCAATTCCGTCATAAAATAGACCGTGTACCCTGTATTTTTCCAGATATAGGGTGTTTAATAAAAAAAGAGTATATTTTACTAGTCACCCTGTAACTCAGTAGGTTGACATTTCCCCCCCCCCCCCCCCTTCTGTCATACATTTCTTACTCACCTGGACGAGAGAAAAAATATAGTCATATTAGTCTGGGGCACCCTGTATAACCCAAAGCCAGAAATGTAAACCAGTTCTAACCAGGGATATGTGGCTTTAACTAAGATTTTGACACACAAATTAAAACAACTCTGGAATCTGAGAATATGCTCACAAGGTCATCAATACAGCAAACAAGGCTGCATGCATTAATACTACATACTTTCAGTCCAGGAGATTGTTTAGCATAAGCATGTAACATGATATTAGTACAATTTATTTATCCCATCCAAGCAAGGTCATCGCCCGACAAACCATCAAGCGGCATAGTTGTAAAGATTTTACCGACTTTTTATGGTACCCAGTAAAAATCAATACACTATACTAAACTTATTTGTCTTATTTAATATTTTATTCATTATCCTATAAAAGGATTTTCTTCTCTCTAAACTGCGTTAAAATCTATATAAAAATTTATTAATCTTATCGCTCTTTGGGTGTGGACTTAAGCTTTCTTTTTAACTTTTTTATTAGTTTTCAGTAAAACCCACAAAAATTTAAAATATCATTGATATTTCATTTCGATTTTCCTGTGAAGTACCACAAAGATCCATACTAAGGCCAACGTTGTTTAATATTTTTCTCATTGAATACACTATATTCGACCTCCAAACTCACTTAATTTGCTCTATACAAAATTCAACTCAAACGAATTAAAAATTAAGGAAAATTAATGTTTATGTTTTTCTTTCAATAGATATATGTTAGTGACTGCTGCTGAAAATTGTTCTAGGAATAAATATAGCTTGGAATGATCAAATATAAATTTTCATTCCCTTATGAACCCTAATTTATATTCTAGATGTCATACTTTCCTGTTAAACATACAGAAAAGTATTGAGTTTGGTGCGGAAGTTAAATTTAATACAAGTTAAAAACTTAAAATTAATTTCATCAGTTCTACTATACATTCGCAATTCGAATTCGCATCATATTCCTAACACGCTTAGTGTGAACAAAGAAAAAGCTCAATTCTAATCACACGTCATTAGTCTTGATATGCTATATGCTCTATAACCCAAATCTCTCCAAACTTCTCATTTTAAATTCAAATAAATTTTAAATTCAAATAAACAGTTACTTACCAATAATATCATACCACAATTGATCGTTATCCTCATCACTTGCTTGAATCAATGTCACAAGAAATCCTGGACGATCACTTTCTGTCACTTCAACTTCTTGATCCAAGGATTTAACGATAGGTGGATGTTCTGATGTTTCAGGAATCGGTACGACAGCAACATTAACTCGTGTAGTATGAGATTTCTTTGTGGCTCCATTATCTTCAGCTCGAATAGCAATGTCATATTCTGTATCCGGTTCGAACGGCTTGGCAGCATAAATAACACCTGTATCTGGGTGAATACGAAACTTTGCCTTTCCTTTTCCAGACTTTATCGCATAAGTGACACGTCCATTTTCTCCTAGGTCGTTATCAATGGCCAGCACCTGTTCAAAATAAAACAGAGAGAGAAAATTTGTTATCATCATTTCAATGTAGACGGCGAAACATATCTGACATAATATTATTATCAAGATTGCATTTAAGCAGTATATAAATGGAAGTTGTCCTCAACAGCGGTGGTATCGGTTGGAAACAAATGTGAAATTTGCATGCACACTTATATATACATATATGTAGATAGGTATACTAGGTAGGAACTATATATCAGTAGACATGCAAATTGTGCTCAAAGAAATGTGAGGCTTAAGAAAAGAAGGAAATAAGCCAAAAGTCACGTAAATATTTCTTAAAGGATATAAATTTATAAAGTCATCTGTACGTCCGCACGTTAAGCTGTCGGAATTAATCTTAATTATGCGCTGCTTTGAGATTTTACGACTTTTAGTATTAGGCACAGAGTCGAGAGCAATTTTTAATTTTAATTTCAGCCTTTAATCATTTAACTTAGTACACATCCTCTGAAATAGACTTGTTTTATCTAAATAAAATGAAAGAAAAAGGGAACCGGATCCCATGTATAGGTACGACTTGGGCTATCCATATCTTAAGATGTAATTTAGGGGAACCGTGGCGTGGACACAGTGTTGTGATGAGGCAAACATGTGAGACATGTCTGCGGTTTGTTGGGTGATGAGTCAGATGGTAAAAAGTTTTTTCTGAATAATAAAAAGAATCGAGAAAAAATCAAAGGTTTCAACATCAAGTTTCTATAAATAAAACTGATATCGTAATCGCTCTGTTTAGGCGCTAATATTTCTAGAAATGTAGATAATCGTAGATCTTGAAGGTATTTAATTCAAATTTGTTTGTTTATTCCAATCACAACTGTCCATGTTGCGGAATCTTATCTTATGTACATTGAACGGAGATTAAAGCCAGAAGCACATCCAAGCTGCAAGACTTCCACGAGAAGTCGAGTCGACCATGTTTTTAGATGTGTCAATATCAACACAAGCTTTGCAGCTGGCTTAACGAAAATTTGTTCCCTTTAAAGATTACTTCTATGAATTGCGACATTTTGTATTTATGTTTTGACTTTTTCACATTTGTCAATATTGAACATTGTTTATTACCACTGGCATGTAAAAATGGATGGGTTATTTTGCGAAAGGACAATGCCAGTAAATGTATGGACTCTGGTACCTGCTCCAATAGAAATAAGTGATTAATCATGGGAAAGGTATTAACATTTGGAACAAGAATTCCGATGGCGTTTGTCTTGATTCCATGTCCGATCGAAGTAATAGCACTTTTATGTATATAGATGTAAGTCCCATCGTATATTACAATTTCTTTCGTCTCATCGTCTCCTTATTTTGGTATAGTCAGGTTTCGATCTATAATATCATTTCTGTTTATAGGGTCCAGTTCTACATGAATGACATCGTAGTCATTGATAAGGCATTCATAGGCTATAGCAATAAACTTTTCAAGCTTTTGCCTTGCCATATTAAACAATGTCGCAAGTCTCTCGTTAGTATCACCAATTCGCAGTTTTCTGAGAAATATACCTAAAGCTGTTCTTAGATTTTTACATCTCTGGCTTAGTGAGAGAGTTTGCTCTAACATAGAATCGAATTGATCGCAATTGTGTCCGATCCAAAAAATGCATCTCTTCATTAGTCACAACACCTCTCATGTTAAAATCTACCTTAGAGCCCTCTTGTAAAACATTCCAAATCATGTCACTAATATCATTGAGCTAGGCTGCAATTGAAGTCATGAATGACATGCAGAATTGAGGTAGTGCGGCCCAGTTACCACTCTCTAGGTGTTCTCGATACACTCTAGTACCTTTGGAATGTACAGCTAGTATTCACAAAATGTGTGTATCTTTGTGATAATCTATGACGGGCCTGATTAGGAAGGACAGTTGATAAAAATACAATGCCTGGGTGTGTTAGGTCCTGCTTCTAACCGATAGCGAAGAGAGAGTGGGAGGAAGGAGTGAAGTCAAGACCTGTTTCTGGGCAGCATGTGACTCATTTCCAATGATGCACAAAATGGCAGTGGATTATAAAATAACCAAAAAATACGTTATTTGGCTATTACTAAAACTGACATGTAACTCTGAACGGACATAAATTTAGAACTAGGTGCAATACTAACTTCTTTTCAGCTCAAAAAGTATTACAGATCGCTCTTGTAGGCGGGGTACAAAAATTTGCATCATCGTTTCATACATTTTAGAAGAATTAAGTAGGCACCTTTAGAACATATAAGTGAAGTAAGTGCAATAAGCCTAAAAAGTTTCACATAATGTGGTAGAATTCTGTTTATGTATTTGTTATGCTCATGGATTTTTCAAGGGATATTTCACGTAATTATTTAAAATGAAACAAAATTGTGAATTGCCACTGAAACATTAAAGAACACAAAAATGTAAACAAATATTGATATTGTTACGAGCAAAAAAGTGACACGAGCGACATCTGTTGGAAATGGAAGCAATTTTAGGTTAGTGACATCTTAGTAAACTTTGGATGCGGAGAATAGAATGAAGTGAACGAAGTAAACTATTTGAATTGCGATAATTAAAAGTACAGTACTAGCGATAAATATAGAGTTGATTTGATTGTTTATGAATTTGTGAAACTGAACAGTAGAGTTAAATAAACAGAGAACTTGTAAATTATAATTGAAATATTGTCTTTGAATAATGAACTAAAGCCACGCTCGTAACAATATTTTTACTCTCCTATCCTTTTTTGTGCTTCTTTTTCACGTATTTCCAGAAAATAAACTTTTTAGATTAATTTCAGGACTGCAACTTTCCTAAAAAAACATCTTTCCGGGATTATTCCGGCGATGATTTAAGCAGCAAGTTTTTATTTGAAATTAAATAAATAACTAAACTATTTAAAGTATTTTAATTTAAAAAAAAACACACAAAATATAATGTCCGACAAAAACACCAACTTGACGTTTAATTCTAATTAACATTATTAAGCTAAACTAAGTTAACTTCTTTTTGTCTAAGAACCGTGATTCTCTCTCCTCACAGCTACAGGGTTTTTACATAATATTTCGTTTCGTTTAGTTATATATTCTAAGGTAGTAGGCACAAATTAACCTATTTTACTCCCCAGATGTCATTTTCATGCCTGCCAACTAAACGGAATCAAAATATTTCTTCAATTCATTGTCATTCACGTTTTTCTAATTTTTCTCAGATCTTATAGTTTTAAATCTGAATAGATCTCGGTTTTCTCTTTCATCCCGCCCTTTCAGGTAAAACAACTTTAAAAAAACAAAAACGCCTCATACAGAGAAGAACACAGGGTCTGTTTACTGAGCTGCTTCAGGTTGCTCTAGAGCAAAAAAGGGTAGAGAATAAATGAAATTATTTTTCATGGAACTAGAACCCTGCGGTAAGGTACTCTAATGAGAACTGAACTATGTTTCATGAATCTTCTCTAACTTGAACTGAAGTGAGCTATGTAGAGTAAGATGTTTTGCTCTAACTTTTTTGAAAAAGCAACTTAGAGCAGGGTTCTGTTGAATATTACTGCCCGCGCTGGTCAGACCTGCTTTCTTCACATGCATTTTACTGTCCAAAATACCCAAATGAGTTATTTTTCTTTTTACTTTTTGAAGTTTGCCGTGTCTGTATTCAAGATTTTGGGGCAGAGTTGTCTCGGAGTTCATTCAAATTGGTTAATGATTGGAGCTCGAGCATAAGGGCAAATTTATAATATTCAGTGTTATATGTATGTATAGCTGTCGATAGTTGTAAATACTTAATAATGGACTCATTAGAGAAATATTTAATAACAGCCGAAAATAATCAATTCATATAAATCTTATATGTTGCTTATTATTTTTCAATTTAGATTATTTCTTTGGGCGAGGTTCGGTTTCCCATATGTCCCTTTGCAAATTAAAACGCATAACCTCATAATTCAAAGAAATTGAACATTTTTCACATTTTTCACGCTGAAGTGAAGAAGAGCAGCACATTTGTGTCCAGTATTCTGAACGAGTATTATTTGCTTCCTTTAGTGCGCGGCGCGACAACGCAGCGAAATTTTAGACAGCGCGGCAAAAAGCTTTGCCGCGTATTCAATTCTAATCCAAAATTTGCTGCTCAATTTCAGTGGTGCCAACAAAAAAATTATATTTGTGGTAGGCAACTTCATATCAAAATATGTAGTGCCAATATAAAAGTGCTATCTATACCCAGCTGCGCCCTTATTGCAATGTGTGTCACAGCGCGGCGAAGCAATTTCACTGTTCAATTTGCCCCGCTGTCGCGTCGCACACTAAAGAGTAATCTATTTCAAACACATTAAAAGCAGAAAGCAAAGCCACAGATGATTTTTTTTTTTTTTTTTTTGAAAACATGCTACAGTTTGAGCACTCACAAATTGAAACCAAAGGCAGAGACAGCAGCAGAAACAGAACTTGAAAGTTGATCAAATCTCAAAAATTCTGCTTCTAATTAATACTGCCAATATAAAGAAAGCTAACATTTTTATTTCATTATGGGCGTCCTTTCTTTTAGAAGGGTCAAAGAAATTTGATGTGAGACAAAAAAAATTTCAATGGAGGGAAAATTAATTAATTTTGTTAAAAGTAATAAAATGTTGTTTTATAAACTCAATACTAGGTACTACGAGAAAGAAAAGAAGTGGCAAGAAATTTCTAAGGAACTAAATATTTCAGGTATGTTTGTCGTCAACATAATTATGAATCATAAAAGTAAATTTTCCTATAAACTCTCCATTTCATTATTACTGTGGAGCTTTCAAAGAAAAGGTGAAAAACGTTGCTTGATGAGTTCGAAAGGTGAAAAAACCTACAAAATCGTCCATCTGAGAAAATGGAAATTTTACGACCAGTTATTGCTTCTAAAATGTTTTGCAGGTATTTTAACTATTGATTCATTTTTCATATACCAGTATAACTAAAAATTTTATTTGTTAGCACTGCTAATAATTTTACCAACTCCGATGAAAATATGAACGAGGAAAGTATGCTTTCATCGGATATCTTTGAAGGCCATCTAGAAAGTATCTGATGACTATAAAATACCCGCAGAATCTCAAAGTCCTACTTTTGAGTTATCACCGAAGCCAGGAACAGGAAGATGACGTGTAAAAGCAAAATTAATGCGGAAGTTTTAATAAAAAATGCTATAGTGAAATGCATTCGCTAATAAATGCTGCCAAGAAAGGATTCACTAAAATTACTCCAGTAAGCGTATTTTTTCAATGGCTTTTTGAGCAAGTGGAAGAGGCAAAGTTATCACAAAAAAAATGTCCAGAATTGAGGAAAGGAGTGATTGGGGGGGGGGGGGGGTGGTCTATAGCAAAAGTGTGATCAGGAACTTTAAAAAATCCTTCAGCACACTCCTTCGTACTTATTTGCCGCCTGTTTTTTTTTTTTTTACAAAAACAAAATTGTGCGCTGGATATGAATGAAAACGGGTTTTTCTTTTGTGTCAGAGCCAGTTGTGTGAGAAGTACCTTGCGTTGTGTGAGTGTGTGTATGAGTAGAATAGTCGTGCATAACACAGAGTGGCTTTCTGTAGATGAAAGAAGATTATATTGTAGATAGTTTTAAGAGAAAGAAAGTAGCTTAAATGTTGCGAAATGTACCCGCAAGATGGCGTTAAATGCAATGTAATTTCAGATTTTAAGTTGTATTTTACAGAAATCGGCACAGATTCAGTAATTATGATCGAAACTGGATTTGGTGGAAATAATTATTTTAAGAAAAAGTAAGGGTTGAAAGTAACCCTATCCACTTAGCCTTCTTCGTTAATTTCGGTACTAAAAATTGAAGTATTGGTAAAAAGAATCCGAAAACTCCCCCCCCCCCCCCCTATCGAGAGGGCTCCACCTTGAGTGCACAATCCTCGTATTGGCGCATATCCTGGCTATATTTAAAAAAAAAAAAAAGGATTATGGAAATCCGTGCAGTATTTCCAACGAAATATCGATTTGGGTGTGCAAAGGAAATTCGAGGTGACCCGAAAAATGGTCGAATTGATCGTCTTCCATCACAGAAATTTTATAATATAAATGTCGGCACATGAAACTGCATCTACATTTTATACCCTAATTGGATATGTAATTAGATTTTCCGTCCGATAAATTGTTTCGGCGACATCCGAAAAAGAAAAAAGTGAAAAAAGTTTAAGGTAAAATATTACTGTTTATTTAGTGAAACATTAGAGTTTTTCCGCTATTGATTGTGAAGAAATGATGCGTCAGGGAAAGTGACTTCCCATGAGAAAAATGTTGACAACACAGCACTAACGGCTCGAAAGAAAAAACGGATGAAATATATGCGAAGTGTCGTAACTGGGGTGTATTCGACCCAGATACATTCAAATGAAGTTTTCTGCGGCAAAAACATTTTAAGAAAGTTTTTTGAATCGAGAAAAGAGTATACCAGTGAATAGAAATTGGCGAGACCTTTAATTTGATATGCAACATGCCATATTGAAACCAAATTACTTCTACGGAATGTTGCTGGTATCCAGCTGAGGCGAACTGTAAAATCCGTTTTTCGATCGAACATAACTCTACCGAGTTAGAGGCGATCTAAGGTGCTAAAAATCTAGTACTTCAGTTGGAACAGAAAAAAGGGAAGTATTAGAAAAGTGAGTAAGGGGATCGAAAGATCTCCGAAAATAAGATGCTATTAGTTTTTTTTTTAAATAGAAAATATACTGCGCCCCAAGGGGACAACGTTTGATCTAGTACATTTTTGAAAATCGAGTATAGAATCAAATTTCTCTGATCGTTAGAAGAAATTTGAGTACCCACACGGATTATACTTGGAGTCTTAAATAGCCGGAAATATCCAAAAACGTTTTCAAAAGGCAGGAATACCTCTATATTGCCCTCACTAACCTACTACAAGTTTAAGCCTCACTGCTGAAGCAGATATGAGAAACCTTAATGGTGTAAGCACTCTCTTAAGTTTACTACTTAACACTCGGAACGGGCTGTAAGTCCCGATCAAACTTTCTGTTACGATTTTTCAATCTGGCACGAAATGCTCTGAAATAAAATTTTGAATCTGTACTCGTCGTCTGTATTGCGGCATTAAAGGTAGGGGCATGGAAAATCTCAAGCAAGGAGGCCAAGGCAACCCATTATTCTAGCCTGGTAAGTATAAGAAGATGTGAATCGAAAGGAAACTAAATGTATGAGGATACTGAGGTACCGAGGCCACAGACAATAGCTACGAGGGACATTTACTTTTCTGTTGCAATTATTGACAGCTTTTTGTACGAAAGAAAACATCTTCGAACATAGATCTTCGGAAGATAACGATCAGCCACCATCAACAACGAAGGACATTATTCTTCCTTGAACTGTAGCTCCTGCAGTTAAACTATACACAATTTACGCGGGCTATGCAAATTTTTTAATTGTTTTCTTGTTTGGTATCTTCTTTGTTAGGAGAGTAGAACGAGACAAAAGATCCAATGCATAAACCGATTCTTTGCGATAGCAAAATTTTCTACGGGGTCGTTGATTATACAAAAAAAAAGAAGGCATACAAACTTTTTGACAAATTTTTCTTAAGAAAGTGTTCTCTTACATACTCGTGCATATGAACGTACAGAATCTTCGTCTTCATCAAAAATATGAAAAGGGCAATAAACTACAAAATTAAGACTGAGACTGCATTATCATCCTTGACTTATTTCGAAAAAGCTCATTTTCATGGTTGACAACGGTTTTGGGCTCGTTGTTGGTGCGCTTACCTTTTTTGTTTTTTTAGAATTATATTTTTGTCTTGAACTTAATTCAAGAAAATATATGTTCAACTTTTAAACCGCGTACACTTCCTGGAACTTGTGCTACCATATAATATGATTATGTTGATTTATGCACGAACATAATATGACGGTGGTGGTGATGGTAGCAGCTGCGAGAACTATTCACGAAACGGCCATGTATGT
The DNA here is from genome assembly GCA_963924295.1 of Dioctria rufipes. NCBI lineage: Eukaryota > Metazoa > Arthropoda > Insecta > Diptera > Asilidae > Dioctria > Dioctria rufipes. Next base: position 159,161,624 of record OZ002743.1, on the reverse strand, counting down.
ATATGTAAACAGGCATAGAGGGAACATATCCATAATAACTAAATGCACACACATTATGCACGATTTTAGGTAGTAAATTCACAGAAGTCTTGACTTAATCTTAATCTCAACAAATTGGGGAAAAGCACATATTTAGAGAACACGAGCAATAAACTTTGGTTGAGATATACATATGTATGTGGCGGTGAGGTAGTTTATTTACTAGGATTTAACTATATTTCTCGTAGATTTTTAAGATAAAATAAATCAAAAAATTTCACATTTAGTTAGGAACTGAGCAATCTATACAACTTTCTACAACATTCTATTCATGTACTCTAAGGAAGAAATTAACATCTACAAGTAGCGACCTATATACAAGTATAAATGTTCTTCTGGTTTTTACGACTATACAAATACTTTCCCATGACTTTTTCGTACATTCAACAAGTATTTTTGATGAAATGCTTGGATGGATGACTGGACTGAGGTTGAGAATCCCAATAAGTCGCTACTGCTGAGACCACAGCAAGGCCCATTTTTCGATCCCGAGATTTATACGTACGTAACCCTTAAGAAATGAGTGCCCAGCAAAACTTTACACCAGAGTTATCATAGTTGGTATGTTGAGTCCCAGTAGTTTGAGTTAAGTTTACCCAACAGTTCTTTTGTAGTTCTACCCGAGGGGTAATCTAACCAAAGACGACTGTATTGGCAGTCGACCCAAGTCAAAATATTAGAGATAAGGTGTTTCGAAGCAATCCCGATTTTGAAGGGGATGACTTCGGGGCTGCACCAAGACAAGCAGATTCGTCCGCCTTTTCATTTCAGCGCATATCGCTGTGACCTGGATAAGTACCCCGTTAGACCGAGAATGAGAATTCAGGGTGGGTTTACACACCAATACCAGTTTGGAGACTGTTACGGGATTTAACAAGTCCTCGTCAGCCTATCCTTGTTCTCAGTGTATGAGTTGTTGTTGTCCATTTCCACATCCGGGTGCTCGCATAAAACGCCTGCTCCGGTGTTTTCTTTCGATTAGGAGACTTCTGCGTAATAATAGTGTGTGTCAGTTTGCAGCATATTCTGCCCTAGCTTGGATTTTCGGTTTGAAGTTGGCCTTTACCATAGTCTCGAAGAGGTGATCGCTGGCTCTGTCGATGTCAGATGCGATTGACTGCACAAATTCAAAGATGGATTCATGTGGAATTCTTGTTTCCGGGGTGAATGCAGCTCTAGTCGAAATAATACGAAATCGATACGAGGGGAACGAATCCGAATGAATTGTTTGGGTGCTTCCAGACCAGCTCGAAACTTGAAAATTCACAAGTGCTGCCATCAAACCCTAAATGGAAATTGATAAATTCATGATATCAGGTCGAATTTCTTAGGCCGTTCTGCTTCACTTTTACGGATTCTGGCTTATTTTTGCGAGTTCTAGTTCAATTTCAGAACTCTCCACCATAGGCAAGCACTAGAGCTTTTCAATTTTTTGTTTCTGGAATGGTCTCATTTGTCCTGATCTCATACTCTTGGGTGCCTTAGCTCTAAGTTTTCGCCAGCTTTTGTCTCATATCTAAGGTTACGCAGGCTGGTGGGTGGCTGGTGGGTGGCGGTTGGCGCGGAGTGGTGAAACTTTAGTGAGTTGATAGTAAGTTAAATTGGTGGTGTTTTTTTATGGATATTCGGTATTTGGTGCGCGATATGAAAGCTTTGGTGAAGATCGTAGTGGTGGTTGAGAATGGGTTGAGTCAAGTTTGTTGGTGCTTGAAGTTTCCTTTATTGGTATTCGGCGAATACCGATCTTTGCTATAGTGGTGGATGATACACCAATTTAATGTTGATATTTTTTAATTTATAATAAATCAATAATGATATTTTATGTATGTTTTTCTTTTTTATTAAATTTTTCTACTCAGTCCGAAGCTCATGAAGGTGTTTGTCATTACAGCGTTGGCCGGTTGAGCATGAGCGTAGGAAAAATCGTTGACACGTAGTCTTAGAGGCTACAATTTGACCTTGACATCTGAAGTCACCTTAACGTTTGAAACCGGAAGTGTATAGTCTTGGATAGCCCTTTGAAAATGGAAGTGTCTAGTTTTGGAGGCAACAATTTGACCCTGATTCCATCTAGTCGACAACGCCACAGGGATTCCGTGCAGCTTTTCAAACAGGCATTATAAGAGGTTTTCAAAAAGGTCTGATACCAGCTAAACTTTTCAATGAATTTATCTAATTACATATGTGAAAATAATAAAAAAAATTTCTACGCAGAAATCCAAATCAGTTCTGATTTTATTATTTTTTTTTTATTCAGAAGAAAGGTTTGATTATCATCTCACAGTTACCTCATAGTTTGAGAATATGAAATGTTTTATAATTTTAACAATTTCTTCTTCTTCTCTGTACCATTTTTTTGCATTTATTTATAATATCACAGTTTAAAATAATTTTAATAACTCTATAAATTTTTCGTTTACTTCTCTTCTAATCAAATTTCTTTATTATACAACGCATCTATTTTAATATTTCTAATTAAACAAAAAGCTTCTTAATTGATTATCTAACATGGATTTACTAACATTGAATCTAATCCAATAAACTTAATTGAATTCTTCACATATTGTGTTTCGAACAGTAAAGCTGGTAAGTTTCCAGCCCCAGATTTTCCTTCATCACCCATTTTAGGCCCAATATCTCCACACATGAGAGATGTCTTAATCGATGCATTATGAGAGTCTGACAATTTTTTATTAAAAATGTTTATTTCTATCTAGCGTGTGGGGGAGGGGGAGGCTACAAAGTTTTATTTGGTACATTTTGGAAAATCTAGTACAAAACCAAATTCCTTAGGTCCTGAGAAGAACGTTGAGTACCCACACTCCTATACTCGGAGGCTTAAACAGCTATTTATAGCCATCTCAATACTCGCTTTTTAGTATTTCCATCTTTTTTATTCTAACTGAGGTACTAGATTTTTCGCACCTTAGATTGGCTCTAGATCAGTAGGGTTATGTCCGAATGGAAAACGGATTCCACTGTTCGCTTCAGCCAGCTCAGTACCAGCTACAATAAAAAATTTTCTTTGCATACCTTTAGGGTAGTTGTAGGAATCTCCGCAGGGGGGTGGGGTGGTTACAATACCACATTTTATGCACATCAAATAAAAGCTCTTGCCTATCGGGTGATGTACTTTTTTCCCTATTCAGAAAACTTTCTCGAGACGTTTTTGCCGCCGGAAAACCCATTTTCATGCACTTGGGTGACATACACTCCAGCTACTACAGTTCACATATATTTTTGCATTTCTTTGTTTCATGGCCCCATTAGTGATCTGTTGTGGAAATTTTTTTCATAGGAAGTCATTTTCCACGAGACGCACCAATTCCACACAATCACGAGAAGTATACCTAAAAGTCCACATTTTCACCCATGAAAGTCGCTCAAGCTATGTACATCCGATCTCCAAAGCTTTCCCCTGCTTAATTGAAATAACATTGTTAATAAATTATGTTCATAGTATCATGATGCATTATTTAAGACATCTATCATGTCTGAAGGTGTCAGGATTAAAATTGTATAGAATGTGGGCATTCCCCTTTAGGTGTACCACAAAGTAGCCTATTTGGCCTGAGCTATTTATTACTCACTTCATGAAGGTTGGTCCGGTTTCATCCTCTGTTATGCAGATTTAAATAGCTAAGATTTCTGGGTGTTTTCCTAATTCGACATAAATGCCAATTCAATTTTAGCTTATAATTTGAAATATTATTTTTTAATGGTTGACGGAGCGAATGAACTAGTTTTCAGTGACTAAATCCCAACATTTACTACACAGAAAAATGCATTTAGCTTATGTTGTAGAGATTTTTTTTATTGATTTTTTTCTGGTTAAACGTTGTAATTCACGGACTAGTAATTCAACTACTTGTTGACCTGCATCGACTATAGTTTAATAAATATACCAGAAAAAGGTAATAAAATAATTCTCTCTGAATTCCATTGTAATTTAACCTGATTAGCCTAATCGTTGTTCCATTCATTTGTATTACTCTTAGTTACCCTGGTCTTTCCACTCCTCTAAATATATCAACACTATACCAAGCTATCGCACCTACTCTCTCACAAAAAAAAAAAAAAATACAAAAAATAAACCTCACCCGGATTTGTATATTATTAGGGAAGCTATGAGTTTAAGTGCTTTTGGGGTAGAAATTTGAACTAGTTTTCATTTTCCACCATCATGAACTCGATTTGTTTATCCCAGTTACATGCGCTCATTAAGAAATATACTCCCAGAAAAAAAAAAAAAAAAACCTTGAAACTTTTATTTATCACAGAGAACTAAAACATTTTTTTTTTTATATTTGTTGGTTTTATGAATGCCCTGTGGTGATTGTGGTAAAATGCAAACGTTGCAGCGCAAAGCAAACCAACCATCTGCAGACGTTTTGCTAGGCGGCTGGCTATATTATGCTGGTTGCAACTTGCAATCAGTGTGAGACTTGAGAGGAATGAAATATTTACTTCAATGAACTTATGGACGAAATTGAAGACAAGATGAATCACAGCAAGTTTCCACTCCTCCACCTCAGCCTGGCCGGGTACCAACCCTATCAACCGTGTACGGATATAGTGTACCTAACCTAGTCCTACTAGTATCCTGCTAGTGTGCTAGTGATGTTGAAAGCTTGAATGAATGGAAAACTTTTCCACAATTCAAATGAAATTGTGTCAAAAGTTTGTGAAACTTTATTAAATGGAGTCGTAGCCGGGGAACAAAAACCTATCTTCATGTCAGTTGCACACGTTCCAGAAAATATTTCTATTATGGTCTGCATGTGAGAACAAATCTAACTTGACACACACGCACACATAAAACTGATGGTGATGATTTATAGACTTTTAATTTAAATTGAATTTTAAAGAGGCGATTATAGGCAATCGATATTCATCACAGTCATCAGAAATGCGATCAGTTAGATTGTGGTCTAAGATGTTGCAGTATGAAATCGACATGGACCACAGTCAGGAATTCTATCAATAAAATCTTGACAAATCTGTTCTTGAGTTGCTTTCAAGTTAGATGGGAATATGAGTCAAAATTGGCGTGTATATCGATATCGAATTACAAATTTTTATAATTAGTTTTTAGTAAGCTTCTTATGTGACCTAACATGGGATAGAAGAAGAAATTCTTATATTTCTTGACAAATGTTGTATTATACACACATTTTTAGGTGAGATTCGAACCCCCAAAATATCACTTACCCATTACAGCATTCAAATGGTTTTGGAGTGAGAGTCCTGACATCAGGACAATGTCATTGGGCCATTGATATGCAACGGTTAGACTCCCATCATCAAATCCATTTGTCTTAACTAATTAATATACACCACCATTAATCGCTGTAGCTTAATATAGGAACTTCAACTAATAGGCTTTCCAAGAGTACGAAAGTAATCCCCAGACATACCCGACCTGACATATAGATGGCGACTTTTTTTTTTTGAAAATAAGTTTGAAGTTTGACGACGTTGTTTAGTATTTATTTGGCATCCATTGATAGTGAACGCTCTAAGTGAATTTGGAAAAATTGTAAAAATTGGTTATCGATATATTGTACAATACTTTTATTTAAAAGGCCTCAGTAAAACCAATATAATAGTGGAACTACATAGATTCTATTCTGGGGGAGTCTGTCCTTCATTTACAACTGTTAAATATTGGGTGATCGAGTTTAAACGAAGCCGTACGAGCTGCAAAGACAAAAATCGCAGTGGTCGACCAAAACAGGTGCGCGAGTTTGCAGACTTTAAAAAAGTGCTCAATGGAACAAAAACAGCGTCGTGAGAATGTTTCAATAGAGGGTTTGGCGAAGTTTCACAGCGATAAAGCCGAGTTTTTGCGTCGATTCATAAAATAGGGGTCCATAATTTCACACCTAAGACGAAACAATAAGGGAGAATTGACTTCAAAGAACACGAAGACAGTTCCATCTGCAGGCAAGGTCATGGCGTCAATTTTTTAAGATGCGCCAGTGATAATTTTCATTGATTATCTTCAGAAATGGAAAACAATCAACAGCAAGTATTATCCGAACTTATTAAGTGATGAAATAAAGCAGAAACGACCGCATTTGGTGAAAAGGAGAGTTTTGTTCCACTAAGGCAATGCACCACTCCACACATGTGCAGTTGCCATGGCCAAAATCAATGAGTTAAGGTTTGAATTGCTTCCTCACGCACAAGACTCAGCCCCCATTGGATTATTTTCTATTTCCGAGCTTTAAAAAAAATGGCTAGGTGGTAAAAGATTTGCCAACAATTAAAAGGTGGAATCTGCTGTTGATGGCTATTTTGAACAGCTCGACGATTCTCAGACTATCTAGAGAAATAAAAATGTTTTTTCCTAAATTATTTGTGTTTACTTTGTAAGTTCAGGTACTTCTGGGACCACCCTCGTACCAAAGAAAGATTTCGTTTAAATTTTTGAAGAGCATACTAAATCGAATAAGGAGGCTCCATCCAGGCTTGTCGGTTATCTAGTACAGTCCCTGATCATCGAATTCTGGACCATTCACAATTTATCTAATTTTTTCGATACTTATACTTGTAATACTATAAAAATACGGGTGTTCCAAAATGTTTTTGCGGTGTTAGAATAACAAACAGAATACAAAGTATACAAAAAATCTGGCTCCCTTACCATTTTTCTAGAAAATGTTTTTACCTACCGATTTGTATAGAGATCCTTGGCGAGATTCATATGCACTTTATAAACAAAATAGAAAAATCCAAAATTAATTGTGATTTGGCAGCTTTTTCATAAGCATTCATTTGTAAGTGAGGTGAATATTGTGTTCAGTTAATTTTTGGAAAACGCGAGTTTTTCCTTTCTTTTTTTTTTTTTAAATTTCCGATATTTGAAAAGTGCTGTGAGTTCTGTAGAAGTTTGATAAAACGAATTAAAGTGGGAAAGGGTAAGGATATTAATACTTTAATTTAGTTGCTCTGCTAAAAACAAGAATATTTTCCTTTCGTGAAATCTCAAGAAGAGAGAAGGTACATACATGTCTCACCAAACGATAACGAGAATATCGAAAACAACAGAGGAAAATCAAGAGCAAGCAAGCAATAAGCAACAAAATTATCATGGTAGAAGAAAAACAACAACACGAATAGACCGTATAATAGTCGTAAACATTTACGAACGACGATTTGCATTTCAAAGAAGCTTGCATCAAGACCTGCCTCAAGAGCAATTCAAATATCGATAATGACCTTAAGGAGACGCTTATACGAGGTTAATTTTAAATCGAAGCGACCAGAAAAGAAGTCTAAGCTCACAAAGATGATGTGATGAGCCAGGCCGTAGTGGGAACGAGCTCATCGCTGTTATTCAGTGAATGACTGGAAAATAGTAATTAACATTTTTTAAGCATATTTATGTATTTATTTTTGCTCACAGGTAACTTTTTTTTCCGTTCCATTTATTAGAGAGTTTTACTATGAAATAAATTCATAGCGAATTTAGTCAAAATGAATTTAACCGAAATTGCTACTAAATCCGTAATTGGAGAATTAAGTGGCAATCAAGTAAATATGTAGTATTTCGCCTCACACACATATAATTCACACTTAAAAATTATTTTTAAATGCATATATGAGGTCAGTTTGGCTATACACTTTGGCATATACGACAGGCAGGAACCAAGCCGTACTGATGAGTAATACGGTTCCTGCTGATTCGAAACGCCAATTTTTGCAAATAAATTTCTTTTTTCAAAGATTTTTCGTTTGCAAAACGAGTTTTTCACTCCGTTCCATTTAGTTTATATTTAGCGACGAATGCAGGCTTGAAGGTGTAGTAATGAAGAGACACCAGTTTGTTCGATGGCGATCAACAGAGCGATATAATGAAGGTTGCGACATAAAGACCGTCAAGCATTCACCAGTCACAATGATATGGTGCTGTATCTTCCGTAAGGGACCACTGTTTTTTTCATCCAGGAAACAAATGATTCACAAAAGTTTACTACATCATTTTAATTCCCTTAATTCGTCTGATATATCCTACACCTTTATGCATGATGGTGCGTCCTGTCATCACGCTTGATCCATTCAAAACCTCTTAAATACCCATAATATCCCGATGCTTTCCTTGCCAGGCAATTCTCCCAAATCTTAATTCTATGTAGAGAATGTTTGGAGTCTCTTAAAATCCTAATCCTATGACACAAATCCTGAAAAGAAATATTATCAAAGTATGGCAAAATAGCTGCGAAAGTAAATAACTGATAGGACGGTGTTAAGAAAGTATGCCAAACAGGATAAGGGTAGTTATTAATTCTAAGGATGTCCATACTAAACATTGACATATACAAGGAAAAAAAAATCAAATACATATTAATAAATAAATATGAAAGCTAAAAATATTAATTTTCTCTATATTATGTGGGTTTGATAAAAAAAAAAAGACAAAGCTTTGGGAAAATATCAATAGCCCTAATTCGATGAAGAGAGTCTGTGTATGCACAGTTCTCACTCTCTACATGTGTCATTATTACCTGAAAAAAAATGGGAATCTATCTTGGATCTATCTTGATCCTACAAACTTGAATAAGTTTAATTTCAATTGAATTTATTTATTTACAAAAATGTGTATTATAGACAATAATTAAATTTCCTTACTAGCACAGGTGAAGTATTCATATGCAATAATTTAGTATGGTTAATAATTATTATTATAATTTATTTTTTCCCTGACGGTCTCAAACCCCGGACGAGACGGTTGTTTTTTCTTCTTGTATTTATGAATTTTATTTAGAATCGTTAAAAATAAAAGTTCTTAAAAATTCTTTTTTATCTATTATTATAAGTTAAAAAAAAAGGGAAAAATATTCAAAAATAATTATACAGCAAATAACACTAAAAAATAACCGGTCAAGTGCGAGTCGGACTCGCGCACGAAGGTTTCCGTACCATCGTACAAAATTTAACACTATTTTATTAATTTTTTCAAATGAGAGTAGGCGTCATGTGAAAAAAAATTGCTGTCATTTGAAAAAATAATAATAATGCTGTAATTTTAAAATCGTTTGGAAAAAAAATGCCTACTTATAATAATAATAATGAATGAGAATAAAACGAGGAAAAAACGCCGAAAAAAGCACGTTTCTTGTATGGGCGCCCCCTTCAATTTTTAATTTTATTTTAATTTTATTATTTGTTGTTATATCGCCAATAGAAATACACAGTCTGTGAAAATTGAGATACAACCTGGTGATGGACGGACAGCGAAGTCTTAGTAATAGGGTTCCCGTTGTTACCCTTTGGGTACGGAACCCTAAAATGGAAACAGGAGTTAGAAAAAGAAAACTAATTTAACTAAAATCATTAACTGAATTTCCGCTTTTATAACAAATTTTTATCTATGTATGTGTATATAGTAATTTATCTATGTAACAGGTAAAAAAGGAAAACTCGAAATTCTTTCCTTTCCTAAGTATGAGAATAAATTATATTCAATAATGGTCGGGGAGAATTCGCCGACCTTGGGTAAAAACTTTAAGACTATCCAAGTCTTCCCGTCTCTGTGGATAATAATATCTGGGAATTTATGGCTTAGTAATAAAGATACTCATGATCCTAGGAAATGGGAATATGTATTTCGATAGTTAAGAAGTAGCAAGAATCCTGGCGCCTTGGTGTACGTATATCAGATATTTAGCATGCCAGCATGGTTAAAAATAATGCATGTAAAGGAATACGTTAGGTACGCGGTAGTATTAGTAATGCATGTGCGAGTATCCTCTTAACATTGATAATTAGTTTGTAAAAAAAAAAGAGGAAAGGTTTGGTAGTAATTGAAATAGTCATCGGGCACGGAGGCGAGTTGATGCCCAGCAAGCAAGATGATACGCGGATTAGTCGCACATCATATTCCGTCGAAGATAACTTTTATCGCCGAAGATTATTATTTTCTATATTGCGGAAGTCAACCGCTTCGGGAATGGATGTGTCCCGAATGCAATACTTCTAGGGAATACGAAAGTAATACTTCTTAATGAATTGCTTTCGTATCATCTAGCGAACACGAAACCAATACCTGCAGAAGATAAGAGAAAGATATCCTTGAGAATCACGTTGATTTATCAATGAACATTGCCTGGAAGAGAGGAAAGTGATATCGTCAAATTGTCTCGATAATATCGCCATGGTAATAGAAGGAATTAAATTATTTCTAAATACAACTTTGTAAATGAGAAGAGTAAAGTATTATATAGGGTCCGCCAAATAACTTTTTTTTTTTTTAAACAGGGCGCAAAACATCGAGTGTAGCTTCGGTTGTGTGGCACGTAGCGCCGTCCTGTTGAAACCAAATGTTGCCAATATCCTCCTCTTCAATTTTCGTTCAACATGGCCCGATAACGATTGCCATTGACTGTAACGGCCACTCCTTGCTCATTTTCGAAGAAAAATGGCCCAATTATGCCTCTGGACCAAAATCCGCACCAAACAGTGACTCGTTTTGGGTGTATCGGCTTTTCAATGTATGCGTGCGGGTTTTCTGTGCCCCAAATGCGACAATTTTGCTTGTTTACATACCCGCCAAGATCAAAATGAGCTTCATCCGAAAAGATGATTTTTTTGGCAAAATCGGCATCTTCTGTAAGTCGATCGCAGGCAATATTTCCCAGCGTTGTTCAAGCGTATACACAACCATATTCATTCAGCGGAAGAATACAACTAATTATCTGTCAAATCAGACATGAGCTAAGTGTTACCATTCACGAAATAAGCACTAGTTGAAAAAAAAAACGTTAGATGGCGGACCCTATATATGTGGAAAACGCTTATTAAACTAGAAAGAATAGACCTAAATTTTCAGATAATGAATCTTCTTCAATAAAAATAAATATAAACCGGTTTTCGGCATTGGTTATCGTCCTCTTTTTGTCTAGAGGAAAAAGAGAACTCATATCATCTAATTATTGCTTAAGCAACTTAAAAGCAATTTTCAAACAGATGATAACTGGAAGATATCCTCCAATTATCGCGCTGATGATTTTTCATCTCAATATTTGCTGGGTGTCATCTTGTATCGTGGATACCTTATTGGTTTTTTTTCTTTAATTTCGGTGTGAAAACCTATGTATTCGAAACCTAGTGTACGTGAGCCAAGAAATAAACAGAAAGAAAGAAACATATTTAGTAGAAAATGGAAAAGTTAAGAATATTTACATCTATGAAAAGTGGTAGAAGAGCATTCTGCGGAAACCGTTCGGCTACTATGTAGAGGAATTCTATATATATATTTTTATGTCACAAAAAAAAAAAAGGGATAGACTTGTCACAAGAATTAAATGCCTTAGATTCAACAGATAATCCCGATGAACTCATGCATTGGATCTTTTTATTAAGGTAACTTGGAATATGTAGTCGTAGCAATTTATCAATTTGAAGACACGTTCGGTATTTAAGAAAGATATTTCAATAATTTTACGTGCATACAGCCAGACATAATCATATCACTACTGATAACTTATAAACTTATGAATAATTCCATCCAGCATTCATATATTAACGTCACCAAACGTAATAATTGATATAAATAACATTTGGACTAATCTCATCTTCGTAGATTTTAAAGTAAAATCTGCTATAGTTCACAGTCTGCGCACAGGCTAGCATATGTATATTTTCCGAAAGACCAAATTCACATAAGCAGACCAGTTGAAGATCTTGTTCATAATAATACCAAAATTAATTAATTGTGTCCATGTACGGAATCACAGAGTCAATGATAACAAGCGAAAATAAATTCAGACCTGTCAAAGTTTTCCCTAGAAATAACTACTAGAGCACTTTGAACTTTTCTATATTGGGTATAGTTTTTCACAGGCCAGGAAAAAGTAGGTCCCACTTAATCGTGAAACAGCATTTTCAGCTAAACCTAGTCTTGTCTATATATAAAGCTATTAAACATCTGCATACATGTGAATACTACAATACTTCAAAACTATATACATATATGTATATTTATTTAACATTGAAAATAGTATTGGACCATTATTGGAGCCCTGTGGAACGCCATTGAAGATGGGACACGAAGAAGAAAGTTCTGTAGTAATATTAGTAATCTATGATTTACCGTATCATATGCCTAGTAAGGTGCAACAGTGTTAAAAATGTAATTCGCTCGATGTTAATACTTTCACGAAAATTTGAATTGATTTTGAATACAGTTGTAGTCGTGAAATGTATGCCGACTACGAAAACTGAATTGTCATTCACTATTCTGCTCTAAATAGAGTTTACTTTGAGTGCTGAAAATTTTTTTTTTAAACCGTAGAAAGAAATGACAAAATGCTAATAGACTATCTTGATATTCTTAGAAACGCTAACAATTCTAGCAATCTTCTAAGTCTAGGGGAAATTTGAGGACATATACAGGTATGAAAAATATGAGACAGCTTAATAGATATTACCGGTAAAATTGTTTTAAAGAATCGATGATAAATCCTATTTGGGCCAATTGAATTAGGCCAAATAGAGTAGATAGCAGTGGCGACCTGAGATCACGTTCACGATTCTAATGGAAAAGCACGAAATTGTTATAGGATACCCAAAAATCTAAATAGTAACAATGAATAAGGCGTTTTGTATCAGCAGGAACTAATATTCTTCAATACGGCTAGTTCCTGCCTGCCGTAGAATGAATATTAACATTACTAAAACAATGTTCAGAAGAATGCGATGTTCGCGCAGTGTATATTGGTAAAAAGGCCTCGTTAAATTCTTCAGAAGAAATTACCGTTTTGTTTTTATTGTTTGTTTTGCCTATCTATCATAACTAATAAGATTATTAGATGATTTCCAATGATGCTACAGGAAATTTCGTTCAGATATAGGTCGGGGCAACTGTTTATATATTTACTTTTACTTTTTTTCTGTCTGAGTGGAATATATCCCTCCAAGGTAATTCTCTACAATTATCCATTAACTCGGCAAAATTAACTTGTTCGAAAAATATGTGCCACTTAGACAGAAAAAAATAAATAAACAGTCGCTCTGACGATTTAAATCGTAAGACTTTATCTCTGAACGGAACTTCCTAAATCATCAGTGGAAAGATAAGATTATAATTTCGTCTTCAGCAGATATTAGTGATATTAAATTCAGACTAAATAGGAAATGATATTTTTCAGTGCTCGATCTCAGTTTAGGTTTATGAATGAAACTATTAGATGTAGAAAACTTCAATTTGAGTACTTTCTTTAATGACCTACGGCAGACTAGCACCGATTATTTTGCAGGAAGGACACGACACAAAACCCATCAGTCGCGAATTGTATTTAGTAAAAACAAAGAAAATAGGAATGTGGTGCTGAAATTAACAGGAGCAAGTATTAACAGTGAAGTGTTAAGAAAACGACAGCAGGTTGTAAATGCCGAACACACTAGTTCCAGCCGTTTCTTTAGCATTACTGCATTCACTTCAGATGCTCAGTTTCGCGTAAGACATCCCCTAGTCCGTCTTTTGGCAACTATGATAAATTTGAATCAAAATGAGTTGGGGTTTATTTTAACATATTATTGGGTCATATATTAACGAGTTACTTTGCCATATGTATACACTTGATAGAGAGGATGTCTTTTAATCTGTTAATTTTTTTTTTATGATGTTTCCAAAATTAAGGAGATACCTTATAATGCCGTATCACAGCTTTGACAGGAAAGGCGGAAGGCATAAGAAATTGAGGATTAAATTTGCATATTATAAGCGAAAGACTGAGCGAGTATTAAAGTGTTAAGAGATGTATGAACTAGCAGCCAAAAAAGGGAAAGTCTCTCTGAAAAGTGGCTTGAGATCTAGAACACACTGCATTAGACAAATACAAATTTAGTCCATCGCGAACATAGATCAAGGACGTAACTAGCATCACAACTGTACAAAAACCTAAGAAAATAGTTCCATAACCCGGACAGAAACAAATGGGGGCCATAACTTCAGTTGAACGAGGAACCCATGTTACTTTGGCTGTTGCAGTTTATGTTCTCACATTCATGTAGTAGTAGTTATAAAAGCCAATGGGAAACGTAGGGTCTTTGGCCAATTCAAAAATTTTGCCTCACGACAACAAACGGAATAGTTGGAAAACAATCCTGGAAAAACGATGACAATATACGATTCACTTGGTATTGATAAAATGAATTGCCATTGGCGTTGAAACCACCGAACATTCTAAAACGATCAAAGAAAACTGGCATTAGGTCTCTTAACAAAGACTTATTTCAAGAAAGTGACTTTAGACCAATGCAGCACAACCAGAAAACTGTACCTATATGTGGCTTCTGGATTAAGTGAATCAGTTGAAAATATTTATGACTTCATTGATCTGAGCCTTGATCTTGAGCATGCAGAATTATTGGATTCTACACTTTAAATTTACATCAATATTTCCGGACGTTATTTGGGACCTAACCAACGTTCAGCCAGGATCTTTTAATTGAATTGCAGCAAGAAACACAAACTTTTTCTCCAGAAAACATAAGAATTTTTCCTAAAGCTTTATCATGAAAAATATCCATCAGAAGACGCATAAGGAAAGCAAATATTTTAACACCTGAGAGGGATGCTTTAGTAAATGAATTTAGAGAAAATAGAAAGATGTCGAAATCGACTGCTAAAGATTCAATAAAAAGGAAAGGCACGAAAAAACGCCAAGATTAAGAGAAAATAATAAAGTAGAAAAAATTAAAACGAGAATATTGGCTGACCCGAAGACCGATTGCTTGAAATGTGTTTCTGATTATGATTCGTATGTTTGATCTCTCTTTAATGACCAATGAACTGATGTTGTTTGATACATGGTTTCTAAAATATAATCAATTGTGATTTGATTTGAAATATTTTTATTTCGTATTTTATAAAAAATGTAAAGTCATGATCTCATCTGTTTACAGATTAAACTAGGGCTGTTGCTAGAATTCGTAGCAGGCGGTCCAAAGTCGAATCCTTCCAAGTACGAACGTTTTGCCGAAACTTTGAAGTTTTCGTTAACTTAACTTTCTTTTCTACAAATCAATTTACACGCCTTGCAATCTGTGTGTTTCGGTATTTTTTGTTGCAATTGTATTTTACACTATTATTCCTGTTGATAACTCAAAGTAGTACAGAAAATTATTTCTGTTAAAGGCATGCATGCATGGACTTCCATTTGGCTAAAGACGGGCCCAACCACTACTTCAAAATTTACAATTTTTAACTTATCCAAAGTCTAATTTAAATTGGAAAAAATTACATTCAACTTCGGTAAGGTTTCGTTTAACTGGAAAAGGTTTAATCTAATTTCGGTCAAGTTTCGTATAACTGTAAAATATTTCATTTAACTTGGGCCTGGTTGCATTTAAACTGGAATACTTTTAACTTTGGACACGGGTTGAACTAAACTAGAAAAGATCATATTTTACTTCGTTAGGTCACGTTTAAATGGCAGAACTCACAGAGTTCTTATACAAACGCCGGCCGACAGGTCACCGAAAATCAAACCGGTCCTTTTTATCGGTCGGTCGTCCCGTGTTTTTAAACGGTCAGTCTTTTAGTCGATAGGATCTTTTCGTCGAGCCGTTTTTATATAATCGACTGTGTCTAAATCCTTGTAAAAATCTATAATAGTGGAAATGTTTACCGACAGAGTTGTCAGTCATGTGCGGTAGGCATAAAAATCCATGAAAAACATTTTTCTGAATAGAATTTTTTAAAACCGATTGTCTATCGTGCATGGTACGCCTAATACTTCATCCCTTTGCTGGCAATAAGTCCTTGAAACTTTTTGATTTAATGTAGCTGGAAAAAGGTTATAATTGATATTTTGTATGACCTTGCTGATGACATTTATGTTGTAGGAAAGACATCTGAAGAGCATAAAATTCTATTTAAAGCTTTTCTAGTTCATATAAAATTTAACAAGGAAAAGTTTATAAATTTGCGATTCAAGATGTAAAATATTTTGAATATAATTTTAATTACGAAGATATGAGGACAGATGCCGAAAGACTTCAGGCCATTTGTAAAATTCCTCTTTCCTCCAACATTTCTGTGGTCTATTATGTGGGTTCATTTATCAGCAATTCATCTTATGAAACTGTACTTCTTTAGGTCACTTTTAAACAAAAATATAGTTCGGCAGTTGTCAGAAATATATGAAAAGGTTCTCGAACAGTTAAAATATCACATTAATCATTGTACCCAGTTCTATGTAGTATGTAGTTAATGATATAGCAACCAAAAAATTATCAATAGACTTTAATCTTCATCAGAAATTATTATTGTTCTGTCTATAGCACCTCCCTATTAAGCATTTGTAAATATGTATTCGAATTAATAAACAAACAAAATAAATAATTCCTACTGCATCCCCCTAACAAAATTATTAAATTAATATTTTCCAAAATTCTCATTCATTTGCATGTTATCATCTTCTTTGAACTTTGATATCATTTCAAAAGCATAAACCAAATTCTCTCTCTAAAGACAAACGGACCCTGAGATCTTAATTATCTTCACAACTTTTTGCTAGTCAAAGGATTCTAGAAATTAGAGAAGATAAAAGCATCGACATCATATATATAAGTATTATGTAAGTTAGGTACAAGGTAAGGGAGATTATACAGCATCAGTGTGCGAAGCAGCTGGCAGATGATAGCTAACAAATGTGTGATGATATAGATAATTCACTGACTACTTTTTCATCATCACTCTGCATAAAGGATAGATGGAGAAAATTTTTTATTTTTTTATTTCTGAAATACGATCTAGTGACGTTAATCTCTATACAGCTCACAGATTTATGAATGAGCGACGACAAAAATCTATTGGATTGAACTTGGAGGAGGCTTTGCATTGTGAAGGCTTTGAATTCAAGGAGATAAATAACTTTTGCGACGCGTCCCCCTAAAATGGAAGGATAATACTTTGCTTGCTTGCAGCATTGAAGTTAAATACTTGAACGTAATCCTATATCCGCATCGAATATAACTCTTCTGGAAGTAATGTATAGGTATGCAACCCAATGAGCATACATACATATCCAGACTTGAGTAGGGTTAGTTTTGTAAGACAATTCCCATTAACTTTGCAAGACATGCAAATTCCAAATTAAGGATTTCGATTAATTAATGCAATTTGGTGTGTATTTCTATTGTATCCATTCAGAGATAAATTTTTGGCATGAGGTACTCTTAAAGCAAGCAAAAGCAGGCAGTCGATGGAGGCTGCAAGCATGATTCAGTATCTCATCAATTTCCTTTTGCACAAACTATTAGGAAATCCTACAGATGAGGTTGTCCCAAAATTTCCATGTTACATATAGCAGAAATGAACGTACCTACTTCTTCTTCTTCAAGTAAAAACACAAAAAAACAAAAACGCAAAATCGAGCTTTCAAAAGGAATATAAGTTAATACAAACAAACAAAAATCAAAGAAAAGTGACAGGCACCAGTTAAAGTTTGGATTTTGATCAAAGCTTATACGGAAATCGGACCATTATGGAGCATTATTTGTGAAATAGAGCACATCTTATGGTGCGTCGCCCATCGTAGCATTTTTTTATATTTCATATCAATTGCTGCATTTTGTCAAGAAATGGTGCTCTTTCACCTAAAAATGCCCTTTTTATGCCTTTTTTCTCTAAAATCTGTCCATCTGTCTTTCCTGATAGTAATCTGAGGTGCATTGATTTAGAGAACATAAAATTTAGTTCACTAATTTTTATAAAATTAGTAACTTAATTTTGAATACAATAAATCGGACAAAACCTTTGTAGAGTTGCCATATATAACATATTTTTTGGATATTGGTTGACACAATAAACCTAATTGATTGTGAAAATAATGAGTCACAAACGTTCTTAACACACAAACAAATTTTAAGTCACAGACAATTTCATATTTAATAGCATTCTTCATAGGATTTTGACAAATGAACACTAAGGTAAAGATATATGGTGAGTGGTTCACAGAGACTAAAATCTCTAAATGTTTGCACGGCAAGAGAGACAAAAAAAAATTAGTTCTCTGGAGACAGAAAAAAAGACTGTAGAGACACGCCTTACACGAAATTTATGTTTAGTCTCTACATTAGATATAAAAAGAATTATCTCAAAATATGCTTCCGTTCAAAAGTCATCAATATTTTTATGTTATACGAAAAGTGAAAAAGTTAAAAAAAAAATATATCCTTGTTGTAAAAATTTTACGGGATAAAGGATAAAACAGACAACTATCGATTAAAAAAAATTTATCTTCCCGGGTAAGGAAAGTACGAATTTCGATCCATTTATTATGGACTGACACTATAATAAATTAAATAAAAATGAA
The DNA here is from genome assembly GCA_963924295.1 of Dioctria rufipes. Lineage (NCBI taxonomy): Eukaryota > Metazoa > Arthropoda > Insecta > Diptera > Asilidae > Dioctria > Dioctria rufipes. The sequence continues at coordinate 159,143,256 of OZ002743.1, read as the reverse complement.
TAAAAAACTTTCTTCGTAATTATTTGTCAAACTCACTCCACTCTATATTCTTTTTCCTTTTCAAGTATAGTTAAAACTTATAGAGCAGAATACACAGAAAGTCTCCGGAGACCTGGAGACGCGAAATGAGTAAACCTGTTTGTTTTGCTTTTGATATATGTACATGACGGGAGACCGGAAACGAAAAAAGTCTCTAGAGATTTGGTCTCTTTGGAGATTTTTGCATCTCCAAAGTGTATATGTGGGTCTCTGTATCTTTAGCCGAAAAAGCGGTCTCTGGAAGCCAAAGTCTCTCTCCGTGTGGCATCACCTTTACATTAGTTTATCAGATATTCCATTGCTTTCAGATGGAGTGTTATTCAATCAAATATTATCAGGAGTATTATTTATCTGTCGCATTGGATTTAAGCTTAAGTTCAAATTAATGGAAGATCCCGGATTCTTCGAAACCCGGACGAGGCGGTTGTTTTTCGCTTGTATTTATTAATTTAATTTAGAATAGTAAAAATAAAATGTTCTATAAAATTATTTTATTCCATCTATGACCGGCTCTAAAAGATGTTAGTTCGAGTCTTTGGTGTTAAGCCCGGAAGCTTTGCATAGCACATGGTTAGACAAACAAAAATTGCTTGAGTGGGGAGGAGGCTCAAAACGGTTTCGAGATAACGGGACTTAAAGATATTTGGACATGTTTTTATAAATTACACTGAAATTCTGAACGTTACACCCTATGATGCTTATTTAAAATTTGTTAGATAGATATTCGTTGGACCTTTCTAACGGTCTATAAATTTTTCCTTCCCCCTTCGTGTTGAAGTTATGCCTGAAGTCAAAATTTAGCAATTTTAACTCTATTTAACTAAACTTTTTATCAAAAACCACGGCATTAACAACAATTTTTCATACAGAATTTATATTTAAAGGATAATTGCCTAGCTTCTAGCAATTATTGAACTGATAATTTTTATCATCATCATAGCGTGTAGCGTTCAAAAGTTAAAGGGTGATCTATAAAAATAAACCCAAATATATTGTTACGCGCAACAAAGTGACACAAGCGACATCTGTTGGAAATGGAAACAACTGTAAATTAGTGACATCTTAGTAAACTTTGGGTTCGGAGAACGGAATATTCAGGAAGGTTCTAGTATAATTTGTAGAGTATAAATACGGCGATTCTCACATTCAGGAGGCGAGTCTTATTTCGGACAGTTAAATGGACAAAGTAAATAATTTGGATTGCCATAATTAGAAGTACAGTACTAGCGATAACTAAAGAGTTGATTTGATAATTGTTTGTGAATTGTGATGTTAAATAAAGAAAGAATTTTTGAATTATATCCGAAATATTGTGTTTTAAATAACGAACTAAAGCCACGCTCGTAACAATATTTTTACGTAGAATATAAAATGACAAACAACATTTATTTGAAATGGATACTTCACGTGAAATGACTATTTAAGTGCGGACACAAACAACTCGCGGAGAATCGTGTTACGTGCAATAGAAAAGCGACATCTATAAAGTACGGACATAAACAACTTCAGGTTCAAAGAATCTATGTTTCTAAAATGGAATCTTCGGGAAGGTTCTGGATAATTTTTAGAGTATAAATACGGTACTTGTCACCACTCAGTAGCCAGCTTATCTTACGATAGCTAAGTGAACGTAGTAAACAGTCGAAAGTGTTCTATTTGGATTGCGAATATTTGAAGTACAGTACTAGCGAAAATTAAAGTGACTCTTGTGAATTCGATAATAGTAAACAGTAGAGTGGAACAAAGAGAGCTTCTGAATTATATTGGAAATAACAATATGTACGTCCTATTATCTCGGGAAACGCTAGGACTCCCCACACCACAAACATACAATTTTTTGTCTATCTAGCAGTGTTGAACAAAATGTAATCTGATTAACTATTAACAATTACAATTAACCATGTAATCTGTAATCAGATTACTTTGTAACAGATTACTAATGTAATCCATTTCCATAAATACATAATGTAATCGATTAACGTGTAGTGTGATTACAAGTTAATTTGATTACACATTAATCAATTACATGTTAATCTAATTAATGTGATTAGATTTAAGATATTTAAGATATTTGTATTCTAATTCTTCATAAAACTCCCTAAAATTAATTTCCTACTATATTATTATCTTTCAATTCATTTCATTATATTAATAATTACTTTTAAGTAATCTACAAAGTAATCTGTTACAATGTAATTAGATTACAAAATAATCGAATTATATTGTATTATATTGTAACAGATTAAACGTTTCATAGATTACACATTCTCTAGTAAGTCGTCTGATTGAAATGTAATCAAATACAATTTAATTAGATTACTTGGTAATTTGACTAAACTGTCATGGAGTTATTAATTAAATTACACTGGAATCAGATTACGCCCAACACTGCTATCTAGACATGACTCATTCATCCAAGACGGAATAGCCTGTATTTATCACGCAAAACAAGAAGTGCAGGACCGCCACAAAATCAACTTCGGTCTACCAAAAGATTCAATCCAGATTATTTCCATCGATGGAATGGATTTTATAAAATCGCCGTTCGTAAGCATGTAAACATTAAAATATCGAACAATCTTAGCTGTTCTAATCAGATATATTTCATTTCTCTGAAAAAATCATATCATACTTTGCGCAAATCTACTATGAGGACTAGATTGGAATACAATTTTCACATTTGGGCAGGAGCTTGTATTGTTCACATAGAACAAACTCCAAAAGATCTATTTTCGGATTATTATTTTATTTGTGAAATTTTATTATAATTCATTCGTAAGTAGAGCAATATGTATGGATGTGGAACAGTTTATTATCGTTTATCTTTCCCTTCAATCGCAAGTATTCACAATTAACGGGCATCATCATCTCCTCAACTCATCTCAAGAGAATAATCAATTCTAAATTCCCTACCTACTTCTTTGTTCTTTCCTAAAAAGTTGCTCTTTATCATTCTGGGTTATCCTCTGAGCTTTGACAATATCATAAAAAACAATTTCTGACTCAGGAAAAAGATGTAGCATCAAGATAAAATAAATGATACAAGAGAAAAAGAAACTTTATACATTGCAATGCTCGAACTTCACCAAAAATGGCATGGCATGACCAACAGTTAGCCTTCCTTTATAAATCCAGCAACCATTCAAAACCCAAAACTATGAGAGATTTTTTGAAAAAAACTTCAAAAATAATAACAACTTGAAAAAAGTCTAATATGGTCATATTTTAGAGAACAATGACAAAAAATGCCCTAAAATAATCCATCTTCTGAGTTTCTTTTCGTTTTAAATGGAGTACCGCAGGAATCTATCTTCGGCTTACTTTTGTTTATAATCTTTGATAAATGACCTTACACTTGCAATATGTGATTGTAGTTGTCAGTTTTATACGCATGCGATATGTTTCTTCACTTTTGAGCTTGTTAGAGGACGATCAAATGAATAATGATCTAATGGGTCCACCGTCAACTATTTATATCTTACTAGTAATCTTAACAGAGTACAAAAACTGGTTAAATCTTATCAATAGATGCCATGGCAAAGTGTATGGTCGTATCGCAAGTATTTTTTATATATGGTTCTAGATGTTTTATAAGTCGATGCATATGTACTACTTCTATCGTTTGCATGTTGGCCTTCGGATCAACCCAAAGGACTTTTCGGGAAAAAGTGGCGTCAGAAACCCCTTATAGATCTTTTAGCTTATAATCACACCCTTACTTTTTTACGAGGCAAATGTCTGGTGACCTAAAACTATGCAGACAACCACCAAGAAGACCTTTAATAAAGTGTAAAGAATGAGTTGTTTACCTGCCACTGGCGTCTTCACATTGTGTCCTGAACGATCACTTGAAGCCATACTTAAGTAACAGTCACTCTACCTCTTTATCTGTAGGTAAAAAAGCGGCTGGTATGTTTCAAAGAAAAGTGTCAGATGATCAAATTCTTTCCGGTGAGGAATATCATAGGAATAACATCCTCGAGCAGGTCCACAATAAGAGCCCAGAAGCTCCAAAGGATGATATGGCCCAAATATTTTCTTTCGAAAGACGTTACCATATAAATATTAATGAGAGAAGACATTTAGTAGACAGACAGCTCCACTTTTCGCAACGGGAATATATACTGACTGATTCAGAAGAATGAAAAAACAGGTGCAGGTGGGTCCAGAAATGGAGCTCTCCATTGCTGTTGACGCCTCACTTTCTATTTTCCAGACAAAAGTCCATGCTATTGGAGTTGCAGCTCAGACTAAGGTCTAAGCAAAGGAGGCAAGAAGTGCATCCACATTTATGCATACAGCTAAGTTGCGCTCCTTGCTCTGTCCTCTCAAGTCTTTGACTCGAAACTAGTCACGAGCCTCTAGCTGTTGTATAGGGACAGCAAAGTAAAGTTTCCTTGAAGTTCCTGGAGACGAATTAGTAGACGGAAATGAAAAAGCGGGTGATTAGGGTAAAAAAGAGGCCGACAGTCCGTATACTGATCCCTACCCAACATTTGGTTTACCAAAAAGCCACTTCAGGAGGAACTGAAAAAAACAGGCAGTTGGATCTCCTCTGGCGTAGCGGGCCCGGTATGAGGCACGTGAAAGAATTCATCACCCCTTCTTCTGTCCAGACGCGTCAACTAATTGGTCTAAGCAGACAATCTCGCAGAATGTTTACTAATCATCATCTGAATATCCGTATTCATATCATTCAATTCCTTCATAATTTTTCGCAAACCAATTCAAAAATGGTACATAGATACTATGTAATATGGTTGTAGTACCAAAAAATTAAAAGGACCAATCCACTGGATTCTTCTGAAGTTTGGTAAACTCTCATGAAAATCTTTCTACAATCTTGACCAGGTTGTTTTTTTTTTGTGGACAGTCTTAACTATACTAAAAACTGCTTAGGTACTAACATAACTTTGATGATGGTATGTTATGCTAAATTAGTGATGTCGCCGTTCTACCTATATTAATTACTGATTCTAATTTTTTCAAATTTTAGAGCTGACTAAAATAATTATATAATTGAGTGATTGACGTAATAAAAAATAGTGGCTCTTAAACAAAACTTATATTCTCATTAAAAAAAAACTCTAATGTCCAAACAGCTTACGTCATAACAGATTGTTTGTACAGTGTCAAAGAAAACATCTCAAAACGCATCAACATACTTATTACCATAGCCTCTAATAAGCTGTATAAGACGTCCAATGAACATTTATTAACAAATCATCTTCAAACTAGATGCATGCACTTATTTACCCACACAAGGAACACATAGCATCATGAAACGAAAGTAAATAAATACTAAAGATCCTCGCGTAGGAATACGCATTTCCACTTCAAAACCCTCTCAATAAAATTTGTTTCCATATTTGCTTGCAGCATCCTAAATATCACTTGTGCGGTTCTTGAACAACAATCACAACAATTCCTAGCTCTTCGCGGTCAATGCACAGAGGCTTGATGGGGCTTGAGTTTTGATTTGTTGTTTACAAGGCACTCACTCACGGATAACCCGTTCGTATCATTCGCTTTTGATATTATGATCATTCATGGAAAACTGAGGAAATTCCATCTATCTCTGAATTATGAATTTTTTTGCTAGAAATACTAGATAGAAGGGAATGTGGGTGGGTATAGAAGTAGATTGATAGGTTTTAGATATACACTGGGGATTATTCCATAAAAAAAAGAAGAAAGCAAAAAGCTGGTCGGGTCAGTTTTGTTTGGTATTAACCCACAGTATAAAATCAAAGGATCAAAGTTAATGAAGTACCCACAAGTGTTCAAAGGAACTCTGTATACAGGGGAGAATCAGTAACGTCAGTGTGATGCAGAAAAAAAAACTTTTCACACTTTATGGTATTTGCTGAAATTAGAAACGTTGTTGCAGAAAAGTTCCAGGAAAATTGTGAAAATGAACGACAGCCAGCGGTCTGTCGTAGACAAACAACGATGAACCAAAATGTTTTTTGTAGGTTACCTAGCTCCTATCCAATTTCTCTTCTTACAGAATTGGCACATGCTAATTGGCTGCTACCTTCCTGGAGATTATCTGACACAGCTGTTAATTGATAAGCTTAGTTGTCTTAGCTGCAGTGTGTAATAATGCACTGCCATGATGAGACTTTGAGATCATCTTGCTTACACTTTAGAGAAGACTGATAGAAAACATTACGTTCGATACTGAGAGTACGATGGACAGTAAATCGACATGGTTAGATATATACTGAAACATTTGGCAATCATTTTCCTGCCAATACTGCAATGGCGAAACTCCTGAAAAGCGGCTTCACTCGATTTTAATGAAAACTAAGTATTTGTTCATACACAAAAATGTAGATCGCTTGAAGTGTGGCAGCATCGCCATTTCCCGATAAATTCACTTGTGGCAGCACTGTGGTTACTACTGAACGAAAAATGCCGCTTTTCGATAAATTTCGACCTCTCTTAAGGCTGAACTACAATAGAAGTAAATAACTTTACGAAATTAAACGAGACTGAGGTTTACTTACGAAAAATTGATATTTTTAGCCTAAATATATATCACATTCCGTAAGAGTTATTATCTTGATATTTAATGTTTTCAATTTTAAAAAGTGGTAAAAGTAAAAAATATTAACAAATGGAAGTTGATTAATTGAAGATTTGTGCTTTCTATTAATTCGCAGTCCCATTGTTATTCAATTTTAATTTTTACATTGCACTTTTAATCATTTAATAATAATTTAATTGTTTGGACACATCGCGTTCTTAACGAATGAGCGATTCTTAGCGCACTATACTTACGGAAAATTGGATACTTAAACTTAACGAAAGTTCCCCTCACACGAGTTAAAGTTAATTTGTGTACGCCTATTAAATTAAAGGGCGCGTTCGCATTACGTAAGTAAATGTACTTAAGTATACTTCTATTGTAGTTCAGCCTTTAAAGGGTATAACTTTACAGTTGTGAGTTTTGTCTGGGCAGTCTCAGCTTCGTGGAAGTTGGATTGATTTGCTTGCTTGGTCTAAGTAGTTAGCTAAAAAATTTTATAAGCGAAGATCTAGGTACATCAGCGCAGATCTTTCTAAATTATTTTCAATGGAGGAAAGAAATGATTTATTTCTTAGAATTGAAATCGACCATATTTCGTGTGGTTTATTTGTGGTTATAAACGGTCCGAACAAATTCTGTCTACGGTCTTACGGGATGAGTTGATTGTGTTGGGAAGGAGGGGGGGGAATTAATACATTAATGGTTTCAATATCTTGCATTCTATACAATACAACAAACGTTTTGCTCTTACACTTAACTTGTAATTTGAATCCCTTCCCGATATTTATTTTCATATTTCGCGGCAGGGAAGCCGAAACCGCTGAAAGTTCTTGCAATTATTCATTCTTTGACATTAAGTACTAAACTGAATTTATTGGAATAAGTTGAACTTTCGCTGTGCACTCGCATCTTACGTCGATTTGCTTTAACTTCCTACTAATTTTCCTACTGGTATGCCGTACATTTTCCCTACTCGCAATTTTAATGCAATTTCAATGAAATTTGTACCTCAACAAATACTTATCATATTCAAAACATTTCTGATGTGCGAAGCAATATCTTTCGAGTCCATGTTTTGTTAAAATTTGCATCTTTCTTAAGAGGAGTCAGTACTCAGCAAAAATTTCAATTTAGATGCCAGCGAGCCTGTAGGCAATAAAACTTACTATACGTAGGTTTGTGTCCTGAAAGTATGAAAATACATATAAAATTAGCCTAGACCTAGACCACAAGTCACATTAGAGACATCTAGCGTAAAAGACAGAAGCCCAACATGCGACAATTTAAGACGAAAATGAAAATTTGCAGTTCAAAGAAATTGAAAGATTTTAAAGAGAATTAACTCTCCTAAATTTTATTTTGCACATAGTTGTTAAATATGCTATTTTGCTTTATATTTCTAAAACTTTCAACGAAATATTGCAATTTCTCGTCGGTGAAATATCGAGAGAAAAAACAAGTACTATTAGAGTTAAACAATTAAAAAATGCGCCACTATAAATGAAAAAACTCGAAATTATTTACTAGATCTAGGCTTTATCTCTCTAAAATAGTCAAAATATAAAGAAATGAGAATACCTACTAAGAGGAATTTGATTTGAAAAAAATCAATTTTTACCATTTCTTACAAGTTTCCGAGCTAATATCTCCATTCCAATACTTTTTTTTAAATTTTTCTCAACGTTATTTACTAGATCTCGTCGTTACCTTTAATTTAAGATATAAATCATTATTCTGCTACAAATAGTTCGCCAGAAATTCGCATTGAAAAATGTGTGAAACTTGCAAACTTCGTACTGACTCCTCTTAAATTCGGAAACCAAAAAATGCAAAATCTAATTTGGTTGTGCCGATTAGTGATAGCCGCTTTGGAGTTATTTCCCTAAATGTGCGATTTGTACCCATGCCAATAAATTTCGTTAAAGTTTGTAATTTTGTATGCTTCTCCAACTATTAAAAGAAATAAATCTTTCATTGTTTACCACCACCCACACACCCACCCCTCAAAATCAGCGCATCCCGCAAGATGGTGGACAGAATTTGTTTGGACCGTCTATAACCACAAATAAACCACACGAATTCTGAAGAACTGTTCGATTTAAATTCTAAGAGAGAAATGAATTTTAACCTTATTGAAAAACATTTTTAGTTCATACCTATGAGCCGAGATCAGTTAGTTATTGAGGTTTGCTATGAGCTCTTCCATACATCACTTTCTTAACACTACCGTCGATATTTGGCTATTTCTTGTCTGTGCCTAAAGGATCCCACAGGACGACTAGCACATTGGGCGATGCAATTACAACAATATGATTTTAAAATTATGCATAGAAAAGGTAAAAACACCTCATTTAAGATTAGGTTTCAAGATCAGACTGTGTTGCAAAAAATGTAGTTTCGATTGATAAGCGGCATACCAAAATGAATAGTGAAATTAACAGTAATCCCAGATTGGCGTATCGAGAAAGGTATTTTGTGGAAATATCAACACCGATATCCTGCACTTACCACATCTATACCTGTAGTGATCAAGACTTAAGGCCGAAACACAATTCCACCGTTTCGAGCCGATACGCACTTAATGTCAAATTTGCTTATATGAGACATACGTGCAAATGGACACATTACACCGAAACGGATCGAAATGGATCGAATCGAAACGGAGAAGTTGAGCAAATTTCAACTTTTACGGATGACATAACCTAGAAAAATCATCTGTAAAGGTTTCTTTATACTCAAAGATGCATGAAAAGGCTTTTGTTGAGGAAATAAAAAAAATACATGAATTATATGACAAAAAAAAAGAATGTTTTCATGGATGAAAGACAAAATCTGGCAAAATTTTAAAGTCAAGTGCTTGAAACTGTGCTCATGCATCCGTTGGGATCGAAATGGGTTGGATCGAATCGGATCGAAACGTCGGAATTTTGTTTGGCACTTTACGATAGATTTTGTCAACAGTTTTGTTGGCCAAAAATGAAAAGGAATGTAGCTAGGAAGTGAGGAAGTGGTCAACAAAACTAATGTTAAAGAACCCAGCAGGGCTTGTGGTCAATAACAAAATTGCGGCTAAACCATGGATATCCATTAGTATGGATCTCATGGGACCGTTACGCGATCCAGTAGAGGATATTCATATATACTAACCATAGTTGACAGTTTCATCAAGTTTCCAATGTTATTTTCGTAAAGGTTAATTTCAGCACGTTCTTTCGCTTATTTATTGGAGAGTACAATGATTTTCTCCTTCTGGGCGGCCTGCGAACTCTTATTTGTGATAATGGACCCCAGTTTAATACCAGCGAATTGAAAAAGCTTTGCGGAAGCTATGGTGTCGATATTACGTACACTGCCTTTTACCATCCACAAGGTAACCCTTTTGAAAAGACCAACCAGGTTATCAAATCTCTGCTTATGTTTCAGACAACCACCGTAATTGGGATCTATGTCTAGATAAAACAGGATGTGCAATCTGCACTTCAACTCAAGAAACGACGCGGTTGAGCCCTTTCTTCGTTAATTTTGGGCATAAAATGGTTATAGATGGGCGAGCTCATAATAAATTAGGTTTATGATGTGAAGAAGAGATTATATGAAGCAGCTTGTCAGCCGAAGAACTCTTATGTTTTGCGTCGTAAAGATCAAGAATACCTCGTTCACGATTTGGTTTGACGCAAGATTATGCGTGTCGGAAGCCGTGAAATATTTCAATGCGGAGCTCGCTCTCAAATATATAGGTCCCTTCAACGTGCTGAAAGTTAAGTCTCCTTTGACATACGAACTGCAGGATAAACACGGGAAATCGGTGGGTACCTGGCACAGCAAAGATTTGAAGCCGTACTCCTCCAATGTCGGCGAAGATTAAATATGTTCATTTCACTTTTGTTTTTTAGTATCAGAATAGATAAATCAGGCTACTAGTTTTTAACTTCTTTTTTCTTTAATAATATTTAGCCCCACGAACCCCTACCAACCAAATCTTTTAAATCTATTCATAATATTTAATTTCTCGTATTAGACGTCAACAGATCAACTCTCCTATAATAAATATAATTTTCAACAGTGAAGGAACTCATAGTTAAACTAAACAGTCGACATATAAGAATATATTAAAAATTAATGCAAAAAGCTAGCTATGATGATTCATGCCATCCAATGTAAGAATTTAAATAATTCATTGAAAATTGGAGAAAAAAAAATGTTAAATTAAATAAACTAAAAGTATAAATGCATAGCAAACACATCTATTATTCAGAAAAACAAAAATCCAAAATTATTGGATTACCCAAAATACGGGTAGTAATCCCCTGAGGTCGTTTTCTTTAAATACATCCCACGTTGTGTTATCTAACCCATAATCATGATCCTGTTGCTGGTGGTGTAATCTAGTGCTTGATAGCTGAACAAAATTTTGCATTAGTGAATGAAGTTTTTTAATTATGATTTTACATAAAACAAATTTTGTTACATAAGCATGAAACTAGCGTGTTATAATATAATGATGATAATTGATAGTGCCTAAATGATAATTGTAAGAGTGATTATGGTTTTGTCTCTTCACAAAGTTTGAAATTTTTCTCCTAGATGTCGTTTTAGTTCTACGTTTTTTTTTCTCTAGGTAGTATCCCTTTATGTGAATATTAAAAACAAAAATAAAACCTTCACTGTTCATTCTTAACAGGATTCAAATGTTTAATTAATTTTAAAAATATATATAATTTGTTTATGATTAAAAAAAGAAAAGAAAAAAAACTGTAAATATCCATTTAAGTGTAACGTGCATTTTAGAGAATTGTTAATGGAAAACAAGTGTGCAAAAAAAAGACACTTTTTTACATAAAATATGAAGGGAATTTGGGTCAATTGAGATTCCTTAAATATAAAAGCACTTACCTGAAAAATTGGATCATCAATTTTTGCTGTAGCTGGAATTTGAACTTTGTAAAATCTCTGGTCAAATTCGGGGCTATGGTCATTGATATCCTCAACGGAAATTACAACTCTTGTGGTCGATGATAACTGGGGCACACCATTGTCAGACACAGTAATCTGCAAATAATAATAGTAATAATAACAACAATGAAAACATCGCGCACTAAACGTTAAATAACGATAAATACAGAACGTTTTAGAATGAGAACCAGCAGACCATTTGCCGCTTGATTGTTATTGGCAATTTACTGGCTCAGGCATAAAACAAATTTAATTTCAATTTTACCTCGAGTATATGTTCGGATTGATTTTCACGATCCAATTTTCTGGCTGTTGTTGTTATAACACCTACATAAACGATGAGAAAATATGGAAATTAGAATGGATTATGAATGTAGTTACGAATTGTATGAAAATCATGCATTTAAATTTTAAAGTCAAGAAGTGTCAAAAGCGTATAAACATTTAGGAGACGAGTTGGGGTTGGGATAATTGGAAATATAACAAAAAAGACTCAGGCAAAGCTATTTAGGTATATTGTCCTTAGAGCAGCAGCTGAAAAGTAGCAGAATAGGTAACGGAGGAATTTGAGAAAAAATTGAGGGGGCTGGCGGACCATTGCAGCAAGAGACAATACACAGACAAGAAGTCAGTAGGAATTTGATATCAAATAAATTAGTGTTTTGAGAAAAAGGGAACCCCAGCCGCGAGCTATAAAAAGCAAAAAAGTTAGGCAAGCGAATACAGCTAAGATATAGTAAGATAAGTATAGACAGAAAAAAGAACCAGGGAGCATTAAATCATACGGATTGATCAGCAGAAGTAGGCGGAAGCACATGGGAAAATTATAGATAGGGGGAAAGATCACCACAGCTGGAGAAAGAAGTTTATCGTTTCTTAAACTACAACAAGCAGATTCACGATTAGTTGACAATGGAGAAAAGGGCCATCTTTGTGGCGACGTGTACATACCGGTTAGTATATACCGGTTTGTATAATTCGGAACTCTTGTCCAATCACTATGTAAGCCTGAGAAAATATATTTCGAAATTCACGTCGTGAACTTAAGAAGGTAAGTAGACTTTGCCTTTAGTGTTAATAGAAAACAGACAACAAAATTAATTATTTTGATATCAACCTGTAATTTAGCCAAATAGCAAAAAAAAAAAGTTTTAAAAGAAAAAAAAATAATCGGATTAAAGAATAATAACAATATTAAATAAACAAAAAATCCACGAGAGGACCTCATAACTGACAGCCGATGTTTGACTCCCTAAATAAAATTCTTCTTGCTGTTTCTAAAACCACCACATCGATATAGGGTCGACTTGGTCCAGACTACCAGAAGCAAACGTTTGATCGACCAGTAGCCAGGCATCCAGGATGCACCGTTGCCTACATCGCAGCGAATACTCAAAACATAAACTCCCTGCATTAAGCAGGCTCTCAAGACGTTGGATGTAGTCCTCAAGATTCCTGTATTCAGCGGGAACTCAAATCGCTACAGTTGTCGTTGAAGACATCGGTTTTCTGTTTCAGTCAGGCGATCAAGACGCCACAGTGTTCGTTTAATGAAGAGCTGCAATTATGGACGTAATAGTACCCCCAACAAGACTGGGCATTATGCCAAATCTTCATAAAATGTGTAAAGTTTCGACTTACAGATGACGCCTATTTACTAGTGTGTTCCCAGAAGCCAAAGGGTTCGAAACTCTGCAATAAATGATTACAATTGCATATATGCCCGAAAGTCGTTCAGTGACCTATGTACTGTATGTATTGCTGGAGGATCTCCATATTTACTGTCTAGTAAGCAAATTAAGGAAAAAGGGCTAATAGCAGAATTGCAAACTGACGCGGTGGGCACTTTCAAGTTAGGCGTACGGAACAAAACAACACAAGTGCACCTAACGGGAAGAAGACGCCAAAGATGAAGTACAAGAAGAAGCCAGTTACTTCGAGAAGTATGCAACAAGATTCCAGACCAGAGAACGACAAGTATGGGGAAATCAAATTTGACAACAGCACGAGATATCTGGAGAGCGGATCGTTTCAACAATTTTACCCGAAAACCACTGAGATAAGATTTTCAGACAGGCCCAGCCCTAGCAACGGCAGGAATATATCGAGATATGCAGGCTAGGGCCACGCCGCTCAGGCTCATCCAGTGCTTTCAGTGTAGGTAAAGAGCAAAGAGAGCATATCGCCGCTAGGTAATGTCAGTCAAGAAAACAGTCAGCATACTGTGTGAAATGCCGAAATTATATGGTCACAATACTGATAGTTGCGGAAAACAAAGCATAAGGTTCACGAATACTTCAAGTAGCTCGCCAGGAAAACTAAAAACAGGCATACGGATCCTTTATCGTCAGTTCTGTAGAACCTGTGATCAGATACGTTCAATTAACATAACTCAAGACCATGAGAATCCCACAGGAAGAAATCAGTGATAAATAATTATATTATCTCCCTGGAATCGGATAGTATTATTAGTAGTAATATATTTAAGGTAAATAGTATTGAAGGAAATACATGTTTGGGGCATAGAAAAGCTCCATTGGAACTTGTTAAGCCAAATTACGCATGGGTGGAGTAGAGCTAACATGTGAGTTTAATACTATTTATGATCAATTCTAGCTGACGGTATTCTAGGGATCGAGCACTTAAGGGAAAAGGCTGTAAAACTGTCAGACACGAAGAAGACCAATGAACAAATACCCGTTTTTAGACGTATTACTGGAAAGGAGAAAATCGAGACCATAGAGTTGTACGTAAACAGGTAACATCTTGACTAGGTCTTTTTCAGCAGCATTTAATCCTTGAATCTATGGGTAATCAACACTTCATATTACTTTTTTCTCTCATCCATTCGTTTCAGCTTCTTTCGTAGTATCTCTCTTATAATTTTACTTCATGAAATTCGGCTTTTTTTACTTGTATTTAATCTACTTATCTACTCATTTTATGATATTTTCTATGCATTTCGTAAAAAGACTTCTTACCAGTCCTGGCATTAAAACTACAACACCTAAAACAAAAGGCCTGGATGACGTTTTGATGCTCATTGATTTTTCACCAGCTACGATTTACGCGAACAATTTGTCTCGTAATTGGAAGCCTCTCATAACACACTTATTATCATTCATATGACTTAAAGAGCCTAAGCAGTTCTGGACAGTTTTGAAATCAAATTGCATTGGGGTCGCCAAGACCCCCAAAGTTCACAGTTTTTTTTTTCCTTATTTCGAACATGCAAAAGTTCACAACGACAGATAAAGGAGGGGAAATGATTATATGCACTACTCTTACTCCGCTTAGAATAGTTTCATGCCTTATTTTTACTCATTGCTTATATACTTCCAGAACTGTAACCCAATTCCCTTAACGATAAATTAACCAACGTTGCACACGAACGATTTTTTTGCGGCTCGGATAATTCCTGCACACGATTCAGAAATTTTTTCTGTATTCAGTTTATCACCAAATTAAACTTTAGTGCCGAGTAAACTTTTGAAGTGTCTGCAATGAATTTTTTCCAAGTCGAAATGGAATTATGTGAAGAAATTTCTCTAGCTTATTATTATATAAACGAAAGGAATATATGTACATAGAGAACGGGTGCTGTAAGGAAGATATGGATTCATCATGGATTAATTTAGTACTATACCTATGTTAAGTGAGCACCACTATCTCTCGATTCAGGTTTAAATACCCTTTCAAGGGCAGAAAAAAAAAACTAATTCACCAGTAGTTTCGCAGTAAGGTTTCGACGTTCGGGCGAATAGGTGTACATGTGTAAGAGTCCTAACTGCTAACTTACTCTGATATAAGATTATGCTTTTATAAATACGATGGTATTCGAAATTCTTTGGCTCACATCATTGCATTTAGAACAATGTTGTTTTTGATGATATCCTGAAGTGGCGAAGCAAGTATTATAGTTTCTCACGAAAGTTCGAATACGAAAAATTCATTCTTTTGTTATTTGTCTAGGCGATAAATGCATATTGGCGAAACCATACACGCGAGACTGAAATTCAAACATTTATTTATGGTTAATGTATACAAGAGTTCACATCTCTTCTAGTACATTAAATAGATAGACATAAACTTAAACTGCCTAAGAAAGCTTTTGAGAAATTTCACTTTCGCCATTTGACCATTTTTCAAAGCAGTTGCGTAATATATTCCTGTCGTCAGTGGAAATGTACATACACCATGAAATCCACGTCATAGCTTTCCAGGTGGACGTCACGGTCATCCTTGAACCGGGAAGATATCTCCTCAACTCAGACACTGAGAACGAGGAGATTGCTATCTACTTGGATAGCCAAGAGACTGTCAAGGATTTTTCAAAGCCTTTTACAACCTGCAAACTGGTACTGGTGTTATACTGAATTCCATTTCTCGGGGGTACCAGGACATAACAATATAAGCGGAAATGAAAAGATGGACAAGGTCGGTCAGTCTCGGAGACCTCTCCCTTCACAATCGGAATTGCATCAAAACACCTCATTTCCAATATATTTTGGCTTGGGCTGACTGCCAACACAGTCAGTTTTAGTTCAATGACCTCTCGGGTAGAGCTTGGGGAAACCTAACCCAAACTCAACGAAAAAGCTACTGGGACTAAACAAGCTAACCCTGAGGATACTCGTTTCAATTCTTACTAGACGCTCATTTCTCAGGGGGTCACCTACTTGTTGAAAACCCCTGTATGCAAAGCGGATGCGGAGAGTAATCCGAATTTGGTACTTAATGGTTAATACTTTGGTGATTGTTTTTTTGTAGTACATATGTATATTTGTTTTTTACTTTAAACAAATGGAAACGATGACATGTGATCAAATACAAATTGTCTTGTATCTACTATACAGACTCGGCTCAAGATTTTGATACAATTACGAAACACCACAGGGCTCTAATATGTCTATCAACTACAATTCTTAGATTGGTCAATTTAAAAACTTAGCCAGTCGGCAGATGGCGATTTTCTTTGTGTATTTCTTGATCTTCAAGTATTTCATATTCTCTTGAATATTTGGATCCTCATTATACATTCGCAGTCGTATCAATTATCAACATATACAATTTAAAGTCTTACTTTGTTTTGGACAGCAAAGCCGCAATTTTGACTCTTGGATCTGACCATTTTGAATCAAAGCTGCGGCATGGATTGTATTTAAGAACTAATAAAACTAGCGCACTTAAACAGAATTACCCTAATTTCAGCAACAATGTAGACAAGGAAAAAGCAGAGGATCTGACCAAAACATTATTAAAATTGAGATTGCCAAACCCGATAACTTTCTGCGAGATTCCGACTACGGCAACCAAAGAAAGATTATTGGAGTGGCTAAAAACGCAAACCGAGCTATACTAGAAGGTGGAAAGTAAGGATTGCAGTAAATCAAAGCTTTTTCACCAATGGAAGAACTACACAGGTATCAAGCATCATCTTCCTACTGATCGGACACTATCGACTGAATATGTATCTGCATAGATAGCTGATAGATTTTGATATTTGTACATCATCGACATACATGTGAACTTGCACATCGCGAGCAACTTTCGGCAAATCATTTATAAGTATTCTAAGCAATAAAGGTCCAGACTTGATCCTTGCGGTACCCCACAAGATAAGCGAAGGGGACTGAATATGCCATTTTCAACTCCGACTGCATCACTGTAAGACATCTTTTCTAATCTAAGTATACTTGGATCTGCTCAGATATTAATCTTTCCAAAGCCTTGGACAAGAAACATAGAACGCTAATGGAAAGAAGATCATTTATATGTCTACAGGCGAAACCTTTTTCGCTAAAGCTAGACTGATGCTATTTTCCACATCCGCGGAAACGTGGAGACAGTAAGGCAGGAATTGAAAAGATGTGTTAAATGTGTAACAACGAAAGAAAGGATAATTTTTAAGGAATATTATCATCAGGTATGAATCCGATGGTATGTCATAGCTGGTTTTCGTAGCTTCGCCTACATTACGTCGGTAACGGAAGAAAGTTAACACCTATATGTAAGATTGGAAACATTAATATTTTGTGTCATGGTAATTAATTTAGTAGACATTAAAAACAAATTTAGCTCATCGGGGTCGAAAGTACAAGTTGAGTTCTCTCCCACAAACGGCAGCATACTTGAGGTTTTACCACAGAATGAACTGCAGTCCACAAAGAAATTCGAAAAATGTCTGTTATTATACATAGTCCCTGTAAACAATTATCTTAGCCTCGGAAAATTGTGGAGGCAGTTTTCAACTTATGAAAAGAATATCATGGCCAAAGAAACTGGGAGGACTAAGTTGGAAACTAAGCTGTTCTATAATAGAAAATAAAATTAATCAAGGATTGAGGGATTAGTCGTGTTGATAAAGGTAAGTAGATATGTGTTAACGACATTCAAATACAGACTGACAATTAAAGACGAAAATTCGTCGAAGAAGGTTAGTATTGAAATCGCCCCCCAATAGCCAATCACATGCATACCATTAAACTCTCTCTAGAGGCAACACGTGGAGATTATGTGATGACCAAGAGGAAACTGTAGAACACTTTTTTTACAACTGTGCAGTGTAGCAGACATAAGAGTCAGACTTCTGTGGCAATACTTCTTGACACTATCAGAAGTAGTTTCTAGAAATAAGTCCATCTAATGAGCTTTAAATATGAAAGAATCACAATAGGCCCATGAAGACTGCTCTGAATGAGACATTAAACCATTTTCACTACTCAAATTTAATCTACTTTGGTTTGTAACAAAATCACATTTACCTGTTGATAATATCTTGCAACCAAAGCGCCCTTAATACATGTATGACTGAAAAATGTCGACAATGTTCGATTCCTCTAAAACTCCAGGAAAAGATGAATGTTCTTCCAATACTGAAGATCTGAACGATCTTCCATCTCTAATACTGTGTTCCAGTATTGTTGAAGTTCATAGTTTAGAGTCAAAATCTTATTAATCTATTCCCACTAAAACATAAAAATCAGATTTATCAGATTTGAGTTCTCTTAAAACGAAGAACAACCATAAATCATTCAATTCTACAAAATCGTCTGTAATTTCGTCAATTATTTTCAATTCAATTAGACTGCTCTACCAAAAAAAAAAAAAAATAATTTATGCGATGAACAGAAGCAGCAGCAGCATCAGTTTACCTTTTCTATTGCGGTAGTCCAGTTCTAAACGGGTTCTGGCCGGGAACAACAAATTGATTCGACGCAAAGCTTATTGCAGTGAAATAATCCAAACTAGACTGCTTGGGCCAATATGTATCTAAGTGAAATGCTATCCTATATGTTGTAGTAGGATTCATGTGCATAAGTGCACATATATAGCATAGAAAAGCGAAATTTTAACATTTATCAACGTCGCCCTCTCCTTCACGTCCAGTGTAGTTTCTTTTCAGAAATTGCAGCGCAACCATCTAAATTGGGCCAACAACCAAATGTTCAGAAAATAATTTGTGTGAATTTTTACTATAACTAGTTGAGATACGAAAGCTAACACACACATATGATAAGACGTAGTATACCCAAGTTGAATTCCAAAAAGAATATGGCCACAGGAAGTTGCTTCCTCCTAAGACGGCAAGACGAATGATTTAAAAGCACGAAATTGGCTTCTTTCAAGGATTGGATTTTTGGGTGCATGTGTTGCTTGGCTATTCGACACTCCTTGCCATACATGAGGAGAAAAAAAAGGAAAACAATTTTTTTCTTGCCACTTACCGGTTGTGCTATTTATGGCAAAAAATCCCTCAGGATTCCCTGATGTTATGCGATATGTGATACGTTGAAGTGGATCGATATCTCGGTCTTCAGCAATTATTTGTAAAATCTGTACGTCAAATGGACTACCTTCTGGTATTGATGGATAATAAACAGGACTATCCGTGAGGGGTACGTTATCATTCTCGTTTTCAACCTCAATAAAAACCTGAAATTAAACGGATGACTAGTTAGTGAAGTAATTTTCAGTATACCCTAGAGATCTACCATTTTTTTTTTAAGTGGACTAAATGGACTAGTGGATTCGTTCACTACACTACACACTTACCTCAACACAGGAATGTAATGGAACCACTGCCTGGTCCTGGGCACATACGGTTAACCAATAATGTGGTTTGGTTTCAATGTCCAAAATTGCCATAGTCCGTAGTGATCCTGTAAAAAAAAATATAAAAGGGAATAATTTTTTATTCATTAATACTGTTCGAGTGGACGTTATTTTGGTGAAAGCTTTCCGAGAAAGATTTTTATTTTTAAATTGATGTGATAAATAGGAGTAGGTAAAATTGGGAAAAGTACGGGCGGAAATATACGTAGCTGAAGTTGAGTGGAAAGTATAAATTGAACTTTTACTTTTAAATGCCCTGCCCCTATGGGAAAAGTTATATAAAAAATTCTTTTTTTGTATTATAATAACAGTAATACAAATAGTGCAGTATAAATAGTTTAGTGACGAGGAGTACTGAGATCCATTTTATTAAATGTTTTGCGGAATTGACAAATAAAGTACATATTCCATCCAACACGCTCAAATATATTTGGAAAAGATACAGATACATGTGAGGTAGATCCTAATATCTTAAATGTGCATTTTAGATCATCACAATCTGTTGCCCTGTATTTTGACTTATAACTGTTGTAGATTTTGTTAATGGTGAGACTCAAACGGACGGTCTGAGTTTCCGTTGTGTCGATATCGACGAAGTCAGTAAAGCTTTTCATTCAATCAAATCTGATGATAGGGCCACATTTTGATGGAATGATTGAAAACTAAGGTTGAGGCCCGTTATGGAGGTCTGGAACGTAGGCCATAACAGACCTATTGTTCACTCTTTAGACTTATTAGCAATTGATCATAGGTCCAAACCGGGCGGTCTTACGAATTTAAGTATTCGTTCTCAATCCTCCTTGTTGGCTTCATGTAGCTCGTCCAGGAGGTCTGTGCCAAGGAATCTGTAACGCTTTCCCGACCGACAATGATAAAAACAGTGAGTCACCGTCTCGGGTTCCTCTCCGCAGTGTAGGTGACCCCTGAGACGAGAGTGCCCAGCGAGAATTGACATGAGGGTTTTCAGGGCTGGCTTGTTTAGCCTCAGTAGCTTTATTACTTATTTTGGGTTAGGTCTTCCCCACAGCTTCTTTGTAGTTCTAACTAAAGGCGACTATGTTGGCAGTCGACCCAATCCGAGATATTAGAGAAAAGGTGTTTTGATGCGATCCCAAATATGACGGAGGATACCTCCGAGGTTGCACCAAGACGAGCAAGTTCGTCCGCCTTTTCATTCGCCCTGATGCCGCTGTAACTCCGGTGTTTTCTTTCGATTTGGAGTCGTCTGTATATACAGGGTGTTTCCCACTAGGAGGTCAGTAGAGCGGGAGGTGATAGTACTCTGATAGATGAACAAAAAATTGTATGGCAGGGGGGGGGGCATATCAACCGTTTAGGAGTTACAGGGTGATTAAGAAAAAAGCTAGTTTTTTACAAAACACCTTGTATCTTAAAAACTACAGGGTGTATGGTCACAGTTAGGAGCGCATTGTATGTAGAACTCCATGGCCTTTCGAACGACTGCGCAATAAGCCCCATAGCCCTTCCCATCAAGAATTATCGTTGTCTAAACTCAAAATTTCGGATTTTCTTACCTTTTTTTTAATTTAACTTCTATTATTTTTGCAAAAAGGTCGTTAACATAACTTTTTTTTATAAAAACTATAAGCTGTAGACTCTCCTCTTTAATATGACCTTACACCCAATGTGCTATCTGAATCCCTTTAAAAGTCATTAGCTCTAAACCTATTCTAAAACCTATTTTCAAAGCTTCTCTCAAAGATAATTTGTTCCCTTAGCACGTCATTTTACAAAATATCGTCTAATTTCAGTGTGACCTGAATAGGTTATGAGTTAATAACTGTTTAAAGCCTGGTGTTAACACATAGGGTGTAATAGGCCAACTTAAAGAGGAGAGTCTACAGCTTACAGTTTTTATAAAAAAAAGGTATGTTAACGACCTTTTTGCAAAAATAATAGAAGTTAAATTTAAAAAAAAAAGGTAAGAAAATCCGAAATTTTAAGTTTAGACAACGATAATTCTTGAAGGGATGTGGGGCTGATTGAGCAGTCGTTCGAAAGGCCATGGAGTTCTGCATACAATGAGCTCCTAACTGTGACCATACACCCTGTAGTTTTTAAGATACAGGGTGTTTTGTAAAAAAAACTAGCTTTTTTTCTTAATCACCCTGTAACTCCTAAACGGTTGATATGCCCCCCCCCCTGCCATACAATTTTTTGTTCATCTATCAGAGTACTATCATCTCCCGCTCTACTGACCTCCTAGTGGGAAACACCCTGTATGATAGGATTTGTTAATGGTTGAAGCACGGAATGTTATTCTTATTCTGTCCTATCTGTTCTTGTTTTAAAGTTTATGGCAGGTACGATAGACTGCACGAATTCAAAGATCGTCGGATGACGGTAGTGTTGATCTATATGATCATCCGCGATTTAAGTCCCCATTTTTTGTGTATAGATCTGTGGCACACCGTGAGGGCTCTAAGAGCTTTATTCGTTCTGTTCTCAAGGTGTGATTTCCAGCCTAGTTTTTTATCAAATATGATATCTATATATTTTACTCTCTCATTTAGTTCCTAATGTGTGGAGCCGATAGAGGGCAGCTTCAGTCTGTGAATGTTCCTTTTCTTAATAAAGAGGCATAGATCTGTATCAATGCATTGACGCAAAGTCCGAAATCTGTAGCCCAGTCTGTAACTAGTCGGATTGCGTTCTGCACCAGTCATCAGAGTTCACACTCATAGTTACTGGTGACCAAGATCACCAGGTTGTCTGCATAGTATACCGTTTTGGAAGCCATCCGGGTGAGTGTTAGCAGAAGATCATCCATAATGAGTACCCACAACAAAGGTTATAAAATACTGTCTTGAGGGGTGCCCCTCTGGAGTCTCGTTAAGCAGAGTGACCTCGCTCAGTTTGGCAAAGACAGTTCTATTACTCCACATGTACGCGATCCAGTGTTTTAGGGACTGATTTACTTCATATTTCCATGTGGATCCAGATAGAGTTCCTCTACAATTCTCAAGATAATTCTACCTCAGTCTTGCATATCTTAAATGCTTTCTTGACAACATCCGAATTTCCCATTTGTTGGAAGGTCGCGATTGTGCGGCCAATAGCTAAAATCAGTAATCCAAGGAACTTAACTGACTGCAGGCCTATAATTCTATTATGCGCTATCTTTCAAAGGACCTTCAGAAGATAATTTATTTCCAAATAATAGAACACTAAGAAGCTAATAAGCTCTTAACTCGCTTGTAGTCGGACTGCGGTATTTTTCATAGTTGTGAAATCATTTTTAGACAGCAATGACCTTGCACTGTTGACCCTACAGGATCAAAAGCTTTCCTTAGTGTCAACCATCCTAAGTTTCTAATAAAATTAGATTCAGGATTAAATTTTTCCCACTTTATCCATTTCTCTAATAGCTGATTTTTTGACAAATAGATCCCAACCGATGATTGCTGAAGATCGTGTCTCGGAACTACTACCTTTAAATTGCGGAGAACCACAAGAATCCATTCTTGGACCACTATTGTTTAGCCTGTATAGTAACGACCTTCCTAATGTCATCCAGGACTGTTACATCAATCTGTACGCAGACGATGTAGAATTCTACTTGAACAGGCCAATTGGTATTATGGAAGATTATGTGAACCGCCTCAACTCTGACTTGGAGCGAGTATCAAGATGGGCGTCCAAAATCCACCTTATATGAAGTCCAACTAAATCGCAATCAATGATATAAGCGAGTTGCCCCCAGATTTTTCTTGACGGCACTACCCTGCCTTAAGTGAATAAATTTCAAAATATCGCTTTTACTCTTCTTAACACCTCAATGAGCTACTGCAATCATACAAACGGAATAATTTGAAAAGTCTGTGGTGACCTTCGGACGCTGTGCTTAACAGCTAGTACACTAACAAAGCGATTACGTTTGAAACTCGTATAAACCCTTTTATTGTCATATTTTATTGTATTGAGTCTTCTTTTCTCTCTTAGTTTTTCCTCGATTAGACTCGTCTTGGGCTAGGTTATTGAAGGTCATTTTTAACGATTGTACGAGATTTGTCTTTAGGCTGAAACGATCTGATCACATTTCTCCATTTTGGTTGCATATACTTGGCTAATATATCAAAACCGTGTACCTTCTTACTTATCTGACGAGTTAGTTTTCCTGCGTTCATCTAGAAATCTTAACATTTTAATTCCGCGATACAGATATTCAATAATGGAGAACTCTTACTTTGTTCGAATAACATATTTGTGGAATTCACTTCTTGCCAACTTACAAAAATCTAACGCGCTTTGGGGCTTTCAGGAGACAACTTATGATCACAAAATTTTTTTATCTTTGCGCTCATTTAACTTTTAATTTTTACTTTATTTTATTTTGCTTTTCTCTAAGTTTATTCATTAACTTTTAATTCAATTTATTTTTACATCTATTACTACTAGGTTCAGGTAAAATATTTTAAATTGAATTGAATACAGAAAAAAGGAGAAATTTCTTTATTTCTCGAACAAGATCATATTCATTGACTAGGTCTAGCTTCTTCTTCATCTTCTACATATACCTTCTCAAACAAAACCATAAAAATCAAATAGTTAAAATCTTTAAAAAAATTTGGGAAGGAGCTTAAGAATTTCTGGCAACCTAAACCACCACTTTTTTATAGGGTGCATACCCAATACGAATTCCTGAAATGCAAGTCAACATTGGAATTTTCCATCTTAAAGATGTTGTGCATTAGAAGTATTAAACTTTTTTATAAACGCTCTTATTCGATTTCCGTAAAAGGATTCAACAAACAGAAGTTTTTTTTTTTATTTTTATTGATTTTACTTGAGGTGAACAGGTACTGTGTACTCACTCGGTAAGATACTCCAAAATGCAAGTAGTTACAAACTGTTTTTATATTATTTCATTGACATCAGCTAGACGTCTACATCTCCTTCTACTCTGCTACCAAACACGGAACAGCAATAAGAGAGATAAAGAGAGATAAAATCTAGTAGAACGACGTAGATACTCAAAAGCCAAATAAAAAAATTAAAGGAAAAACTTGAAGAATTCACTGTGAAGGAATACAGAATTATCCAATAGATGCGAGACACTAAGTAGCACTAACAAAAGTGATTAGAAGTGCTCCTATGGATAAAATGTTTTTTGGAATTATACTACCATTGCTAAGGTGGAAGTAGAGTTACAAAAATGAGAATATGTTGATCCGTTTGATCTTTACAATTTTTCATATAAAATAATGCTGCTCTTAGCACTAGTTGAATGATAAATTTGGAACTCCAAATAATCAGGAAAGTTAGTTAGCCATTAAAAAGTTTTTGAATAGTTCCAAAAGTGCTCAATAGCCCAAGACTTTAAAATTTGACAGCCACTCTGAACTTATCATCGAAAACAGCAAAATTTGGAACTAGATAAGCCAGGAAAAAGATATGGTGGGCGTGTGGAGTCTACATAAGACCTTGGATCCTACCCAATTATTTTCTAAGCAGAAACCTATGCCATAGAAAGATGGAAAGATGGCAAAAATATTTATGTGTACATAAACTCTGACAGATAAACTGTGATAAAAGCATTTTCATTAAATGCTTTCACTTTAAACTTGATAAAGAGAGTGTTGGAGTATACTGAATCTACCACATTGACTCGGTAATAGCGTAGCTCCAAAAATTTTCTACTATTACTGCTGCCCGGTTTTGATTCCCGGCAAAAAATTAAAAATTAGTGTAATTTTTTTTGAAAATTTAACACAAAAATTTTTATCATCACCCTTTACCTTGCTCCACATCAAGAAAAAAAACATTTAGCAGAAAATCGAACAAAGCTCAGAGCTCAAGTCCAGAACTTTGTGGCGAAATTTACGACATGCCGGTGTCTATGGAGGTAAAAGGATAGACTGAATTGTGATTTAAACCCCGAAAGACTTAAACATATTTCTCGCATCTACCAGCTCGGCCCATAATGAATGGCAATCAGTTGGCTGCTTCTCATACATATATCTGCTGGTAATCCGTTAAGAAATATCTCATTTTTGACCAACACTAATTGCATCTAATTTCTTGGAGTCGACTACAGTAAGCTTGTGAATGCTGTGAATTCAATAAAGTCTGAGGCAATTAAGTCTAATTAATAATCTTCCTCCTAGGTTCTTTCAGCTTTTATTTCTTTTATTGATAAATTTGTTTGATACGTGATATCATCCTGATTTCCCACTACCTAGAATATGGCAACAGTTCTTTCTATTGCTAAGAATTCTTCTCCTGACTTCCGTCCAATAAGTTTGATATGTTTCTTATCTAAAGCCGTGAAAAAGCTATTATACTATATATGCAGATATCTACTTAGTCGAATTTGTCGAGGCCAATGATGTTCTGGCAAGTTGCCAATCGAGTTTTCGCCGCTTCAGTAGCTGTGAGCCTACAGTTCTTAAGGTGAGCTCTGATTTGAAAACGTTGGATCAGGACAAGTTCAATGTCTAGACTTCTTGAAAGCCTTCGACATTTGGATCACTGTATCATATTCCAGCAACTCGCTACCTCTTTTAACTTTGGTAGATCACTTATTATTCTGGTAACATATTTCCTGTATTAAAAATAATTCATCCTCCGCACTGCTTGTATTTCATCGGTTACCTCAAGGCTCAATACTGGAATCTTTGCTATTCAGTTTACTTACCAATTATCTGTCAGATATAGTACAGATCCACCTATGAGCAGATTATGTACATTTAAGCCGGCCGATTGGTCTTCTTGAATACTACATTAAACATATAAATTGTGATTTGGAAATAATTAATACCTCGACAAAATGTAATCGATTGATACTAAATTCTGCAAATTCTTATTGTATTAAATTTTATTATAATAATCTAATTGAAATCCCACCAGTATTGACATTCGATTAAGATTATTCAAAGCTTTACTTTTATTCCACTTCACCTATTGTAGTCTTGTGTTCCCGAAGTTGGTTAGCTATTGTGCCAGCAAAGTTGAAGTTGCATTCAACGAATGCATTCGATTTGTTTTCGGAGGGTGAAGATTTGATTGATACATACATAACATAACACTTCCCCCTTCTTTAATTTACTTAATTTCTAATCTTCTTTAAGTAATAAGAAGTCACTTGTATTTCCTCTAACTTTTCACTTTTTATCTCAAGTAGTATCAAGTATTTAGTACTGCTTTAATTAATGTAATACATCATAAATAAATATTTGAGTCTCATGAGCTCTATTTAATAAGGCACAGAGCTAGAAATATAAAAAATTAACATTTAAAATTCGCCGACGCCACGATATGGTCAGTTTTCCTGATTCCTGTATGCGAAAATTAAAGGGCTAAATACTGAGCCTTGAGGCACACCAATTTGCATACTAATAACATCCAACTGGCTATCATAAAAGTCAAATTAATGAATACCGAAAACAAAAGAAATATTTTATCTAAAATATTAGGACAAACATTATAAACGAAATCGATATTAAAATGTTAAACATACAAAGAAAATTTTCCTTATAAAAAGCTAACTAAAAATTTCCCAGTAGAAATATCCGAACAAACGACGACGACGATGATGACGTATGGTTGGTCCATCCTTCATGATATTCCCTTACTTCGATATCAAACTTAAAAAATTGCGAATTTATGGTAATCTAGGCGGATAACCGTACTGCAGAATTTATTGCCTCCATGGACTATTAAGCATCACACGGTTTTATGCAGTGCTGCACTAGTAAAATAGCGGTGCAGAAATATTGACAACGGAAAAAATCCTATTGCAAAATATCTAAGCTCACTCAAAGCCATACATCCCGCATACAATGCATACGAAAAAGTCTCAAACTATGCATGTATTTATGTATATAACAGGAAAAAACCAAAATCGGCTCTACAAAACCTCGACATAGGCGAAATGGATTACTTTGCTTCCTCGACTGAATGGAATCCATTAATTCCACTTGATGGACGCTATATACGGTGCAAGGAAAATTTATTATTGTATTACAAACCATTCTTCATAATCTTACTTTTCTTCCCAAAAAAAAAAAGAAAAAAACAGAAAAAGATGAAAAAAAAATTCCCTCGGCTCTTCAAGTCCAAGTGTCATACAAACCATTTTTCCGGATTTTCCTGATGATAAGACGTAATGATTACGAAATGGAATGGACGACGACGTGAGGAAAAATTAGAAATGGGAAATGGGTACCCCAAAACACTTGAGAAGAATTGCTTCAACTTCGCTTGGTAATCAACTTTACTCCCCACACAAAGTCCTCCTTGAAATCAACTTGACCGTCCAGTATACTATGTAATCTGCTGATAGATGTTAGCCCGGGAGCTTTTCCTTTTCTCACTGATCTTCTCTTTTTTCCATTAGGTTATATATGGTACAACCATGAAGGCATCCCTAAAGTAAAAGCGACCACTTCAAATGGAAGCCTCTAATTAATTTAAAACTGAGCAGAACCTTTTAATTTGAGCACTTGTCCTCTATGTGGATATGACAGAAAACTGTCAGACAAAGTTAGAGAAAAAAATATTTTTTTTTTTGGTACACTACCAATCTATTTTGAGTCCTGAATTTGATTTTCTCTTACAAGATAAGAACGAATTACGAAATAAAAAAACCCCCCGAATGTGTAAAGAAATAAGGTGTGTATCGAACTAGTATGAAAAGAGAATAATCCTGAATAGTTATGTCCAATTTCTACACTTATCTGATATGTTTCCACAAAGAACTATTACGTAGGACTTAAAAAACTGTACACATGCTCATCAGGGATCAATTTAGATGTGGGATGTACGTATCTTCTGTTTCCCTATAAATTCCTGTCATTTTTACTCATAGTTTCCTGGCCATTTGAGACAAACCACTTAGAAATAATTTGGTGCGGCAAAAGTATAAAAACCCGAGAAGACACACTGTATCTCGATTTTATATGGGGAATTAGATTCGTGCGTACATATAAGTACTACCAAGAGGTTGGTTCAACAATCCTAAGTAAGTGGTGCTTTACGTTGTCTAACGGTTATTATACTACAGAAAAAAGAAATAATAGTTTCCTTCATGTTATCAGTGAATATGGTGCAATGGTATACAGTTTGTCTAAAGGAATATTCTGCTAGAATTTTCTAACATTTTATAGAAAAATTAGAAGCTATGCATTCTGACTACTATAGATTTAGAACTGTTGTAAAAAACAGACCAACTACCTAAGTGATGCAAATTAGGATCAATATTAAATTACTCCAAGTGAATCTCAACCATGCAATAGCTGATTAGCTGCCCGATAAGTACGGAAGATTTATTGGACATAATATCGATATAGTTCTTTTGCAAGAATCCTGGATTCATGGAAGCAAAAAATAGGCACTGCAGGTTAATCACTAAGCATAATGTACAAAACGGTTCAAGAAGATTTTATTACAAACCAATTTTTCAATAACAGAAGGCAATGATTCCTAATCGCAAAGAGTTTAGTCAATCCAAAATTGGTAAGAGTAACCGCCCGGAAAGCGGAATGTCCCGGCTTTAAAAACCGTTGGACGAGGCACTGCTTTTTTCTCTTGTAACGTAATAATTCAATTTAGAATCCTTAAAATTTTCAACCACATGAATATAAATATTTATCATCCGACCTTAGACCCCCAGGTTCTTGAATTACGAATGGGGTTTTTACGAATTCGTTATATAACGAATGGTTCAACCACAATTACGAATACGGATTTGAAGAATACCATAATGCTCAACGTATACGGAATCTGATGTCTTTATTCAAGAATAACGCCCCAGGTCTACACCTGTCCTACATAGTCTGGTGACTAGAAAAAGATTTGGAGAAAAAAAGAGATAGCCCCGCCCCGATGAGACTTTTTGGATGTCGAAGGAGCGTTTTACAATATCATTTTTGAATCCATCAGGACGGTAACAACTAACAGAGAATTTAAATCTTCACTGAACAAATGGATGAAGCCAATGCCAACCTAGATGAAGTATCGCCTAGAATATGCAGAGGAGGCCCTTTATATAGTTCATAGCTCATGCATGAAGATGGGTCTCTATGCTAATACTGGTAAAACAATTATAATTAAATGCACGAAGAATGTACATTTATAGGCACCGTCTATTGAGTTTTTGAATTCTGAAAGGACGTTTGGGGAGTTTATTTTTAATGCCGAGTTCCCAATAGACTATGAGAATAGTGTCTTCGGACGTAGCTTAATTTTGATGAACGATGTCTTCCGCAGAGAATTCTTCTTGGCGGAGTTGCTCTTGCTGAAACGGGAGGTACAGCTAATGACTTCGACAGAGACTGTTTTGCTGTTACCCGTTAGTCGGTAAGTTAATTCTTGACAAATGATAGTTCTAAGCTTCCATTTAATATGAACTACTTCGGTAAGACTGAACTGTCTTAACGATTATTTGTCTTCCCTGGACAAGACTATCCCTATGACAGCCCGTTCTAGAGTTACTTCGTGTGGTATAGTGGGTGTGGAACCCCACCAATTGAGTCACGGAAGTCAATCCGACGCGACGCACCCCAAAAGAGTTATTACAACAGTGTCTTCAGTGATAATGCCTCATAGACACCAAATGGGTGAGGCTCCTATGGCAACAGGTGTCTTCTGGTGGTGGAAGTGTGAATTCTGAAAGGAAAACTTTATCTATTCCCTGTAATTATAACGGAAGAAAAATCAGTTCATCTCATACAAAGGGATTGATTTATCTTTTGCTTAAATTCTTTATTTTGCTTGCGATGATTTTTTTTTTATCAGTGACTCTGACACGTAAAACTTTCTAAGAATTTTTACATCTAGTTTTGTGTACAATTTCCTGCATTAATTGCTAATCCCCATCTGTCATTAGAAGGTATTTCAAAGTACTTTTATTTTGAAATTTCTTTACTGTGTTTACAGCGGTTTTAGCAACTCTCGGCTGTACGGTCTGGAACGAATGTGTCGCCACAGATCTAGTGGGAAATGGAAGCTCTCAAAGACAAATGCAAGAGCGCGTCTTTGAAAACTCGCAACGCTTCTCCAACGTAATATTGTTCTTATAATCTTAACGTAAGCATGTCCGCAGAAGGAAGCGCTCAGTTGCAGAATCTTGGGAAGCGCTCTTGGAGGGTAGTACTCTGGGAGTGATGTAGAATAACACTCTTGGAACGCTTGGAGGGTAGCACTCTTAAAGCGCTTATAGGGAATATAGAGCGAGTCAAGATAAAGGCTTTATTAAAAATTTTAGTTTTATTCTGAATGCGCTCTGTTTAATTTTAAATCTATACGAATTACAAGGGTACGTTTTTGCTAAACAAAAAAAAAGCAATATTATTATATTATAAAGAAATTTTAACAACCACATACTTCACTTGACTAGTAAAATTTTAATTAACCACACACTTCAACTAACTACTAAAGAATGAATATTCTGCTGCTTTTTCAGATGCATATGAGTTATGAATAAGCCTAAACTCAGACAAGAGATCTGCTTCAGCAAATATTCCTTTGACTATGGTAAAATAGCACTTCGGAAAAGATATTTTCTGATTATGGTGTGGAAGCGCTTCCCTTTATAAGCGCTTGACATATTTCCCGCTGGGGAGGTCAAATATATATGTACTAAAATAGATGGAATGCAATCTATAATATACACATAAATGCGTGATAAGTTTTTTGGTAGGACGCGGGAGACTCAAACCAAAAATAATCATAGAAGGGCTCAAAGTGTACCCCTTTACCAATAACATTTTGTTAAATATTGAGATAATGGCATAAATTCAAACTAGATATATGCAAAATATTAGTGGCAAAGAGATATAACTAAATTTCTGTCCCGTGTTGTTTTTTATAGCAGCTGTTATTTTAACGACTTACAAGTAGGAATTTTTTTTTTCACAGGCACTTCTTACAGGGAAGGGGTATAAGTGATTTCAAAGGATTAAAATACTACCTTTTTACTAAACCAAAAATCACCGAACAATATTTTAACCACATCAAAAAATTATTAAGATATACGAATTATTTGTATTTTAATTACATAAAATTAAGAATTTAAACAGAATTTAGGATATCCAAGACTTTTTAAAGTGTTAATTCCTAAAAGTGTGAAAGTATACTTGTACCCCTTTGATTTTGAGCAATGTATATGTCTTCCTATGGTCACAACCGTTTCACTAGTATCGTGGACAAGAACTAAACAAAACACAGCTCAATCCTAGTTTGCATGTCAAGGAAGAACAGGTATCATTCTTACCTGCTCAACCGCAACTATTTGAAACTACTCTGAACCTTCTTAAACTAGATCTGCATGTCGAGAAGGACTAACAAACAGGCAACAATCTATCTGGCCAGTATCTTGGAGAAATTTGTATTTGAAAAATTCCTAGAGGATCAATGGTTAATTCTACCTCGAAACGTTACAACTTTAAATCACCAATCAAGGTGATCTTAGGAATGATCCACCATTTGAAAAATGATATCTTAAATAAAATACGGATGGATCTAAAACGGAAGATAGAATAGACATGGGCGCATTTTTGTTCGGACTATAAGTTCTCTGAGTAAATGGGGACCATTTTCCAGGAAGAGATCAATGTACACTATAGAACTCTATGATTACAAGATCATCAGAACATCGGAACAAAAACATAATATTAGAAAGTCAAACCAAACTGCAGTCAAACCGTTAACCATATAACTTTCGAGTCTAAGCTGATCTAGAGTTATCTTATGATTTAATTTAGGATTGTTAAAAATAAAAGTTCTTAAAATTCCTCTATACTCCATCTATGTCCAATTCTAAAAAATTGTGAGTTCAATTCCCACATGGGGGAAAAATAAGTTTTATTTTCAGAGTTCTTGTTTTTAGATACATCCAGAACTTAGTTGGGAGCTACTTTTTGTAGACCAGCATATCGACTGTTATTACTTCGTCCGCTACGTCGTCTTGGCTAACCTACACAGTAAAATATAATTCCCTAAAGTGAGAGGCAACAATTTGTGCCACAAAGTTTAGGTATTTGTCGAAAATATTAAGGAAAGCTCCACCTTGGAAAACGTAGATTAGGTTTTTATACCTAAAATGCAGGTAGGTTTTTTCCCCGAAAATGTAGGGAATTTTCAATTTGTTTTTTCCCCTAAAATGTAGGGAAAATTCCCTAAAATATAGGAAATTTTCAAATTTTGTTGTTTCTTTTTCCCTAAAATGTAGGAAATATTTCCTAAAATTTAGGGAATATTCCCTGAAATGTAGGGAATAGGTGATAGCAACCACCATCCCACCATAGGTGATAGAAGACCATCCCCTTTAAAAAAACATAAGAATGAGCTGAATATCTTATTTCGTATGGCCCATACTACTAAGTAGTACGGAAGTTATGTTGTTGCGCTGAGCACGCTCAAACATAATATTGAAAAATAATATATGACTTTGTTTGAAAAACAATGTGTGAATTATATAAACGAAAATATATTTCCATAGAAAATGTAGAATATTACCTAATTTATTGAATGGCCCCGCAGGCCCTGCCACGAAAGTGGCCCATAGTTTCTAGGAGCCCACGAAAGCCTACAAATTTAATAATGAAGTGATGAAATTTGACAGCCACCAACCCCAATGCTGCAGCAAACCGGCAAATCCAGCTTTCAAAAAAACACGCCAGCGTCATGTGAAGAAGTTTGTTGCTAAGTCGGCTATAGATGAATGTATATCGAATCCTGGAGAAAAATTTCGGATTTTTGTTTTTAACCGTTGTCTGGATATCATAATTCACCAATTGACAGTGCGCTATGAAAGTATGAATAGCTTGACGGAAAACTTTTCGGTATTTCAACTGCAAGTTCTCAGTGGCTTAAGAGATAATGAAATTGTTGAAAAAGCAGATCGCCTCTGTGAGTATCATTCAGTAGATTTGTCGCCTACTTTTCATCAACAACTTTTTAGTTTTTTTCGATCCGCGATGCTGGAAAGAACTCGATAAATTTCTCTGCTCTGCTATACATCTCTACAGCTCTATTTCACATTACTAGTCACTACAGCAACGCCTGAACGTACATTCAGTAAGCTAAAACTTATACAGAGATACTTTCGTAGTACAATGTCACAGATGCGGCTTAATTTTCTGGTGATACTAAGTATCGAAAATGGAGAAAGTCAGAATATTAATATTGACAGAGTCATCAAAAGATCGGCGCTTCGGAGAGTTGTGAAGAAGATAAGTTTTACTCATTAGTCATAAGCTTATCAATGTAGAAAAAAAAATGAGCCGGAGGCCTAATAGAATTTATTTGCGGGGGGCCCTACATCCTTAGTTACGCCACTGCCAAGAGAGCTTAACATTTCGGGAATTTTACGTACTGTTGGTGTCAAATACCTAAATTCATTGTATGTTCCATTGATTTGGGGAAATTAAACTGATTTTCTCCTTATATCAGATAAAATGACATTTAATTTTAAGGAAAAACGAGTCTTAAATTTAGGAAATAGTCCTATTTTTTTTTACAGTTTGCTAGGCCGCAACTCACGTCCGTCGTCCGTGTTACAGCTCTTCAAGCCGCAGACCTCAAGAGGACATACATAGGATCAACATGATCTGGACACTTGTCCAAGCTATAATAGGGATAGTCTGGATTCGGAAATCTAACATATTCGACGTGTTGCACTTGTGTGCAGCCCCAGTTTCCTATCAAATAGACCAGAAGCTTCTAAGTCAATTTCAGATACAGATTCTTACTGCTTTAATTTGCTTATTCACCGCACGCGCTACAGCTTTTCAAGCAGATACTCTTGTTGTTGCTGTTATTTGGTTCTTCAAGAAATCATAGCCGGCCCCTAAGCTATGAGTCACAGCAACTAAATGAAAGGCAGGTAAGACAGTTATTACTTACCACCAAATAATAATAATAGTAATAAGCCTGCACTAAAGAAAACAGGAACATGTCAGCGAGGAAGAGTTGGATGGATTAAAAGGAAGTTGAAGTCCAAAAGCGCTTCAAGCTAAGGTCACTACTACTTCTATAAGCGCCCAGTATTCACCTTAATGATTTATAAGACTTTGCAGGCGTCTCATCGCTGCATTACGCCCAGCGAGGAGCCCATCTATTAACTGCGAAGCAATTGATTATTTACACGGTTATAAAGGCTAGATAAAGGGTATTACGAACACGTGCAGGCCAATTTGGTATAATATTTATTCTTCTAAGAATTTAAGATGAGTGTAGCCAGTTTCCCATGAACATGGAATTTTAAGGAAGAAAAAAAACCAAGATTTAAGGACAAATCTTCATATAAAAGGGGTGCATTTAAATAGGTACATTAGTCGATTTCCTGCTGTCACTCAGTTCAGACAGAAAATAAAAGGTTTAGTAGATATTAAAATTTAAGTAAGTAGATAACTCGTAGATAACTCGTAGAAATAAAATGGTACGCAAGCAAAAGGTCACAAAAGAGAGGAATTGCTCGTAGAATTGGCCGAATTGTAAATGTTGCGTTTTCATTCCTGCGAAATCACAAGGATTATGAAATTCACTACAAAGGACGACTAGTTACAGCTACTGCAGAACGAGAACGGCGGAAAATTTTCAGAGTTGCCTCAAATTCTTCAGAATCTGTACGGAAACTTCGATTACATGAATTATAAAGTCACGACCGAACTTAGGACCTCTGCGAGTGAAAAAAAATCGGCCCTTTTACAATACCAACCACCGACACATCACATCACATCATTTGGAAAGAGCAATGAAGAAGTGTAGTATTTACTGACGAAAAACGATTCTTGTTGGATGATCCTGATAGATTTGCTCAATATTTTCACGATCTACGAAAAGAACAACTTTTTCTAGCCCGTCACCATATTGGACAAACATCACTTGTGGTGTGGGGGGGAATCACTTATAACGGGCCCTTAGAACTTCAAATACTAACAGGAAAATAAGATACTACGAGGTACATAAACCTTCTACAATGAGCAGCCGCTTACGTAGATGAAGTTCTCGGATCGATGTCATAGATTTTTTTCAACAGCACAACGCACCAATCCATACTACTCGTAAAGTAACCGAGTGGTTTCGGATCGAAGACCCGATGGCTTGGAATGGCCAGCCATTTCTCCAGATCGGAACGTTATCGAAAATTTGTGGGCATAGCATAGCATAGTGTATAAAAACGGCAAGCAATATGAAAACATCGAAGCATTGAAGGAAGGTGTCGTGGGGACCTGGAATGCGATACCACTAACCCTTATTGGGAGTCTTTTGATAGTATGCCCGACAGGGATCTTTCGATAGTATGCCCGTCAGGCTTTCCCAATAACGAAAGCCCAACATATTTTTTTGTACTTTTGTTTATGTCTGATAACTATACGGTATCCGTAGTTGACAATGTCTGCAACAATATTGATTTTCTTTCGGTCTCCTTTTCTTCCGAAATCGTTCTAAGGCGATTTTAACCTCCATAACATACCGTGGATCAGACAGTCTTCTTCTTCTTCTTCTTCTTCTTTCTGTAAATCTTTTAATTTGCAACAGATAGTGGATGCACTAACGCGAATTTCTGATGCAGATGGAGATAGGGCTAATCTACCAATTTTTTTTTTCTAATATCCTATCAGGAACAACTTCACCAGTTCCTCTATTCCTTCACTACTTAACAATGGTGAGGTGATTCTTAACTCCCTAGATAAGGCTAATATTTCGGCTGCTCGATTCGCTTTAAATTCTCGTATTCCATCCACTACACAGACAGCTATTTTGCATCCCCCATGTGCATGTGTACAATAACCAATACACATCCGTACAAGGGATGTACTGAATGTGCTTAAGGAGATCAACGTCTCCAAACCACAAGTCCTGATGGTTTCTTGCCCCTGTTAATTAAAAGCTGCGCCTCATCCTTGGCTAAACCTCTGCGCAAACTATTCTACTTGCCTTATTCGACAGGAATTTTTCCAACTGCTTGGAAACTAGCCCACGTTCAGCCAATTCCCAAAAAAGGAGAGGATAGCGATCCATCAAATTATCGACCAATTGTAATCACTTCGATTGTTGGAGCCCTAGTCTCCATAATTTTGGTGGGTGGATAGAGTCTGACATCCTGCCCTTTTAGCTAAATTGAAAGCACTCGGTCGCTCCCTTCGTCGCCTAATTCGTGTTGTATTAGACGGCCTTATATCTAAATCTCACCCTATAAATGCTGGTGTGCCCCAAGGCTCTGTTATCTCTCCGTCTCTCTTCTTAATTTTCGTTAATGCTCTGCTTTCCCTTACATTCAATCCCATCTATAGTTTTGCTGATAACAGTACCCTTGATATCGCATACTCCTTTGACACTCCTGAGAGAATGGCACATCTGTCAAACGAGATTGTATGATTAGATCATTAGCGCAAAGCGAATCGCGTCAAATTCAATGCATCTAAGAACCAAAGCTGTTTTATCCCTTTAAATCAAGATTACCACTTTATTTCATGTAGCATTAATTTCCGATTCACCGTTACTACGCACTCTTGGCATTAATATTTCCAGTAGGATCATCATAGGATATCCCCTGAGCTTGGCTTAATATTATAAAAAAAAAATTATTAAAAGTAGTAAAAACAAATTCGTAGAATAAGAAAATTTAATTAGTAGTAAAAAGAAAAATAAATAAATATAATTTTTGCGAACAAATAATAGTATGTAGGTATTCAACTGCATCCCTTTTATAGGTAGATTTTTTCATAAAATCCGTTATTTTCATTATTTTTATTTCTTAGAATTCCGTGTTGCTGGGAAAGTGGCTTTAATTATTTTAAATCCTTAGAAGAATAAACATATAGTACCAAATTGACTTTTACGTGTTCTTAATTTAATCCCCATATTTCCATTTAAATGCGTGTACCTAATCAATTGCTCCGCAGTATAATATCTCATTGTAAGTATACGTACCCATAACACCCAGCCACACTCAAAAATGTTGTCCTCTTAAATAACAGCTTAGAAATAATTCAAGTATCTAGTTTACTGCATAAAATCTTTATATACTCTTCCTTAATTTAGAACATTCAACTTTCTAAAGTTGCGAACTTTCAGTTAAAGTTCGCAGATGATTTCCGAATTGTATGCAAGTCTGTCTCTATGTATATTTACTTAAATGCGTTCACCTCCAAAGTTATTTGAATTCAGAAGAGATGTAACCTTGCTTTTAATTGATTTACTCTTATAGCATGCCATTGTCAGTGTATAGAACAACTCCTACGAACAATCATCTCTTCTAAACTCTTGAGCTCATCAAAATTAATTACATTTAACAAATTAACAGATTTGGAACGAACGATATTATTCTACTCCCATCGGTCTTTAACAATCTATGTATGTATGTGTGTGTATAATATATACATAATATGTTAATCAAATCTGCAATGGATTTTCGATTTTCTTAATTAACTCCTATTGACCGCAGTTGGAGGAGTCCACAATAACGCGTTTTCTTAACAATGCTAAGAATACATACATAAGAGCGAGTCTCTCAAGTGCTAGATGTAAAATTCTACTTAAGTCAAGTTGTTAACAAGCACTTGACCTGAGTTGTTAACATTTATAAAATTGGAAGGAAAGAGGGTGTATCGTCACTGGAATTTATTCGGCGTATAATCAAAATTTATCTTCTTTAAGGCGAACATTTTCTCCTTTTGTTTTTTGTATCTGTTTTTCTGGCTACCATTCGTACTCTCATCTCATGCGGTTGAAGAAATTTTCTTGGCTCTTAACGTTGTTATTCATGAGGAGTACTTTATTCAACCACCCACAAGAATAATTTATATGAATTAATATATATATATATATATATATATGTGTGTGTGTGTATGTATATACGGTAGAAAATACATAACTGGTGTAATTGTATACATTCAGAATAAAATTGTAATAATTTGAATTCCAACTTACCATCATTATCTATTGCAAAAATTCCCAATCCATCTCCTCCGCGCAATGAATACGTAACTCTTGAATCTGGCCCATTTGAATCTGCATCAGTCGCAATGATTTTCATAACATGAGTGTCAGGCGGTTGATT
Organism: Dioctria rufipes; assembly: GCA_963924295.1. Lineage (NCBI taxonomy): Eukaryota > Metazoa > Arthropoda > Insecta > Diptera > Asilidae > Dioctria > Dioctria rufipes. Next base: position 159,104,584 of record OZ002743.1, on the reverse strand, counting down.
CTCTAGTACACTTCCAGTTAAAACGAAATCCTCAAATTCAGGAGCATATCGATTCTCATTCACATCAATTATTTCAATAATCACAGTTGTCTCTGATGACATGGCAGGTGTACCTCTATCGATGGCTCTTACAGTTAAGCTGTGCACTTGACGTTCTTCATAATCTAGAAAACCTTGAGTACGAATTACACCAGAATATTTGTCGATTTTAAAAAGTTTATCATCGATTCCATCCTCTGTAAGGGAATAGAATACTTCACCGCTAGGACCAACATCTAAGTCAATTGCATTGAGTATAGCCACCACTGTTCCTCTTGGAATGTCTTCTCGTACTCGAAATGTATATTCGGTTAAGGTGAATTCAGGTGCATTATCATTTATATCATCTACAACAACACGTACTAAAGCATCTGAATGTAAAGCTGGTTTATTTTGATTATTTTTTACTACTAATCCACCATCACAATCTGTTGCTCTTATCTTTAGCTCATAGACCTCTTGCTTTTCACGATCCAAACGATTATTCACATACAATACTCCGGTATGTTCGTCAACTTTAAAATCTTCAGTGTCTGTTATCATTGTATATCGAACTTTAGCATTATCATCAAGATCAGCATCAGTTGCATTTAAACGAAATATAATCGTTCCATTAATAGCATTCTCAGTTACACGAAAACTAGCAAGTGTCTTTTCAAATTTTGGTGGATTATCATTTTCATCTAAGACAGTAATTGGTAGCATTTTTGATGCAGATTTTTGTGGTTTACCAAGATCGTAAACAGTTATATTAAGAACATACTCATCTTGCCTTTCTCTATCTAAATAACCAATTATTTGTAATTCACCGGTATCTGGGTCGAGACGAAATACCGAATCATGGTCACCATCTGAAATACCATAGACCAACTTTCCATTATATCCCAAGTCACGATCTCTAGCTTTTATCCATTCAACCGTTTCACCAAGTTGAACAGTTTCATTAATTTTCAATTCTATCGGAAAATCAATAAACTCTGGTGCATGGACATTCTCTCCATAACGACTAGGTGTCATTGCAAAATCATCACGTCCACTATATTCTCGTCCTGGCATATTATTTTTTTCAGCTGCAGCTAATATTTCTACTTGACGTCTAGCTACACCAGTATCTCTACACTCAAAACTACCACTATCCTCAATCAGAGTATTTCTTTCGATTTTTACACCATTTATAATTCCTCCAATAAGGTGACGTTTTGAATCAATTAAATTAATTTGAATCATCATAATATCGGCAAAATGTGTTCCATCTGTTGCAGTTACATTAAGATCACGTGTCTCTTGTCGTACATCTGTAAGATCACATCCCACTGATATAACACCAGAAGTACCATCTAAATTAAAACATGCATCTTCATTACCCGATACCATTCGATAGCTTATATAATTTCCAGAATCATAATCAATCGCTGATAGTGTTAAAATTTCTGTTCCAATTGGAATTTGACGAGGAATATGTCCAACACAATCGACCCTTTCGAATTGTGGTCGATTATCATTAACATCACGTATACGAATAATTAGTTCCATTTCTGTTTGTCGACGATATGGTAGACCCCAATCAGATGCACGAACACTTAAAATATACTCTCGTCGCATACTTTCATAATCGATTAATTTTGATGTCCTTACTACACCGGAAAAATGATCAATATCAAATGGTACATCATTCAAATTGGCTATACTATATGATATATATGCATTCTCTCCTGAATCTCTATCCCGTGCTGTAACTTTAGTTACGGTCGTACCAGCCGGTTCATTCTCATTTATCCAAATCGTTTTATTCGTATTCTCAAAAATCGGATCATTATCATTTGTATCTTGTACGTTGATTTTTACTTTAGCCGAAGATTGTTTTCGCATACCCACATTTCCTTGATCAATTGCAGAAACTGTTAGCGTATAAAATGCTTTAGTCTCAGCATCTAACAACTTCTGTGTATATAACATTCCGGTATCTGGATTAATACGAAATTCACCGCCTTCATTGCCGCCAACAATCTCTAGAAAAACTTGAGCATTTTTACCTTGATCACGATCAGTGACTTTAAGTCGTATCACAGGTGTATTTGGTGGTGATGTTTCTGGTACAGAAACCTCATAGATTTCACGATTAAATACAGGTGCATTATCATTTATATCAGTTAAATGTACAGGCACAATTTTATAACTAGATTGTGATGGTATGCCACGATCAACGGCACGCAATGTTAAATTATATCCCTGAGGTGATTGTTCACGATCTAGTAAACGATGAATTTCTATTTTATATTCGCCTAGTGTATCTGTTGGAACGATTCGAAAATGTCCATCGGGATCTCCGCCTACTATTTCTAAACTTTTTATTTCTCCATGTATACCACGATCTTTATCTGTGACACGAACAATTCCATAAATATTTGCACTAGAACCTTCAGTAATTGCTGGTAATGCTTGAACATAGATGTCTGGAGCGTATAGATTTACCTGAAATGAGAATAAAGAAGAAAAAAATAAAGTAAAGAAACATAAATAAATAAATTGATTAAATATAAATGTAAGAACTTTTGTAAAATATTTTTTTTTTTGTAATCTTTGTTTCTACATTAACTCCACCAACATACTTCCATAAAAGATTAAATTTTTTAACGATTACTGAAGAGGATTTGAAGTAGTTTCTTAATGTGAGAAGATTTTTCTCATATTATTTATTTATTTATTGATTTGTCAACAGGATATAGGTCAGTAATTTTTTGATAAAAGATTTTGATAAAATATTATATGGCGCCCACAGTCCCTGCGAATAGACGTCTAGAAGTAATTGTGTCTTTGATAAATAATTTTAGCCTTTTGAAATAAATTACAAGGACTGTCTGGAAAAGTTTTGCACGGATTTTGATTAATTTTCTTCTGCCATTTGATTCACTTTTTTCAAAAGAACTTATTTCATATAATCCGATACACTGAGCTCTTTTATCAGAAAATTGATCAGTTCAAAGTTAACATATGAGTGCGGATCGTGAGAAAACTTGGGGAGCAATTGTACATGATTGCTTGAAAAATAGGAGTAAATCGTATTCGATTATTGCTAGCACTGATATTGTAGGACAGTGAAAAGAACCATAGAAGAAAACTTTACTAGAAATAAAAGCATTAAAACCAAACCAACAAGTGGTCAAGCGAAAGGTGAATAAGAAATTAAAAAAAAAACTTTGTTTCGTGCATGGAAAAAATAACAACAAATCGGTGAGCTCAGTAAGCCGTAAGGCACAATAAATAAACAATCTTATATATAGGAGGGGTTGTTGCATATTCTTAAAACCCACGAAAAACCAGTAGTCGTCTGGCCTAATTTGGTTACATGATATTACGCAGATGATTCTTTAGAATGGTATGAAGAAAATGGTATGAATTTCGTGCAAAAGAAGGTCACTCCACCTAGTACGCCAGATGACCCAATAGGATTTACATTTATTTATTTATAGCTGGCATTGTCTAAGAAGATATAAAACCTTGTTTAGTACATTTTTCAATCATTAATATTAAGAACAACTAAACTAATAAGAAATTAAATAATTAAAACTAAGATACAAGAAAAAACTTCACGCGCTCGAGTATTTTACATTTAAAATTACCAAACGTGTCTAACTCAAACAACAATCTCAAATATATTGGCAGAGAATTCCAAATCAATAATGACGTGTGGATCAAGAACTGACGTTTAGATGTCGGAGAATTATGTCTAGGATTGATCTCGCAATCTTAAGTATATCATACGAGTAGTTGGAGTTCCGAGAGTCCTAGCCAATAAACAACAACGCAATTTTTGAAATAGATCATAAGGTTGCAAACCAAGAATTGAATGGGAATAGAGTGAGACATAGTCAATATGACGAAGACAAAAACATACGTTATAGTAGCAGTATTAAGTCGAAAAGATGTATAGTCACGACCAGAAAATGTTTCCCTCCCATAGGTAAAAAGAGGGATGAGAAGCGTCCTAACTATATTTAAACGAGGTTTGCGCTGGAGTAAAATTAACAGTCGCCCAGAGTGAACAAGCCCCACATATTCTTTTCTAATTACAGCATTAATATCATGGCCTTCACAGAGTTCACAAATAATATCAAAGTAAGAAGAAGAATCAGCAACTGGAATTGGTGTTTCATTGATTATGACAAGTGAGAAATAAGAAGAATTTAAAATTGTTTTGTGTATAATTAAGCACTTAGTCTTGGTTAGGTTAAATTGCAGCATGTTGTCAATGAGGTCCATAAATAATATATAGAATGGAGATCATTAAAATACATCATCTTCAGCTTATCCGATCGGCCTGGAGATGTCGAATTAAGCATCATCGGCAAAATGATGAAGTTTGCTGTACTTAATACAATGATACAAGACATTAATGAAAAAAAAAAAAATAACAACAGAGTACCCAAGATAGATCCTTGCGGTAGTCCTGAATATACCAGTTAAAAAGGGGAATATAAATTTTTAGAATACACTGATTGATACCGATCCTTCAAATAACTGCCGATAAGCTTTGCATCCTGAGTAAAGAAATTAAATATTATTATCAGCTTTCTACATAGCTGGCTATGATTCATAGATTCAAATATCATAGAGAAATCCAAGAGCACTAATATAAAAAACCCATCCTCATCAATAGCAATCTCTATATTATTAGTTATTTTAAACAGAGCTGTGATACAACTATGTCGATCTCTTAAACCAGATGGTGGATTCTGAAATGGACCACAACATGTTTTAGAGTGCGACACGAGAGCAAATTATGCTTTAAAAGCAGTTTTGTAAACATTCGATCAAATCCCTCATGGCAGTTGCAAGAATATATGAATCACTTGTCCGTATATCGATGATTTCTCATATTGTGATTCATTCTGGAATGGATTCTGCTCTGGTATTGCATGCGATATCTAGATCTTGTGTCATCTACGATAATATCCAATGTATTTAATTATCTGGGCAGATATATATTCAATTACTTTATATACTCATATGTCTGAAATCGAAATTAGATGAGTTTTTTTTTTAACAGATATGATAGCTGTGTTCTTTTGTGTACCTTGTTCTAGAACTCTCATATACTGGAGAGAACAAATAGTTCTGTCGATTGAAGAGAACTATTTGTACTGTTCGCTTCATTTATAAATCTTTTATGAAAATGTATTAGACGTTCTTTTGTATATCTTTTGTTCTGATCTGTTCTGCGGACACAAAAGAACACAGCTGATCTTTCAGAACTTCCGCACTTCGGAAACTAAGATGTCACAAAACATGAATTACAAATGTGTGCAATAAATGTAAACTAATAGTCAGATGGTGAGTATCATTCAAGTGTTATAGGGGCATTTATAAAATATTAAGGCAAAATATTCATCCCATCCTACATCATAGACGAGGAAGAGGGAAAATCATCGTTAACCTCCTCCAAATGACGCATCTAACCAGCCATACAACAGATCCATATTAGATAAAGCGGAAAAAATGATTTTTTTACGCTTCAAAGTGCATTGTTGGTTATTCACTAAAACAGATCATTTTTATCATCTCTGCCTTCATTCTTTCCAATTGAGCACAATACACATCCGAAGGGAGTGTCTAGGTTTTAATAATTTGTAATTAATTACCCGCGGAAAATCACATTAAATACAGAGAGGAACCTTTTATATAGTTATATGGCCAAGGTTTTTTTATTTTTTTTGGTTGTCAAAGTTTTAATTCACGGATTAATGCATAGATTGTAATGCACTGATTAGTATCAATGCGACAGTACCCTCATGAGACAGAGTATATCCTGTCCCAATGAGTACTAGCTTATACCAGTTCACCCTTGACATTTAACTTACTAGTCGAAGCGAGACCTATCTAAAATCTCTGCCGATTTCTGGGTCACGGCACTCAGTTGATTTAGGGCGATTCCACGCCAAAAGCCAAATATCAAAGCATACATTAATGAGCGACCACCCTTCAGATCCTCAGACGCAGTATGCAATTATACAAAGGACATACTTCTCTGTTCAAAGAAGAATGTCCACCCAAGTCATGCAGACTCAGAAAACCTCTCTCTGCCCGCATATGAGCTACCACAACCCCCACGATGCTCTCATCAAGGGGCTTTATCCATGTTGAGATGAATAGCTCTAGTATAGTAGAACTATCCAGGACTCAACTCCCTAGTACCAAGTTAGAAATGTCTGATACCCAATTGGTATGGCTTGGTAATCCATGACCATAAGACCATGGGTATTCACAAATGGATCTTCATGCAAATCCTTAAACGAGGATGGTAACTTCGTTCGGGCTTAATCATATTGGCATATGGCAGGGGACCACTTGAAGGCTATGATACGCCCTTCAAGTTAGGAGAGGATTGAGACTATAGGCAGTAATCTTATGTGTATACTTCTTTTTGAGCACGCATAATCATCAGCAATCGGAGCATTTATGTTCTTTCACCATGAAGCATATATACAGCCTTTCTCTTACATGTCTTTTCCCATTGGTGGCATTTACTTCTTTTGCAGTTGCCTCATCTTTACACAATAGGGAATGAACAGATGGTAATCCTTTGTTTTAGGATCGATGGCGAAAGTTCGTGCAGTACCCCAATTCCATGTCTATTTTCTTTTTGCCAAGTCTTTTCAAGTGGTCCTTGATTACTGTTGTTCAGGAGCAACCAAGGTCTTGAGATAATTCTTTTATGGTTTTACGGGTATCTGACTCCACCAATGAATTTAAAGCTGCGTCATCTAGTTTCAAAGCTCTTCCTGACTTCGGTTTGTCCTTCAACTATTCCTATCACCACATTTGAATTTTTGAATCCATCTGATATTTAGATGTCTCCATAAACTTCGCAGATTGTTTTGGGTAGATTCTTTTGCTTCAATTCTTTTGGCGTAAATGTGTCTCGTCAATATCGGACCTTGACATTGTTGACTATGGGTAATAAAAAGCTTCAAAATGAGACCTACTTTGACGTATTCACTCGACCACAATTGGTGCTGCAAAACTAACTTCAAAACAATGAATTCGAAAATTGTTCATTTCTTTCCGCTTTACTTAATCCTTATGACAGACATGCGGTCCGTACTTTGATATTTCAATTCAATTGACAGATTTTTAAGCGTAAACAATTTGGAAATGGAAGTGACAAATATATTAGCTTTAATGAAGGCTAAACTGCCATAGAATTGTAAATATACGACAAATTCAAGATTTGGAGCGAAAAAAAAAGAAAAATGTGATTTTCCCGGGAAGTGAATATTTTGCTCCTTTTAAACCAGCCAAAAAGCAGAGGAACCACCGAAGACGCCAACATAGCCCCAATGAGGCGATTCTTTCAAATCAGGACTCTGTTCAATCTACAGCAAGCGGTGTTCTGGCTCTCGTTACATCTGCTTGTGTAGCTGAAGTGAGGGAGCGTTCCACAGTATCGAATGATACTTCATCTGTGTCCTCTCTAGGAAATGGTAGTGGTGCCTCTTTGAGAACGGTACCTAAACCTTCGAGTGTTTTTGTCACCCGTTTATCTCCAGAAACGATGTGCGAGGACATATTGAAGTATTTAAAGTCGAAGAATATTGCAACAGATGGTATTTCTTGTCGAAAAATTAGTAAATCCTCTAAACCTGTTGCATCTTTTGTTCTAACTGTGTCCGCGGATGAGCAGGATAAATTATTGGATCCCACATTTTGGCCCTCTGGCGCTTTTACTAAATTGTTCGTACCTTCTGGGCACCAAAAATTCTTTTAGTGATGATTCGTCTGAAATTTGCGATATGTTTGCTTCATTTTTTGACAATGCCTTTGCCTCGTCAAATTTTCAGTCATATGAACGATTCCCATAACGTTTCATTCACTATCCCTTCAATTTCAGAAGAGGATATACTCATTCATATTAATGGGCTTCCAAATGACTTCACAACTGGTCCTGATGAGATCCCTCCAGCCTTTTTTAAGTCATGCTGCCTCGCCCTGGTAGCTCTGCTGAGAATTATCTTCCAAAAATCGCTCTATAGTGGTTGCTTCCCGCAGCTATGGAAAAACTCCTTTATCATACCTATCCACAAAAAAGGTAGTAAAAATGAGATTTCTAATTATAGACCTATTGCAAAATTATCTTGCATGCCCAAATTATTCGAATCTATCATTTACTCTCAACTATCATCTTCCTGTAAGAATTTGCTCTCTTCAAACCAACATGGGTTTATTTCAGGCAGGTCTACAACCACTAATTTGTTGGAATTTGTCTCGGATACCATTTGCGGGTTTGCAAAAGGCTATCAGACAGATTGTATTTATACAGACTTTAGTAAGGCGTTCGACAAGTTATCTCACTCTGTGATACTCTTTAAAATGGAAAAGTATGGGTTTCCCCCAACATTTCTAAAATGGACGGAGTCTTATTTAGATAACAGAACATATCAAATCTTATTCCGCCATTCCATCTCTAGAGTCTTGAAGGCTTCGTCTGGCGTGCCTCAAGGTAGTCACTTGGGCCCGTTGTTCTTTGTTCTATCTATTGACGACATTGTCTCTGTTGTGAGGCACTGTAAAGTCTTGATATATGCTGACGACATTAAGCTTTTCGCTCAGATTAAATCTGTTAGCGATTGTGAACAGGTACAGGCTGACTTTCACAAATTTTACGACTGGTGCAAAAGTAATAATTTGGTACTAAATATAGACAAATGTGAGGTTATGACTTTCCACAGAAATCAGAAACCAATCACTTATGATTACGAGTTCTCGCATTCCTCGATTCGCCGTGTTAGCTCTGTCTGTGACTTGGGTGTCAAATGTGACCACAGATTGAATTTTATCTCCCATATAAACTACACAGTATCAAAGAGTAGTTCTATGCTGGGTTTTATAAAACGTTGGTCCCGAGAGTTTTCAAATCCTACCATAACATTGCGTTTGTACACTTGCTTTGTAAGACCACTTCTTGAATAAGCTAGCCAGGTCTGGTCTCCATTTTACGGTATACACATCGACCGTATCGAGTCTGTTCAGCGGAACTTCTTACGATCTGCTCTCAGGCACCTACCCTGGAATAATTCATTAATTCTTCCACCCTATGAGGATCGCTTGAAGCTTTTAAATATGCACTCGCTTGAGAAACGTCGTATGGTTGCCGATATAACGTTTGTGCATCAACTCTTAAACGAGAATATTGTATCTCCATTTTTACTTAACAAAATCTCTTTCCGTGATAGTAGGCACAATTTAAGAAAGCTACCTTTGTTGCATGTTAACTCCTCAAGTCTAACTTTTGCATGTATGAACCTGTTAATCGCATGTGTATTACTGTTAATAATATGGCTGAGCATTTTGTTCTCGACGTTTCTAAGCATGTTTTAAAAAAACGTCTATATAATATTTAATCTATTTTGTTTAATGTTTTCTGCATGTAATTTCATCTGGTATTTGGTTTATGTTTGGTGTAACATACTAGTACTAACACCGACTAAATGATGAAACGCATGTATTGTTGACCGTTTATTTATTAAACGTGTCCATGCAGCGAGCTTGTGTTAAGCTGGTTCTGATAGTCAAATAAAATTGACTCCATGTTGACAAAAAATGTTTGGCTCTTCTTCTTATTTTTCGCTTTGTTGAGAAAGCACACATATATTATTGCTTAATTTGACACATTATCATATTATTACTAACAACTAGATGGCGTTGTGCAACGTAAGGAGTGCCGATGATCAGCCTGTACCCAGTAATTTTTGAGGATATTGATATCTAGATATCTAGTCCATATACACTAGTTTTCTGGATATATTGGGAGTATTTGTTGACACACAAGGTGTATGTGTATGCGAATACCCCATGTCTGCCAGAAGCATAATACAACATTTTGCTTGTTTTGATGAAACCAATCACATGGCAAGAAATGGGCCTATCATAGTAGAGGAATGTCGTCAGAGTTCACCTGTCGCGACCTAGGCGATTTTTTAGTTTGAACTAATAGCGCCACTAATGTTCGAGCGCAAAAAAATTTCTCTCAGTACCAGCGAATAACATGGGCGAAAATTTTGTGACATTACAGATTTGGAGCATGAACGCAAAACACGTGGACTCAGTGGCTTGAAGTTAAAAAAAATTTTTTTTTAGCAGCTGTAAATACGGCCAGAAAGCAAGGAGAAATTATGCAATCATCAAGTTAAGCATTGTGAATGTGTTGTTTGGGTAATGGTTGAAAGCATACCAAGAGGGAAACTCAATCCTGTAACATGTTTGGTTGTGATGTCACGTGATGTGGCAATGGCGCATGTCGTCAAGGTTGGCCACTTTTGAGTCAGCGGTGGTCCACTGTGATTGTGTGCTTCGAAGACGTCCAAAAAACGTCCAGCACCAATCTCTACGAAGTCCTTCAATAAAACACCAGCGAAAAGAAAATGCCTGCCTAAAAAAGCCCAGAAAAGGCCTCTTCAGACAATGCAAGAGAAAAGTGCATTTCAAGTGCGCCAGCATAACGATGATGCTGATACTGGAAATACGATTCCGAATAATGTGCCATTTAAATTTTGCAAAAAAACAGAAAATGCAACAAATTCGGTTTTTATTTCATTCAGTTAATTTTTCCCAGAACATTTTCAATCATTTCAGCACATTTTTCGTCGGCTGGCCAACCAACTTAGACAGCACTGGCTTGACCTTGATAGCATTTCCCTTTTATTTTAAATACCCAAATTTTTTTCATTGTTCACCCAATCAATCTGCAATGTTCAACAAAAGTTTTACTTTTACCCAGACATTCCCCTATATATCACCCTGTACGTACGCATGTTAACCAAGCCATAATTAAAATAGGTCATTAAAGAAATCACAATTGAAAAAAAATCGATTTATTTCAATCTATTGTTTGCAATGTCATCAACTTGAACTAGAAATATTACAAAAACTCATCGAAGAAACCCATTTCCGCTCTTACTTTCACTCTCTATGATAACTGACTCTATACATATAAGTCTCTACAGTACCTGCTACCTACTTGTAAGAGATTCTACTTATATACCAAATTTGATTGAGGATTTAAAGAAGATCCAAGAATAACAATGTTGCGCTATATTTAAACAGAAGAATAGGAAGGAGCGAAAAGAAAATAATGTGGAATATTTTACCCTCCTTTTCATCTTGTATACAACTTGCCTCATGCTTTTTTTTTCTTGTTTTTTATTTCACCAGGATGTAGAAATTGCACCTAGGAACAAAAAATAAATTGCATAGCATTTCACCTAATCTTGTTACCTTCAATCCTGCTGTTATGGAAGGAGTAAAATATATTCCAGCTATGCCTCTTAAACTTAAGAATCGAATAAAGAGGAAGGTTAGACTTAGGCGATTATTTAGAAAAGCAAGAAAAATAAGTTGCACCATATACCTGCTACCTTAAATCAGTAATAAATTATGTGCATATATTTCCTACCAAAAAGAAAAAAAGAAAAAAAGCTTCTCTTGTTTTTGAGTTGTCGATTCCATAATTATTTTGCCCTGTATTTTGGTGAGGTAGGTAATAAAATCAGGAATCCTCAATAAAATCCATATACCTACATACATACATATACCAATGTAATAAGTTGAGACATGTTTTTAGGGACAAAAACCGAAAATAAAAATCCACCAAAAACATTGATTTTGCTATATATACACCTGATGATGATGATGATGATGCTGTTGGGCTTCTGGATTCTCATGCATAAAACATTTTGCATCGCATTAAAGGTTCCTTAATACTCTGTCGGCAAAATGTTGTGTTGACCTCATATCGTAACATAACTGTTAAAAGAAAACCAACCTCACATTTGTTACAACTCAGGTGGCAAGGTTCGGATTGTATTCATTTTCATATATATTCCTCCGTTATGAGGTGGTTCTATGAAATTTCAGGAATTGATTTGCTTGTTCTCTGCGCCTGCAGAGTTAACGTTTTCGCTTCAATAATTCAGAGACTTGAGTCCAATACAGTATAGGACCGAAGTCAGTATATAAACAGAGAAATGTTTTCGTATAAATGATAAACCAAAAGTGACATACATATGCATGTATGTATATGTATATAACAATGCAGAAAACTATGTATGGAATTTTGGTGCATTAAGTAGGTATACACCCAGAGAAAATGGGACTCTCTGCATATTTGGTTCAGGACCAGATGTGATTCTGTGTTTTGATTTGATGAGTCCATTAATATGGATGCAGAAAAAACAGGTGATGAAAGGATTTTTATATTATTTATATCTGAAATTAACTTAAGTATAGGTATTTGTAGTAAATATTATTAATGAGTACTTACAATGACAGAATGGAATGAAGTTACCAAATTGTAATTGTATTTTTGCCCCTTGAGACAACAATACCTAAGTATTCGGGATATACCCCGTTTAAACTCTCAATAAGGTCAAAAATCTAGATGCATATAGGCGATATTGATATACCCTCAAAAATAGTCCGGTTTAGCCTTGTCATTTGTATTTCCTACTTTGCGCAGCGCCATCTAGTTGTAAGTAATACTATGATAATGTGTCAAATTGAATAAAAATATGTCTGCATTTTTTCCAAGAAAGCGAAAAAAAAGAAGATAAACCAAATATTTTTACAAACATGGAACCGAAAGATGCAAGTTATCCCAGAAAAATAAAAATTTATGAATTGAAACTACATGACCTACCACACTTCTTCTTTCACGAATTTCAAGACAATTTCACCAACTTGTCGTTCTACCGACTCCAAATAAAGACTGTCCCAGAAAAAACCCGACCATCTCTCCTCTCTCTTACGCACGCAAATACATGTCAAAGTTGTAAATTTCTTTGCTTACTAGTTGAATGATACGTCATTCGGTATTCAGTTACCAGTAGTCAGTCATGACATAAAAACTAGAGGAAAGGAAAAAATTAATTATTTCCAAATACTTTGAAAATTCGTAGCTGTCCTTGATATTCCAAAAACAAGCATTCAAAATATTTTATCTTAATTTTTAGGATTTTCCAGTATACAAAGAAAACCTGTGTCAGGAAGAAAACGTAGAACAGAAAACAAGGTCACTCAAAAGAAATTCGCTGGTAGCTTTAAAAAGAAATCTAACATATCTGTCATGAATGTGGCTAATAAAATAGAAACATTGAGTTGAACTGTGCAAAGGATGAAGATTAGAGAAGAATTGATAAATTTTAAAGTTCAGAAAACTGTCGACAGATCTATATAAAAGTAAAAAAATACCGAAAATGATGCTGATGATGATGATGAAACTGATGCTGTGTTGAGTGGAATACCGGTATCACCGAATGAAAACGTAAGGAACATTTTCAATAATATTGCCGACAAAATTGGTCACAATACATCTTCCTTCTACGACGCTTTCCGCATTCACAACGTTTCTAATAAAAGTCCCGCTAAAATGGCACCTCCAATAGTGGTTAAGTTCTCATCTAATGTCGAAAAAATGCATTTCTATCGTGCTTTCAAACAAGCAAAAGTTACGCTGAAAGACATTGGTTTTATCTCCGATAGCCCTGTGTACGTAAACGACAGTTTATCAGCAAAGCAGAGGGAGATTCATCACATCGCACGAAAGATGAAAAAAGATGGCCTATTGTCTAGGGTAATAATTAAAAACGGCATGGTTCATGTTACTTATCGCAACGGTGATGTTCCACTTAAAATTATCAACATAGATGATCTCACAGCTCACAGCTGACAATAAATAGGATAACCGATTAACCTTGAATGAAGTTACGTCTCACGTTTGTTTTGATTTTAATTTAGTTAATCTCTTAGAATCGAGCGACGAGCAGCTTTGAATTTTATTGAATTTTATTGTTAATTGTATTATAAGCCCAAAAATTTTGAAAATGTGTTTAAAGTCTCAAAAATTTATAATGTTTTTTTTTTTTACGTAGGCTTTTAGTGCATCAGAGGGTAGGCGGTGATCGATTTCATCTTAAATTTTTTCGCTTTTTCTACTACTTTCAAAATCAAAATAAGTATGTTGTGGATTTGCTAGAGATTTCGGGTGGTAATTTTGTCCCCATATTGCTCGTGTCGCCCGGTTGTGTGGTCTATGGGCTCGACTAGGACTGGTGGTGCCTTCTCCGTCGATGGGACGATAACTTCCGCTTCTGTTTTGAATATATTTACAAGGCAACAGTCAGGCATCCACTTTTGCCATTTCAATGCGAGAAGTATAGTGAACAAGATGGATGAATTTCGCTTGATTTTCGGAAAGAAAAGTGTTGATGTTATTATGGTAAGTGAGACGTGGCTTCATGGTGATCTCCCTGATGAACTTATAAATTTTCAGGGCTACCACGTTGTCAGACAGGACCGTAATGGTCGACGGGGTGGAGGAGTTGCAATTTTTGTCCGAGAGCATATTAAAACCAAAATATTGTTTTCTACAAGTAATGAAATGGAGCTCATTCTTGTTGAATTGACGCTTTGTAATCAAAAGGTCTTGGTTGGCTGTGTTTATATCCCTCCTGATTGTCATAACTGGACATTATTAGAAGAATCCCTTTGCGAACTTAGTGCAAAATACATTCATACAATTATTGCAGGGGACTTTAATGTGAATATTCTTCTGAATAGCACCAGGTCCCGCAGATTTAGGGATATGCTATCCTTATGTGATTTAAATGTTTTGAATGACACTCCCACCCACTTTTCTGCTTCACAGCCAACACTGCTTGATCTTTTCATTGCTTCACGGAATGATTTGACTCTATTTATGAACCAAATGTCACTCCATAGCTTATCCGATCATGATTTAATTTTTATCACTTATGATTTACAGGTACCAGCTAATAATATTTCTCGTAAATTTTATCGGGACTATAAAGGAATAAATACTTACCAACTCTCGAATGAGTGTCTAACCATGCCATGGAGTGACGTGTTCTTCATAACTAACCCGGATAACCAGGTAGAACACTTTAATAATCTTTATCGCTACCTTTTCGAAAAATATGTTCCATTAAAAACCAGAAGGGTCGGAGAACACTCACCGTGGTTTAATGCTGAGTTACAAACTCTAATTACAGAACGTGACTTTCTTTATAGAAAGAAGAGAATAACTGGCGATCCGCAAGATTTTCATAGATATGCAGTGGTGAAAAGGATTGTGACGAAAAAGATAAGAAAAGCAAAAAAAGCTTATTTTTCGCGTAAATTAAATATTGATCTACCTCCTAAAATACTTTGGTCCAACCTTAAAAGTATAGGAGCTACAAAAACTCAGACCAGAAACTTCTCGAATATTAGCCCCGACGGTTTCAATACAGCCTTTACTTGAAATGATAATTTTACATCTACTCTATTTCAAAATATTGAAATACCAAATGCACTAACATCTAGCTTCTCCCTTTCTAATGTATGTGTAACTGACGTTATTAACGCAATTTTTTCAATTAAGTCGAATGCTACAGGGTTGGATGGGATCTGTCCACGTTTCTTAAAACTGATATTACCTCTCGTTATTCAGGAGCTGACCTATATTTTCAATTCTTGTATAACTTCATCATACTTTCCCCAGATCTGGAAGATCGCAAGGGTTGTCCCAATCCCTAAGAATGCCAAGGCGCTCTCTGTTGGTGATTTTCGGCCAATCAGCATCACATCAGAGAGGTCTAATAACCTTATTTTGCCACGTTTCACTTACTTGGTCACGAGTCGTTCGTTCTTCGTCGGCGGTGTGAGGGTATATAATCAGATTCCTTTCGAGATTAGGCGGGCGGGCGTTGCGGGCAATTTCAAAAAATTTAAAGTTCTTTTATTTAATCATTTATCAACGGGGCAAGATTAATATGAACAATTTATGATATGTTTACATTTCCTCAATTGTATACCCTTATCTCTGTTAAATCTCTTATAAACTTTTATTAATTTCTCTTCGGCTGTAGCTTACCGCTTACCTTCTGGTGCTTTAGCTTTCATTTAGTATTCTTGTTGTTTGTTGTTTTTTTTTTCTTCCCGGCGATGTTTCCCTCTTCCTTTTCTTCTTATTTAATTATTAATTATTACTTTTACGTTTTTACTTCTTGTACTTGCTTCTCATAGTTTACATATTTATAGCTAAAAATTTCGCTTTAATTGTGTTGTTTCGTCTATTCTTTTATATAGTTTGAATTTTTATATTTTTTATTTTTTATTCTCTACCTTTATTAATAACTTACTGTAGTTCTAGTCGTACTTTATGTTATAATTAAATTAAGTGCTATTCCATTAAATTATACTTTCCTTGTGCTAGTTTAAGGATTTATTTTCTTGTTTGCACAATTTGCGTAATAATAATAAATTGAAATAAATTGAAATTGAAATTGAAATGCTGCGCTATAGACGACGAGACTTGTTGCAAGGTCGAAGATCATGAATTTCATCTTTCGGGAAATCGAGGCAATGTAGACCCGTCAGTGTACTAAAATTTCGAAATAAATACATATTTAGTTTGGCAGGCTATATGCTCTTGTGGTTTGAAATCTATGGCTTTTGTCAGTCACAATAGGGACCATAAATACAGAAATTTACCTGAATGAGTGTGTGAAAAAACTATTGCATTCTTTTATTAGAACACACGATTATGTCGTATTATTTTGGCCTGATTTGGATACTTGTCAATAAAACGACTTTTAGAATTTTATGCGGAAAACTTCATCAATTTCGTCATCCCGAAGAAAATTTCCGGAGCTTGGACCAAAGGGCCATATTAAATAACAATTTAAGGAGACTAAAAACCAAGCCGGATACATTAATGATTTCAAAAGAAAATCTAAGATGGCTTCCGATATAATCACAACCCATACAGCAAAAAATTACATAGGGACATGACATTCTTGTTACACAAATCCCATAGCTTTCCCGGGATAAACAGGAAGTATTCAGTAGGTATACTTATAGGACATTAATTCTAGGAGCTGTCAGAAATTTCCCTTAAGTTATTCCCTGGGATATCCCACAACTACTTCCACTCCTTACGGGGACATTCTCAGTATTTTACATACAAATACATACGGGATGTGCAGGATAATTTTGGGACAAACGTGGGAAAGTCGTTTTCCCCCCTTCCAAAATTTATTTCGGTATGTTCTCCAATTCTAGTGGTTCGCATGGTTCTCTGGTGAAAGCACTCATTTGTTGCTTGGTGTGCTTCCGTGTATTGTTTTGGAGAACAAAAACAGAACAACAAAATATGTATGGAAAGAAGCCATATGAGAACTGTGTTGCTTAAGCCAGCTACATGCGTGAAGTTGTATTAGAATACAACTCGCTTCTGCAATTTTGGGAAAGCTTGTTAATTGTACATTTCAGAACGTGATGTTTTAGTAATTTGTTCATAGAAATTCAATTTGTCTGTGTTAAACATGTTGGACTTATGTTTTGTGCAAATGCATACACCTCTGACATATATTTTCCAGCCATTATTTATTTAAATGCCTACCCATAAAAAAAAATTTATCAAACAATATCCTCAGATATTCCCCAGAACATCGTGCCAACGAACTAGAAGATCTGTGAGAGTCCTAAGTAAGCTTTACAGCGGGAGTTTCATATTATTGAATGCGGTAATTGTGCCTAAGTACAACCATAGGAAATCCTTCGGGAAGGGCATGGATCTACAAGAGACATCCAAACCCCGGACATTCGTCACTTCCAGGGATGTCCTAAGCTGTTAACTGGGACCGGACGGGTTTTCCCACTGACAATTTATATATACTACCAGGCTTTGTGCTGTGTGGGAAATGATCATGTACAAAAATTAATGTCAGGGCTTAATTCTAAAGTTCGAAAATTCTTCAGAAATGTGTAGCCTCGATCATAATAGTAATGAAATTATATTAAATACTGTATAACACACCAATAAATTTTTGTTAAAAATAAATGTGTTTCCTTTATTTCCTACATTTTTTTTTTTTGTATGGCAGGTTTTTTTCGGGGACAGTTGTTAAACTGCCGATTGCCCTATATTCTCCATGAGCGCCAGTAAGGTATAATTACTATCCTTTTTGCAAGAGAAATTACTGATCGCTAAGTCGCGCTCGGCCTTGTCAATTTGGAGACGAGATATTCAAATGTACATCCGCCGATTGTCGTTTAGACTGCATTAGAGCTAATATATTTGCGAACACTCAGATTCTTGACATGACTCATGAGAGGCAGGATGGTAACATTTAGCGTTATAGGAGAGATATCCGCGAGGTCACAAATATTTTGGCGAAATAGTATATACTTACTGAGATTTTAGTGGATTTAATATCAGGTCATTGTTATAGGAGTATCTTACAATTTGGCCAATGTCACAATTCATACGCTCAACACAATCTTCTATAAGTTCGATAGGCCTGTTGCAGTAAAGTTGAACGACATCCACGTACAGTTGAATTTCAACATCCTGCAGAACATCAGGAAGATCATTAATGTACATGCAAAATATAAGAGGTCCAAGAACTGAACCCTAAGGTACGCCTCGGAGAAGAGGAAAAGTATCAGAAATTTCATTATTGACTTTCACTCTTTGCTCGCGGTTAAACAGGAAATTCCCTAGAGAAATGATAAAAAGAACCCAATTTTCTTGATATTGAATTATGGCGGATGCTATCAAAGGCCTTAGAGAAATCTAGGAGGACTAGAGCGCTGACATCGATCTTGTCAAGCGCTTCGCGAATATTAGCAGTTCTGATTCACAACCATGTCGTGCACGAAAACCAGACTGCCACCGAAATAGCAGCCTGTGGTCCGAAAGAAAGCTTTGTATTTGCCAACACATTAATTTTTCCAATACTTTAGCCATAAAACACAGGATGCTTTTTGGGTAGAAATCACCAATACTCTCTGGTATGCTTACCTTAGCACGCACTCGGAAGGACATTTGCTAGTTTGGGAAACTAAAAGAAGTCAGACAAAAATTGATAATGTGTAATAATGTGTAGGGATGAATAAGAGGAAATAAAATCTTCAGAAATCTAAGCGGCATATTGTCTGGGCCGATTGCTTCAGATATAATGGAGTAGACCGCCCTAGACAAGAATTCTTCAGTGGTTGCACACCTGAATAAAAAAGACTTTCGAAATGACGGCTGGCTTGAATGATCTCTGGAGACCGACCAGTGTTAGGGGAACTAGAATAACTGGCAGTAAAGTAAACATTAAGATTATTTGAGCTCAAATTGCAGATATTTTGTTCCTTTTTTACAAACAGCCGTCAGTTTGAAATTTCCCAGAAGGTTTCGGAGGGAATATCAGGACTAAATTTCGAAGAGTAATACGCAAGTTTGGCTGCGCGGGCTACACAATTAATTGCATTCCGGGCTCTTGTATATATATATATATATATATATATATATATATATATAAATATATTCATAGAACTAATAGAGTCAGCTGAAATCATCATATAAATTTTTTTTATGCTTAATTTTATTTGAATCAATAATTTCCCTTAAATGCCTCAAGCAAAACCAATAAAGCATAGGACTTGAATATTTTTAGACCCTTGAAATATGGAGTTTATTTTCAATATTAATCAACTCAATTAACACTTCACATATATTTTTAGATGATAACGATTAACATCAGAAATTTCTCTGTGTAAGTACATACTGTGGTATAATTGCTGTTTTTGCTTTTATTTCTAAGCAGGTATATCTACTCACCTTGAAATAAAAATACAATAGAAGCTCAGTCGTTTTGAAAGCGTCTGCATAAAACAAAAGAACAACCACACTTCACTATAATTGAATTTGTATCCCGGGCCGAAAACATATTTTATTTTCTTTCGTCGAGGCAAGGGACGACATCCGATTAATATTAACTCGCTGTTCGCAAATTAAGTCTCTTCAATTGTCTTTTGGTTAACTAATTGGGCGTAACGGATTACAAGATAAGAAAAAAAAAATGGTCGGAAATCAGTTTAATCAAGCTGAATAATCCACCGCAAGGGTTATTTTTACGATGACCAAGAATTGAGTCGGGGACTGTTGAGCTATTTTTTTATTATTTGTTCTATCTTTCAATCAATATTTGTTAACAGTATGTTGTTTTTTGTATGTTAGATTTTAGAATCAATTCTAAGAAAACTGTTTTCGGTCGGTGGCGATATTCAGTTTTCTTTTTTTGTCACTGTCAATTACCCTTTTCTTCACATTTGACATGACTGATTCAGGGGCAATAATGCTCTTAACTGTGGGTTAGATAGAATAGACGTATTTGCTACTTTTATAGGATTGGTAATTTTTTAAGGATTGCAGAAACTCTCCTGAATAAAATCTTGCCTTTACTTCTACAGTGATTTTGAGAGCAAATAGATGTGAAGAGTAAGTGCCCGCCCTATTGTATCTGTCTAAAGTATCTCAAATTCTTTAAATAATCAAGTGATCTCTAACTAACCTCATGTGTAAGTGTAAATTGAATTATAGAGTTAAACTGAGGTTACATTCCTAAGGCATGAAGGAATTGCCAAGCTGATAATCATATATGTAAGTAGGTATGTATACGAAAAGTTAGAAGATGGTAGGTCTACTGTAAAATCGAAACCATATTATCGTAAAAATAATTCTAAAATCGTTTTTCTTGTAAAATTATGTAAAAGACCCATAAAATGCCAGGATATTCCTCTAGAAATATGAAAAACTCTACGAGTGGCAATATGTAGATAAGCTAGTTGTAGCATATGCGTCGTTGCCTGTATGGTGGCGCAAAAAAAAACATGACACTGACACAGGCAACCAAAACCCTCGAGAATACTTCCCAAGCCATGAAACAGAAATCTATATGTGTGCGTTGTGAGTCCGTTTTCTAAAATGTTCTATATTTATACTTATGGAAAAATACCAAACATTGACTTTATATACGCTATAGAGCCTAAACTACTATCCATAAGGGGAAATAGTCTTCTAGTAATTTAAAGCTTGGTTCCTCACCTTCCCAAAGGCTACACTTCCTATAGATCTTACTTAACAAGATAATAAAATAGTTTTGATTACAAAGTGCTCTTACCATTTTACGCTCCATACCTCTCAGCTGAGTGATAATTACATGTGTGTATGTGCTGCCGGCGTCCGAATGTGTAGGCAGCTACATTCGATGACGGCACAGCGACATTACAATGATTACTCAGCTGAGAATTTTTGTTTGAGAAATCGTAGTCATTTCGTTAAGATAAATTTTTTTAATAATTTTGTTAGGAAAGGTATGAAAATTTTATTACAGTTCGGAAGATAAGAAAGCAAGCTTAAGATTATCAGAACACCATTTTTCTATATGAATAGTAGTTTGAGGAGGAGGATCTATTCAAATCACACTTTTGTCAGTTTTACATAAGAACACTGCAAATATTTTAAAATGTAAGGACTCCGTTGGGTCTCGTATGTGCTAGGGAGGGAGTCTGTTTCATGGCTTGTGAAGTATTCTCGAGGGTTTTGAGACAACTCAAAAACTTTAACAAATTATCAGTGATTTTCTGCTGTATCTCGACTACGTCAGTAAATGAAAAGATTTCGGAATGGCTAAAAATCTACGCAAAACTCGACTTTGGAAGCATATTAATGGCTGCAGTTACGCAATTTCAATTGGTTATATTACGGGCGATACAAGATATAATTCCGAATCCTTTTCTCATTCCTATTTTTATTACCTAATGATCCTTTTATTGATATTTTGCTTTATACTTACATATTCCGATTAAATACAGATATTCACAGCCTATAGGTAAAAGCCTATAGGTAAAAGCCTATAGTTGATTTGCTATGAGGAAGATAGTCAAAGCGCACTGATGCTTCGCGCATGTGTCTTTAATCACAAGGCAATTAAGTATGAAATATTCACTTTTTTCAACCTTGTAATACTCCGAATACCGACGGGCTCTATTCTGCACTTTCATGACAGAGCACTGGCATATTCATGCTACCGATGTGCAGATTGCTCAGTGCTTCCATTTACATGGGAGAGGACAGGCATATTCATACTACCGATGTCCAAGTTGCTTAGACCTTCCTTTTCATGGGGTTATATTAATATCCTCTTCTTGAAGGACAATGAAAATAGATTTAATTCCTAAGCAAGTGCGTACTTATGTAAGTTATCCTAAGTTAGGTTAGGTAGGAGGTGCGCCGCTAGACGAATAGCTTGCATCACTTAGACTTCTAGTGGGTCCATTGTGCCCCTAGACCTCATGGGGTAACCTTTCAAGTCCCAAATCCATCCTGCTTACCTTAAGAAACTCAGGATATATCTAAGAATTTTTACATAGATCCATCTTGCTTCTCTCAGAAAACTCAGGATATATCTCTTTACTTTGCAGCTCCCCCAAATTTGAAAAGAAGTAGTTACCAATAGACTACTCTTTTATTCGTCAAAGCGGGGAATTCGCAAAGCACGTGTTGAACGGATTCGATTTCCTCCGAGTCCTTCCAACACCTGCAGAAATCGTATGCCGCTATACCCAGTCTTCTAGCATAGTCCCCTATGGCCAAGTCACCCATAATGACCCACATACTAGCTTCCTGGTATTTGCTCTGCTACCATTAAGCGGTTCCCTTGTCTTTTCCTGTCATATACAAGCCATAATTGTCTCGAAATACGGCAGGTATCCCTATTGTTCCGCCGGAGACTTGCCTTTTGATAGGCGCCCCTGCTTATTTCCTCTTTTAAAGCTCCGATTGTGATCCTCACATAAGCTACCGCTGCGGAGCTATCCAATTCTAAGCCCTTTTTGGCCATCTCATCTGCCATCTCGTTGCCTGCGATATCCTTATGGCCCAGCATAGGGTCACCTTTTACCTTATTGTCAATTTCTCAAGGCTATTCTTCCATATGCCTTGAGGGTTCTCCGCCCATGGATACCCATATTACCGCCTGATAAATCGCTGCGAGCTCTGCCTGAAAAACACTGCATTTGTCAGGCAGACTTAGGTTATCCTACCTTAACATCGCTTTTTAAACAAAAGCCTACACGCTACAGCACTCGACAACCTGATTAAATGGATTTGAGGATGATGTTGTTTACGATAAGTACTGACCTATATTGATATAGAAGGAGCTTTTGATAATTACATTCTCTCCTCGGATGTGATTTCATGGACCATATTGATGGTTAAAGCAAAATGGAGTAGCATATAGAAAATAGCATATCTAAAAATCTGTGGCTTTATGTGCACAGCACGGACAGCGCCACTGGAACCCATTCTGAAGATGAAAGATGCAGGATGAATGCCAGGACAGATACGATAGAAATGGTTCCAAGAAAAATTCGTCAACTGTAATATCATCAAACTATATGCCACCGAGACTCTCATAATTTCAACGACGACTTATAGTAGCGCAGAATAGGAATCTCGAGTGTCCCTTTGAGGTATGTGTAAGTATTTCGGTTGTCCCGAAAGTTCGTGCCGTTATGGCTATCGTAAAAGACGGTACTTCAGGCATATTTTGAAAAAAACATTTACTATTTTTTTTTTCAGTTTTATTCGCCTTTGAATATAGAAGAAAGCAAGGTGCATTTTAGGTATTTAATGCACATATTTTACCGGAAAGGCAAAATGCCACACAAGCGGCAAAAAAGATATGCGTTGCATATGGCGAAAGTGCTGTAGCTGAAAGGATTGTGCGGAAGTGGTTTGCTAGGTTTGGTGGTGATTTTAACTTTAAAGATTAAGAAAGCCAGGGTAGTCCCTCCACCACAGATGAAGATCAAATTAAAATACTGATCGAGAATAACCCACGATATATGACAAGTAAATTCAATAAAAAAGCAAAAATCTTAAATAGTCTAAATCCACCATCGATAAGCATTTTGTGAAGCTTGGCTACATAAACTGTTTTACTGTATGGGTTCTCCACGATTTAACGGAGAAAAACCTGATGGATGGTTGGAGGAAACATCATTTGTGAAGCAAGTAGTGACGGGGGAGGAAAAATGGATCATTTATAATAATGTTGAGCGAACATTATTGTGAGGAAAGCTCTTTAGCCATCCCAAACGCCGGTCTGCATCCAAAGAAGGTCATGCCCTGTATCTTTTGGGATTGGGAAGGGATCCTGTATTATGAGCTTTTACCAAACAACGAGACGATAAATTCAGAGAAGTACTATTCCCTATCCTACACGAGTATTCCTGATGCAGTATGCAAATAGGTTTTCAGAGGAAGAGGTGAGAAGAAGCAATTAGATATCTCTTCAAAGTGTAGGCATATCTCTTTGCTTCTTCAAAGTGTAGGCATATCTCTTTGCTTCTTATCACCTCTTCCCTAGAAAACTGGTATGCATATTGCATCAAGAATACTCGTGTGAGATGGCCCAATTAGACGAATTAAACACAGCAATTGAACACAAACGTCCAGAAATAGCAAATCGGAAGGGCGTCGTGTTTCATTACGACAAAATCGGCACGAACTTTGCGGACAACCCAATAAATGGGCGCAAAGCTTAGGCAATTGTAAGAACTAGAGTTAGAAGCGACAACCCTAGGTTCAGGGCCTCGTTGTACATGAGGAGACATTCTAAAGTCTTTCTGGTTAACATATGCATATGTCACATTGACCTTCGATAATTAAGCAAGCAATCAAGGCCATAACGCCTTTTGTAGTAAATACAAAGCTTGTGGGTTAGTGATATTGTGCTCTTGACAAAGTAAACAGAAGCAATCTGGTCACAAAAAGGTAAACAAAGCCCATCTACATTTCTAATTGAGCCAGTCGATGAGTGAATTTCCTCTCTCTGTGTGCGGCCAATATGGAAAACAGAACAGAACAGTGTGTACTGTATGTGCATCGCAATTCACAGGTTAGCCCCATACCAGCGGTTTTATGGCAAATCTTTCCCTAGAAAGAAGTACATATACAATAGGATGGATCTCAGACTTTTACCTGATCTGGCCACAATCATTTAAGAGGGTTTTCCGGGGTTGACGACTAAAAAAACAATTTTTATTTTACTGTCTTAGAAATATCCTACAGAATTATGTTGTTGGGAAAACACGAAATTAAACATTTTGGAAATAATGTAAGTGATAAGAGGGAAACTCGAAAAAGTCACATATGTTTTGGACATCAGAAGGGAGGAGGCTCGAGCGATCGGAGCAGCACACCTCGGTAATTTCCAAAGAAGCCAGAATTGTAGCCAGGGAGGAGAAGGCGTTTACAAATAAATTGCGCGAGGACGAGGAATGTTGTCTTTACAGAACTGGGACATAAAGTGTAAGTCAATAAGTTCATTGAGAAAATTGTCCGAGGAACTTTAAGTGCACTTTTCTCAAAATCATATTTTTATAAACATCTAGCACGATTAATAAAAATAAAAAACTAATAAAGCGACAAGACATAATATCTCCAGTTTTCATGCGAACCATGATTATTCACCTCCGATGATTTGTTTTTTTTTTTTTTTTCTTTAAATATTTTCTTAAGGGTTTAAAGTTGTTGTTGTTCTTTGAATTAAATATTCGTGGTTAAAACTAAAACTACTCTTATGTAGATTATAAATAAACTTTAATTTCAAATTTCGGACCATCCGTTTATACGGTAGGATAGCAGAAAACTGGTGAAGGCATGAATGAAGTGCTGAATATCCGACGAATCCGGGCACGAATTTTTACAAGGATGTCCCGTATGTGGTCTTGCACTTGAGGGCTATCGATTGGTGATGCTTAGACAAGCACAAAATTGTATGGATAAGGCGGCGAAGTCCTACCGGTTTCCGATGTAACGGAGTTTTGTTAGATTGATAATCATTGGAACTTTCTGTAAATTTTTTCCTCCTCTTCTTCGTTTTGAAGTTATGCTCAACAAAACTGAAATGTCGGAATTTTAACTCGGATTTTTTTATTTAACTACTATTTTTACCAAAAAACCTGTCATTAGCAACACCAATTTTTCATATTGGATTTAAGAAGCAAAAAGAAATTATCAAAACCCATTAAATTTATGTTTTCAAGATCAGAAACCACCTTCAGGAAGCTTCCCCTCACTATTGGACGAGTCTCTGATTTAGTTTATAAATTTTGTATGTCAATGTCTCAGAATGCCTGGCGGTATCTATAGTTGTGTTCTTTTGTGTTCGCAGAACAGAGCAGAACAAAAGATACACAAAAGAACGCCTGATACATTTTCATAGAAGATTTATAAATGAAGCGAACAGTACAAATAGTTCGCTTCAATCGACAGAACAATTTGTTCTCGCCAATATATGGGAGTTCTAGAACAAGGTACACAAAAGAACACAGCTTATGTATATATTTACAATGGTAATGGTAACCTTAGATGAATGATAAAGCTGTTGCTGCATGGAGATTAGAGGATTAGCACAAAAGTCCCTCTTAGTCCCATATCATTTTATTATACCTCTCACCTCCACTTTTGATCATCGAATAAAATAAACCAGGCAATCAAAACCGCATAAAACTATTGTGAAGTCCCAATATGGGCTTTACATAAAAAAAGGGGAGGTGCCGGTGTGATGGACAGGACTGGTGAACGCAAAATTTTAATGTCAATATTTTTTTATTATTCACAAAATTTACCTTAGCCTAATAATTCAATCAAACAAAAATGATAATTATAAAAAAATAATAAACTAATAAAATAATAAAATAATAAAACCAAACAAATAAGAATTCAACTGATAAAAATAAAAAATCCAAAATAAAACGAACTCAAAAATCCAAAACAAAAATCCAAAATAAATCGCGACTATTCCACGTTTAACCTGTAAAATATAAAAAACCGAGATTAGAAGGAATCTCTAAATGAAATACAAACAGAATGAGCTTCATTCACTGCTCATTAAATTTGCCAGGTTCAAAACTACCTTAGCCTTGGGGGTGCTGAAAAAATATAATTTAATTTAAATATATTTAAGTAATAAAAAACTGGGTTCAATTCTTCCCTTCCTAATCAAGACTTAATTTCGGTTTAGCGCTTCCGATCTGTCTTGTCGACTGCTCAATTTGCAAGTGATTTGCTATTCCCAACAGCTCGCTATTTATAGCCGGGAATACAATGGGAGCAGTGCGTCTGTCGGTCGCTGTTGCCTTGACGCTATGCAGTAGCAGCGTGTCGCTATGGAGATTTTTGTTGTCGTTGGCGTAGTGGAGATCTTCTTTGGTAAATAGAAGAAGAAGATACTGTACCAGCTGCCTGTGACACAAATGTCACTGGAGACGGCAGTAGCCGTAAACAATGGTAAGTTTTTTCATTTTTGTTTATTTATTTATTTGTGTTAATGTATTTTTATGTTTATATTTTCAGCTTTGCGGCTCTCGAGGAGGAATGCTGTGTTTCGTGGGAGTTGGATTCCACGGTTTTAGATAAGTAAACCTTTCATGTAAAAAGTCTCAGATCGGAATGATCTGAGATTTTTACTTTTTATTTATATTATGATTAATGCTGTTTTGTTTTCTTTTTAGGGATATTTATATAAGGCCAAAGGCCTAGAAAAAATAAAAAGGGCCTGTATAAATACAGGTAATGCCTATCAAGTGCCAGGAGTTGCTGTGGCACTTGATATGTACAGTGAGTGTTTTATTTTTTATTAATGTTTTTTTTTTAATTATTGTTCCGCGACGGAACAACTATCTAGAAACCCATTTCTATTGAGAAAAAAGTAAAATAAGTAAAGAAAACCAGAATAGAATAAACCCTATAAATAATAAATTAGCGGTACAGGCGATTAACTAAATTACTGCGTTAAAAAAAGATGATGCATCTGCATTTGTCTCAAAAATTCCTTTCACTTTAGTTCGATACAGCTTAAGTAGTAGAAATAGAAACGAGATGACTTAAACAACCTATCTAACTCTTCCTATGAAAATGGGCCGATGTGGCCTCCGTGCTTGGGTTGGGTATCTTCCCATGAAAAAATGTATAACAAATAACAATTGTTATACAAATCCCCACTACTTATAGTATACTCAAATCACACAAAAAAAAAGAAGAGAATGTCTAAACTCTCTGTTTTTGTTTCTCTTTACTAAATTGACATTTACGTCACATTAAATCGTCCTATATAGACGCTCTACATATAAAAACAAAAACAACGCTTCTTCGTTGAGTACGTTGACAGTCGTCGTCGTCGCGGAGACATTTAATGGGAAATTTAACTGAATGACAAATGTGGCCGCGAGTATGAGACAAATGGGATTTACCCGTAAAGAATTCTTGAAATCCTTATAAATTAGACAACATTGCAAATATTTGCGTTGAGTTTATATTTTAATGTCGGTGAATTTATTTCATCAATAAAAGGTCCGCATTCCTTTTATTTTGAAGCTATCACATCACTTGGGGGTTCCTGAAGGAAGGAGATTTAATAGCATAGCACAAAGACATGGCAAGTTTGTAATTTGAAATAATTTTTATTAGGATGAGACGACGATGATGATGATGAACTAACTCTACAGACATATACGCTTTTGAGCGAATTTAGGCAGAACATGATTGCTATAGTGTGGAGAGAATAAGTGTAAACTTTATACATAAAAACGAATTTTGTATGGCTAATCCTCATCTATTTATCTGATTTACTGTTAATAGCTTACATATAATGTTAAGATATGAAAACGCGGGGAAGAGATAGTATCTATTGTAATGATAAAAACTTTAAGTCTATATGTGATGGGTGCCTATCTCAAGGTTTAGTGAGGAAAGTAACTGGGAAAATTGTATTAGATCATGGTCTCCACCATATGGAAATGAACCAATCAAGCTAAATATATTGTCAAAGATGAAAAACCTAAAAATTTATCATCTAAGAGAATAGCGTAAGAGGCACGGAATGGACTGAACTGGACAGACAATAATGCTTTATTTAATCTATACAACAAGAAGAACTTTTAAGTATGTATAGGAAAATAGAAAATGGTGAGAATTAAATTTAAAAAAATTAAGTTATTTTACAAGTATGTGCTTGCTATGTGAACGTGTATTATTAGACGATTTAGGAAACTTAGAACGGTGATGTCACGATAAGCTTCCAATGAACATACTAGAACTGACGGAATATATTGTGATAACTGATCAAAACGACGTATGCCATAAGAAAAGCGCACACAATCGTTGTATGCTTCATTTAGCTTACGATTACATCGGAGGCAAGAGAAAATAGTGCTGCAGTAAACAAAATGAAGGAAAATCAGAGCCTTGACTAGTTTGAGTCGCATACCGATTCGAGAGCCGTAACCTGCGGAGGCCACCATAGATTTTGCTGACTATACTACAAACTTGAGCGCAGCAGGTTAGTTTGCTGTTAATGGCAACTGCAAAGCAAGTAACTTTCTCGGAGAAAGGTAATATGTCATTGTTCAGTAGTATGAGGCAGTTCCCTTGTATCTATATCCCCCCCCCCCACCACTACAAAAGACTAAGCAAGTCGCCTTCTATAAATTGAGCAGAGCCGGTTAGATTCAACCAAAGCGGATATTCGCTTTAGATCGCTATTAATACTATAATCCATTACTATTGCTATTAATCCATTACAACATGCGGAAGATCAAGCAAGGTGAAAAGTAAAGGACCTAGAGTATAACCTTGTAGAACTCCCAGGATCGACTGGAAGGTAATTAGATTTACTTCCATCAACTAAGACTTGTTGGAAGCGATTGTATAGAAATGCACTGATAATTCTAATTGCAGTTCAGGAGAAAGAGAATTTTTCTTGTAATTTGTGTAGAAGAAGCGCGTAGTTAACGCTTTCGAAAGCTTAGGTTAAATCAAGCAGAACTAAGATGTATAGGTGATTATTGTCTAGCTTGCTACGAATATCTGTAGTGACTTTCAGTAGAGCAGTCTCGCAGCTATCCCCAGGGTGGAAACCAAACAGCCATCTGAAGACCATGTCATTACGCAAAACAAAATTTAGAAAAATTGTTTGGATCATTAGGAGTAGAGTAACTTTGACAGACGTAACACTGCAGAACTTTTCCATTTATGAAGAAATTAAGAATACGTACGGCAAGAAATATATAACAGGGAACTACATATAACTCGAATGACAAGCTTTATAAATTTTGGGTGGGATATTATCATTACTGGTGGCATATGATTTGATACTATCGATGGCTACTAATACCTCGGAAATTGTTACACATCGGAAGCTGAAGTTCGATGATTGTTCTACAAAATTTAAAGGAGAAATTAAATGTTACTTTTGGGTCATACCACAAAAGACCGACCAATTTTGTTTAAGTTTGTGAATAGATCTTGGATTTTGATGAACTTTTCACAAAAAGGTTGAATTGAATATTAGTACTTTTTTGAAATATTTGTTGTTGCGATCCATTTATGTTGGAGATATAGTATTTTGAAATTTGAAAAAATATGGCAAATTTTGCTTGGTAGGTGTGCAACTTCAAGAAATTATATCTAAGAATGAACGCAGCGCATTCCCATGAAATACGAATATAATCCCAATAGTACCCGACCTAATAAGGAAAACACAAAAACTTCGGAATTTTTGTTTTTTTTATCTCTTAATATCTCTTAGGTCGTTACACTTTTACCACGATGTTAGATCGCACTTCCTCCAGTGTTGGTCATATCAATATCTTAGAATAGGTCAACATTAACGACCTAGATGCTATAATAGATACTATGACCAAAAAACTTTCCTTTGAAAGAGGGTATCAGATAAACATTCATGAAAGAAGTCAGATACTAGACAGAGGGCGCCAGTTCCCGCAACGGGACCAAGTCTGGTATACTGAGGGATCCCGGAAGGATGGCAAAACAGGCGCAGTGGTGATTGGTCCAGAAGAGGAATTATTCACTCAGAAAAGCCTAAAAAAGGGCTGCAAGAACTCAAACATCTACATCTGTTCAGACATCCAAGCTGCGCTCCTAGCTCTTTCCTCTCAAGTCTTTGAGTCGAAACGAGTTTGGATCTGCTACTCGAAGCTCCAACTACTGTCGAGGACCACCAAGTTACCTTGGTTTGGGTTCCTGGCCACGAAGGAGTGGACGGTAATGAAAAAGGGTTTTTCAATAGGATTAAAATCTATAATCAAGAAATGAGCCGTTTATTTTGAAAGTGATGCAAATCCATTTGGATTTAGTATTTCTATTTTCTTCACACTTCTTTGATATATATAATTGGTTATTAAATTTACATTATCTATAACCTCAAAACACACAAAAGTTGACTGTTGTTAGATACTATAAATATTTTTAAATTTCTTGAAACTAAAATAGTTATGTAAATATTTCTTCGTAAAAAAATGGACTTACACCACTTTCAAAATAAACGGGTCAAATAATACTGGAATACTGGAATACTCTAAACTTTTCCGTATTGATAAAGGGGAGTTATTCACAGAAATGTATTTATTTGATTGCTTTTCTATAGTATTATGACTAATCTCCAACAAACCAACTAACATACTATGAGTCAATGGTTAACCATTTAGACAATTGTGCTAGAAACTACATCAGTGCCCAACTCAGAAGCTAGAAATAATAAAAGTGAATACATTAACATTTAATGCCTCCAACTCGAACATAATTTCGCTACGCTAAATTTGGGTTACCACACTTCCTGTTTTCTCTATGCGTCATTGTACAGCTGACCTGCGTATTGTAAAACAAGAAGAAGATTATTTTTTGGAACTCTGATAAAGGCTTTTCGGTACTTGTCAAATTACAAAAGATTTTATCAAATTTATGTGAAAGTAAATAAATTTAATCTCTGCAATTTTTTAAGTTTTCGTAGCTTTATGCAGTGACCACTGTATAAGCTAAAAGAAAATGTCTAGCGGGGGAAAGCTTTGGCGATCGGATGTAGCTTGAGAGACTTTCTTTGGTGAAAAAGTGGACTTTTCTACATCTCATGATAACGTGGAATTGCTGAGACGCGGAAAATGACTTCCTATGAGAAAAATGTTCAGAACAGAGCACTAATGGCCATGGAAAACTTAATTGCAAAAATATATGCGATATGTAGTAGCTGGGGTGTATGTGATCCAAGTGCATGAAAAATGAAAATTGGTTTCCGGCGGCAAAAACGTGCCGAGAAAGATTTTTGAATGGAGAAAAATATACACTACCAGATAGTACTCAACGAGACCTTTAATTCGATATGCAACATGCTGTATTAGAACCCCCTCCCCGCCCCCGGGGTTTTTACCACCACCCTAAAACCATGTAGAGAAAATTTTTCTTCTACGAATTGTAGCTAATAATGAGCTGAGGCAAACAGTGAAACCCGTTTTCCGATCAGACATAACCCCACTGAGTTAGAGCCGATCTAAGGTGCGAAAAATCTAGTAGCTCAGTTCGAATAAAAAAGAGGGAGATAATATAAAATTGAGTATTGGGATGGCTATAGATAGCTACTTAAGCCTGCGAGTATAGGAGTGTGGGTACTCAAACCTCTTCTCAGGATCTACGGAATTTGGTTCTGTACCAGATTTTACAAAATGTATTAGATCAAACTTTGACCCCCTCCCCCCAGGTTTCCCCGCTAGATAGAAATAAACCATGTTAATAAAAAATGTTCAGAGTATCATGACGCATGTTTTAAGACATCTCTCTTGTCTGGAAATGTCAGGCCTAAAATGGGCATTCCTCTTTGTTTGTCCTACATTGCCGTTCATTTGTTGCAGATAGACATTAAAACCTGTTATTTTTTGGGCTATTAAAAAATTTATTCCAATGGATTAATCATAAAGGTGGATTTATCTATAGATTTTAAAAAAAAAATACCAGAACATTACATTCGGGGAGGTGGCAATAAATTAGCCCTAATTCTGCCCTAAATTTTGACATATACAAAAACTTTCTACCATGAAATGATGGTTCTTGCTCCTCCTTCCTCACACTAGGTAAATTACAGGGTGTTAAGATAGAAGAGTACCAAAACGCCACCACATTTCTCAAACAATTTTGACTTATCTCGACCATAGCTTTCACACTGTGAAATATTTAGCCTCTCCATCTGGGACATCCTGTATATCCTTTAGCTTTCCTCAACTCTTCGTGTACCTGGTAAAGTATTCTTCGTACAAATCCTTTATATTAGTGCCTTTTGCCTGAGCTTGTTGCTTAAAATTCACTTTGTTACCTTTTTCATGTTTCTACATATTTAGAAGATCTTTTGTTTCTTGTTTTATATGTATTTTACATGAAGAAATGTTCATTAAACAAAGTTGAATTTGAATTTGTATTTGAACTACCACCGTAGTAAACACACAGAAAGATAATGGTGCTAGAATGGTCCCTTGAGGAATACCTGAGGATATTTGGTATAAGAACCATGACGAGGTTCTATAGCATCATCTGAAACCTGTCATTCAGATAATTCAATACCAACCTAAGCTCCTTTACTGCTTTTCTCAAAGATGTCTAAGTTGATTGCATAAAAGGATTTTCTAATCTGATTTATCGACTCGCTAATCACTTTCAATAATGAAATTTTAAAAGAAAATGTTGCCTTAGTGTTTAAACTTAAAATCGAAGTACATGTAGAGTTAACACAGAAATATTCATCTCTGTACATTTCTATTTAACACATCTACAGTAAGCCATTTCATTAACTTTTTTTTTTTTTTACATGTTTTGCAACTTTATTGACTGACGGGGCTTTTTCAAACAATCGTCAGCTTTCCAAAAATAAAAACCAATTTTCTGCACCAGTAGAAAAATTCACGCATTGATAAAAACTTCACAACGAAAGCAAAACAAAAACGAAAACTTGTATTACTTTAATTGAAAACGGAAAAAGCTTTATACACATATAGAAATGACAGTTTTTTTTTTCTAGCCAAACATAAAACTAAACTTGAATGGAAAAAGCAGCATTCGTATATACTAGATATGTATATATAGAGATTTAGGTAGATATATAAAGTATACATATAAAACGAGGTAGCTAACAAATGACCCCGATAGGTTTCATCTTCACTTAGCGCAAAAAAAAAAATCAATTAATGCTGGTAGGTTCCAAAATAATTCTCTTCCGGTTGGTTGAAAAAGCAGTATCCATTCAAAGTGAAAACTATCTATGGGGCATGTAGATACAGGAATCTGATGACGAAATAAATCACAGGTCATGGTCGTTGGAGGAAGGAAATTGAGAATGGATTTAGCAGGTAAAATCACAATGCGATTTATTTTAAATGCTTCACTTACTCTCGGGATAGCGAAATTAAATTAAACTGTGGCAAACTGTGCGGTGTATATGGAATCAGCCTGATCGATGTTCGATGGATGTATCCTGTTATACCTTTTATTACACTTCTAATGGTCTCGGTTCTAACAAAATTTCAATGTTAATTTGTCACCATAGAATCTAAATTGGATTTCAAGCCTTCAAATTACTTTGGATAAGGATGAAATGTATATCGATTTATAAGCTGTTGTATATATCAATTAGTGTAAATATCTAAACCTATGATAATTACATTTAGATAACAATGTTTTGATTGTTTCATGTATACACATATATATGTATTGAGAACATTTCTAAATGGATATTATCTATGGTGTGTAAATTTGAAGATTACAACATTTGTATTAATTTATTGTGTACTATTATTCTTGGTCCTTCCAGGCGGATTACTACATCTTACTTACATACAGATTGATCCGTTTTTCATGAGTCCTGATTAAAATATGTCTGGCTCCAACAGTAAACACATCTGATTACTGCAAATGCATTTTATACCCTACATGAAATCGATACTAAGTTTATCATTCCGTTTGTAACATCTAGAAATAATAACGGTAGAGCAAATTGGAATGGACACCCACGTATAACATTAAAAGTTATTTTAATTTTTGCATTTCCGTCTGTCTGTCCGTCCTCACGATAACCAAGAACGCGTTCACTTAGAGAGCTGAAATTTTTCAAACGGGCTTTTTAAAAAGAAAATCGGGTAACTCCTTCGAGGGCTTGCCATAAATAAATTTCGTTTTTCACTATATATTTGGACACTGCTTTAGAACGCGTCGACATAAAATGTTGAAATTTTGTACACCGCATTTTTATGGAAAAAGAAAATATAATTTCAAAATTGGCTTAAATGGGGCAACCCTTTCTAGGTGTTTTCCCGTCCGAAAAAAAAAAAAAAAAATAAAAATTTAGGTTTTTTACGTATACTATGAAAACGACCAGTCTTAGATGTTTTCATTGTACTGAAAAGTTTTTCAAAATATGAAATCCTATGAAATTGGTCAGAACTATTTTTACTGTCCGACAAACTGGTCTAGAAATACATGCGAAAAACCACTTCAGCAATCAAACGTGCACAGAGAGGTGACCACACAAAACTACATACGCTCAATCATCTAAGGTATCATAAGAATTGGTCTTAGACCAATTCTAGCTTTTTTACTTGTTTATATAAAAAATCAGTCAATATATGTAGGTGTGAATAGGGTTCATATGTTGAAGATGATGGCTTACTAACAATACAACACATACATCTATGTCGTATCGTACATACCTCAAATTTTCTAAAATAGATAAAATAGAAAACATTCTTTGAAGAAAGCTCGAAATTAAGATTTTCTTTTTTATGACGCTTTTTCAACTCTGAATTGTGCATGAAAAATTGACAATTAGATTAAATAAAGACTTTTCTGGAAATTCATTTCAAGTATAGTAAAATTATATCAACAATGGCATTGCATTACACGTGTGTAAAAAATCTAAATTGCAGCGGTAGTTGATCGGAACTCATTAACATGCAGAATTCAAGTGGAACATTTTCAATACTTACAAGTTCGTAATGTAAGACATTAGATATCGCTGACATAAGACTGATTTTAGTACTGTTCAGTTTCGTTTATTGTAATTGCTAAGTATACTGACATTAGCTACTGAATCGTTACTACAGCCAAGTACAAATTCTTCATTTTATTTGAGTACAGAAACAGTACTGAATATGGGTAAAAGTCTAGTACTGGGCTACATCGAAAAAAATAAATTTTGCACATTTCATCTTTTTTTCATATATATCACTTACATTTACAGTATTATATTTATAAAAGCTCTGTAGAAGCTAAGAACAATAACACTCCTCCTTCTGCAAAGCACTGGGATTTGAGCCCGAGTGCAATCCCGACGCCTAACCCATCTGGCTACTATGTGCTTAGTATGGTAAGGAATATTGTCTCATATATGTATTACGAGCTTAGAGTTCCTAATATTAGTACTTAACAAATATTGATCAAAATGTCCTGTATTTGTCAAAAAATATTAATCAAAATGTCCTGTATCTGTCAAAAAATTTAGTGATGAAGCTTATGTTAATTAAAAATATATTCAAAAAATAAAATTAAATAATATCAACCTAAATATGCCCGGAGCGGTGAAGTACAAAAGAAAGTAAGAATATTTCTTCAAACGAAAGAATAAATATCGAAATTTTGCAAGATCACAATTCTTGTAATAATGGAATTAAAAACTTAAAAAAGAAAAATTAGTCATGAAGGCAGAATTGTATAATGAAAAGAAAGGTTTTTATTTACTATCTTCATTTTTAACCATTAATATAAATGAAGCAGAATTTCTGGAAAATTTTTGAAGTGATTGGAGAACCAGCGCCATATAAAGACAATTTTATAATACTTGCGGAAACTGGCAAGAAGTAATTCAGCATGGTGGGCATTATATGCATGAAAGCTCATTACTGCATAAAATTCAAATGTGGGTTACTTCATGTAATATAAATCACACACATTTCACGAAGTTACTAGAAAGAGTAAGGTGAGAAGGTTATTGGAGTAATAGTACGGATGCCAGTAGAGTATTATGTACACCCACTTCGTCTAACACCATCAAATACATAAAAGAAATGTCAAATGATCAGTATCTTCATTTTGGTGTTGAAAAGTCCTTAAAGAAATTAATAATTCAGAAACATGTTTTTGTGTAGACGGGCCACCTACATCAGCAAGTGGAGGAAATAGTTTTTGGGTTATTCTTGGCTGCGTTAATAATTTTTAACTAAAAGTATTTTCTGTTGGAATTTTCTATGGATCTGGAAAATCAGACAACTTCAATACATTTTTGAAGATATTTGTAGATGAAATGATTAGTGTAGTGTACTTTATAATGGAATGATTAATAATGCAAAGCCTTACACATTTATTTTCTCCATTCCTTTGTATGTGACGCACCAACAATGGCTATAATCAAGCAAATTAAATCACATGGAGATAGATCGATACTGAACTCCTTCTTATTAATATGATGCGTAATTTTATGTTAGATAAGATTCATCTTGTCAATGAACATGTATGCAAAATCTACTTCAAATATGTTAAGTTTAGTTTTTACTATGGATCAACGTCTCGAAGTATATACAGGGTGCGCCAGGTATTTGAGAACAAACTTCATTCATTCGTAGATGCTCTACAACGTGCGTACATAACTGACTAACCTTAATTTTAGTTTAATAATATAGCTATATCATATCTTCTAGTCTTAATCCGAGCATGGCATCATTTAGCTTGACACAGGAAATGAAAAGGCATGCCGTTCTCGTTGCCTTATCCGCCGACCACAGCGATTCTGAGATTGCGACTTTTTTTACTGTGGCCCGGTCATTCGTGTTTAAGGTAAGAAGGGAGATTTTGGAATCTGAGGGAGATGTGGCAACTGTAGCCAAGAGGAAGAAGCACTCGCAACGGTCAGATACTCTCAAAACGTCCGAGTTTGTCCAGCAGGTTCAGGACATCATCAATGACAGCCCCAGCAAATCGATGAGTGCCATTGCCCGACAACTCCACGTCGCAACGTCTACAATCAGACGTGTGATGCACGATGACATACTGTACAAATCCTACGTTATGAGGAGAGGGCAGTTATGTCTGATAGAACTCGGGAGAATCATGTGATCCGATCAAAGCGTTTGCTGAACAAGCTCAAGCCCCCTGAAGAGCCAAACATGTGGCCCCCTAGCTCCCCAGATTTAAATCCCCTAGACTACTACGTCTGGGGCGTAGTTGAGAGGGAGACCAATCAGCGACCCCATATACCCAGGGTTCGTTAAAGGCTTCCATAGTAGATGTTATGGTCAAAACCAACCAGAAACATCTTGTCCGGGCATGTAGCTGCTTTCGCAGCCGCATCGAAGCTGTCATCGAAGCTGAAGGCGGTTTCATTGAATAAATATTTAAAGTAACGATATAAAAATATTTTTACAAAATCTTATATAAATATGTTTATTTTTGTATGAAATATATTAATTTTCCTAAAATTATATTATTGTTCTCAAATACCTGGCGCACCCTGTACTTATGCTCTGAGTTCCAACGTAAATCAGAAAGTGCAAAGTTTACAATTTAAAGGATTTGTTTTTATACACAGACCTGGTCGTACTCAAAGGGATATTGGATCTATCTGTATATAAACACTTTTTATACCCTAGATGAAATCTAAATTGTATACTAAGTTTGTCATTCCGTTTGTAACGCACAGAAATAATAAACAGATTGGACCCATGCATAATATTAAAAGTTATTTTGATTTTTGCATGTCAATCTGTCCGTCCGTCCGTGCGCACTCGAGACCGCGTTTACATAATAATAACAAATAAAATTTCAAAAATAGAATAAATCGAGCAACCCCTTCCTGGTGTTGCCATATAAAAATTTAGGTTTTTTACGTATACTGCGAAAACGATCAGTCCTACTAGACATTTTTATTGTACTAAAATCTTCTTCAGAATATGAAATCCTATAAAATTGGTTATTATAATCATTTTTTCTGTCCGACGAACCGTACTAGAAATCAGACCTGTAAGATACCAAGTACAAGTACCAGTACAGTACCAGTACCTGGACTTGTAATATTTTAAGTACAAGTACAAGTCCCAGGACTGGTACTTAAAAACATTTCAAGTACAAGTCCCGGTACTGGTACTTTAAAATTTTTCAAGTATAAGTCCAGGTACTGGTACTTTTACTAATACTTAAGTACCAATGTACTTAAGTATTTTACAGGTCTGTACCTGTAAAATTCCAAGTACAGGTACCAGTACGTGGACTTGAAATATTTTAAGTACCACTCCCGGTACTGGTACTTAAATACATTTCAAGTACAAGTCCCGGTAATGGTACATTAAAATTTTTCAAGTAAAAGTACTGATACTAGTACTTAAGTACCAATGTGCTTAAGTACTTTACAGGTCTATTAGAAATATATGCGAAAAACCATTGCAAAATCAAAATTGCTCAAATAGGTGACCATATGAAATTTCATATATTCATCTAGGGTATCATAAGAATAGGTCTTAGACCAATTTTAGCTTTTTTATTTGTTATGCTTAAGTTTAGTTTTAACATCATCTCTATATTACTAGAGGTATAACGAATGCAAGAAATTTTTTCAGATATTTTGTTGAGCACTTTCGTAAATTGTATGGACCTAAAATAATAAAAAAAAAAAGTGTAGTTTATATATTGGCTATATATTAGAAGTAAGGAAATGGCAATATTGAAAAACAGAGTGTTGCGAACAAAAATAAATTAATAATTGAAAGATTCCGATTTGAAACAGGATTTTTATTATAGAAGATACTCCAAGACAAGTGGGATAGGCAATACCAATTATGGCAATGTTTCTGCTGCTTCGAGCATTAAAGTTGTAAGGCTTTCGGTGAATCTTTACTTGAACGATTTTATATAATACAGCGCATAAAATGATAGGTGAGCCGTTTATTTTGAAAGTGGCGTATGTCCATTTTTCAAAAAATTCGAGCTATCTACCTTCATAGTTACATTTTTAATTGATCTTTTCATTCTGAAGTAACTTGTTACTAAATATTTTTAATTTCATTAAGATTTCGTAACATGAAAATTTGCTGGGTTAATAAAGTTATGAAAAAGTTTATTTTGAAAGTGGCATAAGTCCCATTGTAAGAGTTTCAAATGGATATTCAAAATATTATGCAATAAAATTTTATAAGATCACAGATTTTATGTTTAATTATCAAACTAGCAGTAATTATTAATGTGCAATGAATTTTTTATGAACAATAAACAATTTAATATCAAATTTCACTTTCGATCAGCCGCGGAAAGATACTTTTCAAAAATGTGATCTTTTAAACATTAAAATTAAGGCATCGAATAATGACGAAGAATAGACAAATCTTATAAACGAAGACGATGCTCATTTAAGACAGGCAGAATTGGCAAGAGAGTCATTAAAAAAACATCAAAATTTGGTATTACATACTTCTCGTCACTATTTCAGTTTTTTTTGCCTTACAAAAAGCACTGCTCTACCCAAAGCTAACAATTTCACTTTCATATTACAAGCGTTATAGCATCATATGTATCCTGAAGCATCTAAAAACTCTTAGGAACGAAAGACATATTATAGCTAAATGTGTTCAGGACAAAACAGGAATATTAAAATAGCTGTAACTTGGTTAAAAATTATCCGATCTACCGAAATTAATGTAGATATCATTGACCATAAGTTCCTGCTATCAGGACATTAATTTTTACCTAATGATAGAGATTTCGGAGTTGTAGAAATGCCGTTAAAAAAATGCAATTTATTGCTTTTCCCTCAGGAATTTTACGAAGTCATAAAAAATTATCGAAAGAATAAGTTCATTCTAAATAAAATGAAGCGTGAGGAGTTTTCATTTCAACAAAGCGACTTTTAAGAGGCTAAAAAATACTGACGGTGTAAGAGTAAATTGGCTTAAAATATGTTTGATGAGATTTTTGAGAAACGATCCATATAAGTTATTTTACAAAACGACAACAAACGAGGATGGACGGTGCAAAATATTGAATTTATCATCGGAACTGGGAAGACCGAAAAACTTTAATAATATCAAGTTGGTACCACTATACAAAAAAAAAATAAGACCACTCACAAACCTAAAATACAAGGACTTAATGTATTTATTAAACACCTGCACATCATAGTTATTTTAATTCCCTCACGCATACACAAAGACTGAATAATAATTAATAAAACAATACTAATTTTAATGTAAATCCATGTTGTATTTGCAGTTTTTATGAAAGTGCCGTGTGCAAGATTTCAGCGCCGGACGTCGACGCGTTCTCAAACATTGTTCAAATATACAGTGAAAAACGAAATTTTTGTATGGCAGCACCAAGAAGGAGTTTCTCGATTTAGCGTATTTTTGAACTAGTATTTACTATTACTATGAAAACACTTTGTACCAAACTTCAGTTCTCTAAGTCTACGCCTTGTTAGGCAGGATTTGCCCGACTAATTCCATTTTCGAACATAAATTTTTTTTTTCTAAAATAGTCTGTGTGCAAAATTTCAGCACTTTAAGTGAAAGCGTTCTCGAGTTATTGTGGTATGACGTTAGTTCTACACAGTTTTCCGCGTGTTTGTTCCCGTTTGCCTCCACTTTCCAACCATCCTTTGTGTCTGCCATTTTTACCATTGATCATGAAATACAATTCTCTACTGCCACACCAAAACTCAGCCTTTATGAAATCACGTAAGTTAACCGTTTTTTTTTTTAGACCTTCGCGGACTTCCTGCAAAGCTCTCCAGCACTGGAAGCCAGACAGACTTCCGAATAAGTTATCAACGATGTTAAGATGGAAAATTTTGTTTATGAAATTAAGTATTTTGGTTGCCAGCTCTTAGTCTATAACTAACAGAATATTTAGCTTTGATGAATTAAACCAGGGCTTCTTAAAATTTTTTCATTCACGACCCCCATCATGATTGTGATTTTTTCGCAACCCAGAAAATATAAAATAAATATATATAATCATTTTGTGATGATATATATTGATTAGGCAACAATATATGTATATTGGGTGTTTGGGGAGGGGGGGGGGAGGCATATCAACCGTTTCGGAGTTACAGGGTGATTAAAAAAAAAGTTAGTCTTTCACAAAACACTCTGCATCTTAAAAAGTACAGGGTGTATTGTCTAGGTGAGTACTATCACCTCCTGCTCTACTGACCACCATGAAAAAAAAACAACCTGTATACATATGAAAAAATATAGGTTTAGAATTTTTTTAAAAAACATACAAAAATATAAAATCAAAAATTGCACAAAAAGTTCCAAAATTATATTTATTAAACCCCCCAAGATTTCACTAAGCGACCCCATTTGGGGTCGCGACCCATAGTTTAAGAAGCCCTGAATTAAACAAGAGAATTAAGAAGTTTTTTGCATCAGGAACAGGTATGAAATTTTCGCCAGTTAAATTGGACGACATAAAAACTGGTCATTTTAAAATGTCAGCTTCGGAAATCTATAGCTTTGTGCATTATTTGCCCTTCAATGTTTACGGTCTTATTGTAGAAGATGCAAATTTGGCAATTCATTTTATCTTTACTTGAAATCATTGATATTCTTATGTTATTTGAAATTAGTAAACAGGATATTTCAGCATTCAAAATCAAATCACTATAGAAGAACATCATGAATTTTATATCGGACTCTTTAAAGGGGAATTTAAACCAAAGCATCATTTTTTGGTACATTACCATCTATTATAGAGGAATTGGGGCCTCTAAAAATATGGTCCATGAAATTTGCAGTTTGAACCGGCGGCTTCTATAACAACTTGTAGGAATAATTTATGTAAAACTTTAGCAATCAAGGCCCAACTGAAATTTTCATATCGTTTAATGTGTAAAATTGTACTATACTACCTAAGTTTACAGGATCATGAAATATTTTCAACTAAATTTATTAAAATTGGAAGTACTTCATTTAAGATTGGAATGGCTATTAAGAATAACTTTGAACAACTTTATAAAATAATTTTTATAATCGTAGAGGACGATAATATTAAGTTAGGAATAGTGGAATTACAAGTATTGGGTGTAACAAATTTTTGTTTCGAAATTGCTTTAACAGGGATATATTGCTTCAAAAGATTAGATGAAGTAACACATAATTGTACTTTTAATCATAAGCTAAAAACTAAATTACTTGTACGATTTAAAAACTAACGGATTAGTTTATGGCGTAAACATATCGGATTGGTATGAGGAACAAACTTATTTTTTCAGTGTATGCTAAATAATTGTATGTATCTGCCTTTAAGAACTATTGTGATGAAACTGCAAAGATATATGTTTCTCTGTATGAATGATATCCAATGCTAGTAACATTACACAAAATCTTAATAAAGGGCCCAGAAGTACGTAATAAGAAATTGCTTACTTCCTATTAGATAGATGGCGCAAAAGTCACAATACAAAGAATTTAAAAAATTTCGGATGGAACTCCAGAATTAGTAGTAGGTCTAATGATACGGAGTAGACATATAATACTCGTATGTGGGTAATATATAAAATAATATTTTTTTTTTTGTAGAACAAGACTATTTTAATTGTAATAAATAAATTTTTAAACTGTTAATATAATTTTGTCCCGATAGATTCGCAAAATTTTACACTGTGCGTAGACGTGTTCTCTGACAGCATCCAAATATACATGTATATAGTGAAAACTAAATTTTTGTATAGCCACATCAAAAAAGGGTTGCCCAATTTAGTCTATTTTTGAGCTTGTACCTACTTCCAATTTTTATGAAAATGCCATATATAAAATTTCAGCTCCGACGGATTTTTTGAAGTAGTGTCCATATAAAGCGTTTTCCAATAAGAGGTGTTATTTTGATATTCAAAGAAAAATGCCATTTTTTGAGATAAATGATCGGATCTTTGTTTTGTTATAAAGAGGAAGGTATGCCGTTAATAATGGAAAATAACATCAGCCAAATGACCACCACGACCACGCCTACAGGACCCTATGTCCTCGATAGCCTCACGAATTCCATCTTAGAAGTCTTGAATCGACGCTGGGCTGTTGACGTAGACCTTCTCTTTCACGTGACCCCAAAGGAAGAAGTCGCAAGGTGTTAAGTCACAAGATCTCGGTGGCCAATTGTGATCACCTCTTCGAGAGATAACACGGTCCGGAAACTTTTCCCGTAAAAGATCAATGGGTTTTCTTCAACACTTTCGGCTACAGCAGCAATATTCTCGGCTGTTCTTGAGCGACGTGCACGGGTTTTATTCTTCAGATCACTAACTTGTCCCGACAGCTCGAATTTTTCTACCAATTTCTGTATTGCGGTCCGACAAGATGCTTCACGACGACCCAAAAATGTTCGAGTTTTACGAACCACATTTTCACCATTTTTATAGTAAATTTTAATAATTTCAATGCGTTGTTGAATCGTGTATCGTTCCATTTTTATTAATGGTGTAGTTTCTACTTGTTAAATGTCAAAAAATGTCAGCTCCAAAAGTGACATCTACCGAAATAGCGGGCTAATTAAAATAACAACTGTTATTGGAAAACCCTTTATATGGTAAATACAAAATTTTTGTATGGCAACTCCACAAAGGAGTTACCCGATTTGTCCCATTTTCGAACTTAAATCCAAAATTGTTTTTTTTTTTAAAGGCCGTGTGCAAAATTTAAGCTCTCTATAAGTGAACGCGTTTTTGAATTATCATGAAGACAGACAAACAAATAGACAAAAATATAGACCGACAGTCATATGTACATACATAGAATGGCAGCATTCATTTATCGATCCGTTATACATGGTAGTTATAATAATATATTATTTTCACGTTCAAATCGTTGCAATACAAATTCATTTTTCATATTTTTCAAGAGATTGTTAAGAGAGCGGAATATTTGTTACACAATGAAAGCACGCAAAACCTCCTATTTAATGGTTTATTCGTTTCTTATTAGTTTCCCCATTTCGGCAATGTGCCCGTAACAGACTGTAGTTCAGACGGTGTCTAGCCCCTAATTTTTCCATTTTCTCAAATTTTGTGGGCAATTCCAGGTGTAGGTACCAATAACAAGTTTTCTAGAGATTAGATTAGAGATAAGCATTTTATACAGCTTCAATAAAGTATTTGAAAACTGC
This sequence comes from Dioctria rufipes, assembly GCA_963924295.1. Taxonomy (NCBI): domain Eukaryota; kingdom Metazoa; phylum Arthropoda; class Insecta; order Diptera; family Asilidae; genus Dioctria; species Dioctria rufipes. The sequence continues at coordinate 159,059,676 of OZ002743.1, read as the reverse complement.
TGGAAAACTCTTGTTTACCTTGGAAATGTGAAATTTTAGCAGTTAAGGTTTAAAAAATTTTCACATTTATGAGAATGTAAGGGTATCGCCTATCTAAAATATTTTCCTAGATCATAGCAAGTATACTTTGGTTTTGTTAAGAAAAAAACATTTCACTTTTATTTTAAGCTCTATACATAAGCCATTAACGTTATTTAAAATATAAATAACAACTTCTCTTATGAACTTCCTGTACTTTTTGGAGTGCCACAAGGTTCTGTATTGTGAACATTTCTAATTAGTTTTTTTGATTATTTATTTCAGAATGCTTGTGCAGCTCTACATAATTTTATGAGCATGATACATACCAATACGTACAATATTTGAATAGATCCAAGACAAATGGAGATTGAAATGTATACAATACACTGACCGCTTTTTTTGGATACTCTTCTAAGAAAATCTGCTATCGTATTTTAATTTTGGTAAAATTATTTATCCTTCGTAATGCTCAGTTGCTGTACTTACATAAAAAAAAAATACAAAAATAGATTAGACACAGAAAACACTATTTTTAAGAAAAAAATCATTTAACTGTTCAATAAGATTTTTGAAATGCCGTCCTATCTCAATACGTTAATTTTTGCAAAAATCACAAAAATCTGTATTTTCATATAAGTAGATATAAGTGGAGAGAGATATTACTAAAATGTGATTCGGTCGGAAGGAAATTGCAAAACGGTGAGTACACTTTATTTCCCAAAAATTAATTTTTATAAAAAAAAATATTTACTACAGAAATTTTAGGACAGCAATGAAGCCCTGATTTTCCTGCTGTCTACACTACAGTGAACTCAGATTGTTGGGGTGGTGGATATATAAAGATTTATTTAAAAATATAAATATGAACCATTTAACGGAAAATGGGTTTTATTCATATTAAATGATTCTTTTACATCTCATTCTAACTAAATAGAAGAACGTGGGGGGGGGGGGGGGGGGTTACTGGCTTTGAAGCCGAAAATCAAAATTTTTTACAGAATTTTCAGAGTATACTGCATATTTCGATCAGCAGTGCAGAGCGATCTCATCATGATGAGAATTTCGCTTGGTAATATTGGCGCTTATATTTCTAGTCATTTTTTAATTCCATTCCATAGAGTCGCTTAAGTAACTTTGAATTGCACGTGTTGGTCGATTGATGTTTCGTATTAATTAGAGTTAATGTGACGTAACAAAAGAATTCGTAATAGTAGATCACGTCTTTTTAAACAATTCGATGCATTTGAATTGCATTAGAAGAGTTCGTTGTCAATATAACAAACATACACTTCAATTCCAATCTAAAAATGGAGATTCCCCATTCTGTTGCTGTGTTCTTTTGTGTTCCTTATTCTAGAACTCCCATATACTGGAGAGAACAAATTGCTCTGTCGAATGAAGCGAAATATTAGTACTGTTCGCTTCATTTATAAATCTTCTACGAAAGTGTATGAGGCGTTCTTTTGTGTAGCTTTTGTTCTGCCCTATTCTGTGGACACAAAAAAACACAGCTTGTATGTACAATCAAACTTTCTGTTCATGTGATTTAGTACAGTAAATTTTTAGCAAGAGAAAGCTGTACATAATTGTGTTTTTCTATTCGGAATTTTTTAAAACTTCATTTTTACTGGTAATAAGCAATTTATAGTTTTTATAGCATTTTTATAATTTTATAAGATTTTGATAGTTTTACCATGCCAAAAGAAACTAAAAAAAAATAATAAAAAGAAAAGTTATATATTTAGAAAGCAAAATTTAAATTTTAGATCGCCTATATAATGGAGATGTTGCTAAATTTTGTTCCATCCATGAATGAAGCCCACAATAAGAACAATAAGATGAAGACTCCATTAGAAGAAGTGTAGCAACTGCATCTTCTACGATTATGAGCACTGCTTCATAAGTAAGAGATGTTGCAATGGAAAATATGGAAAAAGCATTAATCATATGGCTAGAAGACACCACTGAAAATCGGATTCAGTTGATACCAATACAATTACAAATAAGGCTTTCAAAATCAAAAGATTAAGAATCAGTTACCATCTACTTCTTCAGCTGAAAAGAAGCTGTATTTTTCTGAAAGAAATGGTTGGTTTGAAACATTTAAACAAGATTTAAACATAATTTAAGATTGAAAGGTGAACAAGCATCTGCTGATTCAGTTGTAGCGCAACAATATCCGGCAAAATTTGCTGAAATTATTGTCTATTTAGCTAAAGCTCACAAATCAGCTAGTTGTCATAAAGCAGAGAAAAGTCATATAACAGTTCTTTTCTTCAACTCTTCAGACTTATAATGAAACTATTGGTTATTAACAAATAAAAAACGCCACGCTCATTTCAAGGAATAAACATCAACAACCTTCCCGTTTATTGGATGACCAACAAGAAAGCCTGGGTTACTAAGCCAGGCCATCCTCAAGATTTACAACACGAAAATGTGCAAATTATGATGAACGAATAATTTCGATTTGTATATCAAGCGCACCTTCCGGTATATATTAGAATAAATGCAAAATTATACTCTTACAATTATTGATGCTTGGAAAAATATTACAATTACATGTTGGAGTGTCATATACCGAAATTAAATAATCAACGCTCAATGCCTGCTGGAAAAAATTATGACCAGATACATATATGTAGTTGAATGCGAGAATTCTAGATTAGTATTGGAGCATGAATATTCTCAGATAACGGAGATGGCGCATAGAATGGGAGGAGAAGTTTCCGAGGATTTTGTTGAGACAAATATTGTAGAACTAATGGCGGAGAAAGAACTAGATGAGAATGATTTAGTTGACATGGTTAATGAAACAAACAATCGTAACAGTAGTCCTGATGAAGAAGAGTCTAAATTAGTTACGTTCACAGTAACAATTATCCGTAAAGGACTTGAATTAGAGCGAAAATTGCGTAATCATTTTCTACAAAATAACCTGAATGTTGAACGATTCACGCATATTTTAGCGAAATATTAATAAATGCTTAACTCAATATGAGGAAATCTATAAAGATATGACCAAAAACCTAACACAATTGTTAATTATGGATTTCATTACCAATGTTCGCCGATCTGAAATTTCCAAAATTTTCTAATTCATTTAACATCGAACTTGAATCGCATCAAGTACTATCGAGTGATGAAAGTGACATCATATCAATCAGGAAGAAAATATTAATAGTAGTCTAAATGACTGAATTATGCACATTTTAGTTTATTTTCGATTTACACGATTTTACGTATAAAAACCTACGATAGGGTATATGTAAAATTCCATTAAACGCTACATTCCCATCATGTACATTTAGATTTTTTCCCTGAAAATTTCATTTGTAAAGCTGTGATTATATATTGATTAGACATATATAAAAAGAGATAAATCCAAATATCTTGAATTATTTTTATTTAATTCTCAAAAAGTGTAACATTTTGGAAGAAAAAAAATGTATGTATTTCAAAATTTAATTTCAAAATTCTTGAGAAATGCCATCTGCAATTTTAATGCAAAACAAAAACAAAAAAGGGAATGTTCTCTAGATAAGAGAGATGTCTTAAACGATATTTTATTAACAATGTTTATTTCAATTAAGCGAAGGAAAAAGTATACCACCTGGTAGTACTTGGCGAGCCCTTTCATTTGATATGCAACATGCCGTATTGGAACCACTTCCCTTCCCCGCCGGGGTCCCCCCCCCAAATCCCCTAAAGTATGCAGACAAAATTTTCTTCTACGAATTGTAGCTGGTAATGATCTGAGGCCAATAGTGTAACCTGTTTTCTGGTCGAACATAACCCTAACGAGTTAGAGCCGATCTAACGTACGAAAAATCTAGTACCTCAGTTCGAATAAAAAAGACAGAAATACTATATGAGGATGGCTATTTAAGCCTCCAAGGATAGGACTGGGGGTACTCAAACTTCTTCTCAGGACCTAAATTCGATTCTGTACTAGATTTTCCAAACTGTACTAGATCAAACTTTGAATCCTCGCTCCTCAAAAGCCTTGCCCCGCTTAATTAAAATAAACATTGTTAATAAAAAACTGTTCAGAATATCATAATGCATCGTTTAAGATATCTCTCATGTCTGTTAATGTCGGACATAAAATGAGCATTCCCCTTTAACCAACATTGGTTAGTTGTAAAACTAAAAAAAAAACCCACTTAAGTTAAGAATAAATTATCTTCTCACAGAGGTTATAATAATTTTCCAACACATAATCAACATTTTATATATGCTAAATATACATACATGAAAATAAGAAAAAAAATCAAACTTACCGGCTCAACTTTAATGATGACCTTAGCTTTGCTCGCTTGATTCAGTCTATAGTTAGAACCAGTACCCCGATCAGTTGCCAACACAGTAATTTCATGTAGAGATTTTTCTAAATATTTCAGCGATCTGGTCAATGTTAAAACACCACTTGTCGGATGTATCGCAAAATGATCATTATCATCCAAAAAACTATAGTAAATTTCTCCATTAATTCCTAAATCGGCATCTTCGGCCATAACTTTTAAAATACTTTTATGCAATGGCATATCTTCGGGAACAGTTTTCGTATATTCCGTTGGATAAAATAACGGACTCAGATCATTTCGATCGAGCACCTTTAACATAACGATTGTATCACATTCGTATACATGTTTACCGTTACGTTCTTGTCGTGTTGCCATTGCCTTAATACCTAACCGATATTCATCGGTTTTTTCACGATTTAATATCACATTACCGGTTCGAGTCCGAATTGCAAGAAATGCAAAATCTCCAACTATTCTTTCTTCGGCTTTAAATAATTTATCACGATCACCACTAATAATCCGAAATTTAACATCTAATGGTGGATTTATTCTAATCCCTAAACGGTTCTCGTGTGGTGGTTGTGTTGCATATGTTTTACCAACACTATTTTCTGGTATCGTTACATTATATAAAGCATGATCGAATCGAAAAACATAAGTTGTATGATCACTTATAACTGGTGGTGTTGGTATCTGTGATGTTTGTTGTTGTTGTTGATGTTGTTGTTGCTGTTGTTGCTGCTGCTGCTGTTGGTGATTTGAATATGCGGTGTTACTCAGGACGCTCACTAGGATCGTCCAAAATAGGACTGATCCTAGTTGCGCTCTCAGTACTCCGCGTTTCTTAGGTCTCATTTTTTGATTTTAGCAATTTTTCTCATAAAGACTCTCATGCTATTTATTGATGTGCCTGAAATATAAAAAAAAAAAAATTAAAATCTGTTATTTATGGTAATCATAGAACTTAGTTTTTAAATATTTTCATAAATCACTTATGCAAAAACAAATATAGGTGTAAGTTGCAGAGCATTAAACTCTATTCAATCACATTAGACATACTCTCACACGTTATCATGCGTAGCGCAAGAGACATTTACAAATGCCAAAGGATTTGAATAAAAACACGAACATAAATCTACCAACGGACATTATTCTCATTTATAATCATTTCAAGTGATTTTCATCGGCACCGAATTATATAACTTTCCGATCACCATTCAAAGCAGAGAGCGTTTCGCTTCCTTATACTTCTTATGACATTCATAAAAACAACATTCACACAATAGACGAGTACTGATGGTAATAAATTTGATTTGCCTTTTTAACACCTTCAATGCCGTAGCCGCCACCGCCGCCGGCCGCCGCTGCCACATTCGATTTGAATTACCTTTCGAGTCGAGAAATTTTTCATTCTCCTTTTCTATTTGCCCCGGCTCCTTTGTAATCCTACAGCATGTAGGTACCTACTACCACTCTCTCTCTACTCATATCATATGTAAGACGTGAACGCATTTCTCAAGAAATATATAAAGAACAGCACCCAACCAACAAGCACACGTTAAAACTTTGAAAATAAAACGAATAAAATAAAATTCGTGAATAAGATTTGTGGGAAATCGGTTCATGATGGATGAGAAATAAAGCAGCCATGGCTATGTTACTTAACATTCTTTCTTCCGCAATGGATTGGTCTATAAAAAAACAACAGAGATTATCTCTCATTTGGATAAAGGAATAGGAGTATGCATGACTGGTGCCGTAAAATAGATGTTTCTGCGGCTGAAATAAATTGTAACTAGACCAGGACTGTTGTATAAATTGATTACTCTAACATATATTACGAATTTATATGCCCATACCTCTAAAAGCAGATATCTTCTTACAAGATTATGAATTTTTATCTTATCAGTTTGATGTAAAAGATTTTAGAAAATTACTTCTTTCCAGATAGCCTGCTCCTCTAAAGAGAAGTTCCACAAGGATCATTATTTGGACCGCTGCTTTTTCCCTTTTATATATTTTTTTCTACAGTTGGTGGTATGATATTCTGTAGTAGATATGCATGGATTGTGGCAAGAGGTGACTAAAACTGCCACCTCATCGGAGCTACTATGATCAGTACAGTACGTTTGAGAGTTAGTAATAGTGATAATTTATTCATTAATGTACTAAAGATCACAAGATCTTTTATAAGTATTAAAAATCATTGGATTAAGTAAATAACGCAATTTAAATCTTAAGTAAAAATTAATCCAGTTAAAGAACACTGTTAAGTATGTAAACAAAATAATAATAACAAAAATAACAAGAAAGAAAAATTAGATAAAATCATAAAATAAATTAGTCCTTGAGCCAATAACACCCGAAAATAGTGTAAATTCAGGAACAATTTATTGAGCTGGAGTCTGTTGTCTGGAAGGAGGTTCCATTTATTGGATAGCCTCATCAACGTAAGAAAGTGTCTGCAAAAATTTAAGTACTTCATAGAGATATCTTGGGTTTTTATCAAATATTAGTCTCTTTAAGAAAAGAATTTCGCAACGGATCAGATTATTTTCTATGGTAGTACCGAGAAGAGATCATATGTATGCAGATACATTATGCGATTATTACGGGGAATCTTTTGAATATAGTTTAGAGCATCGTTATATACTATAAAAAGTTTTCTGTGACCCACGGAATCAAGCTGAAGCTACAGTATATATAAGATTAGATTCTATCAAGGCTCGAGCTAATTTTAAGCAGATATTTGTTTTGTTAATAAGCAGTTGGAGGTTACTCACAATTTTCTCCTCAGACTATCAGATATTTCCTTTAACATTTGTGTGATATGGCTACAACAAATTATCTGGGAATTATATGAATTACTAATTTCACAAAGTCCTCATACTCAAGGGCGCATGCGAAAGATCAGATTTTTCTATGGCACTCCTATATATTGCGACACATTATTTATTCTACTTACACAATCCTCCATTAACCCAATTGGCCAAATCAGATGTATCTGCACGTCAACGGTATGAATGGATGCATTATAATTACCACACTTGACAAATCATTAATGGGTATACTAAAAAAAAAAAAAAAAACTGGTCCGAGAATAGATCCTTGTGGGACACCTAAGTTCAGCGAGTGTAGATTAGACAAAGTGTCTTTCACTTTCACAATGTGGATACAATTGGATAAGAGGTTCCTTACCATTTTTACAGCCGAAGACGAGATATTAAATCTATGAACAAGTTTATACATTACAGCTGAATAATTTACAAAGGCTTTGTTGAAAGCAAGTAGAACTAAAATAGTTAAATAGTTCTTGTCAAGGGCCTCACGAAAGCTGGATTGCGAAACCGATAATAAGTCATTATTAGCTACAGGCGTCATATTTGTTGGTATATGATTTTTCTAGTAGTTTTGCTAAAAAATTGATTATTTTTATAAGATGAAAATTACTCGACTCCAAATGGGAATATTTTTTTGTTTTTTTTTTTTTGTTTTTTTTGTATTAACAACTAGGGATTTTCTGTATTGAAAACATAAGACAGGAATTATAAATATGCCCACCATCGGATAAGAAAACTATAGGGACCTATTTATTTGAGAAAATTTAGTGTTATGCCATCAGGATCAATACCGTTAAGCTTACCTACTTGATTTCATCGTAATAGTAACCTCAGAATTGTTAGTACAGTGAAAAGTAAACCATTCTTCAGAAAAATTTACGCTATCAAGGGACGGAAAAAACTACTTACAATAGAGTTTGTATTACAAAAGAAATTATTTAAGTTGCCGGGGTCGAAATCTGCTTGAGGTCTTTCACGTACATGGAAATGACTCAAGAACATTTATTCATAAAATTTTCGATGATAAGCTTGTATCTAACTTAGTACCAAGATAAATACTTCTAGATCCACACATCAGCATACAATTCTATCAGTAACTTCCAAATTCAAATAAGGAAAGTTTCTAGCGTGTATCGTAAGATTGACTTCCCCCAATTTTTATTGAAAATGATTTAAAAATGAAAATTCAATGATATTTTTTTTTTAATTTCTCTGGTTTGCGGAGCGGGGCTGCCACAAATTTGAACTAAATTAAATAAATAAATTAATATAAGCTTTTTGAATTTTATAAGCAGAACATAACGTTTTACGATTTTTAAAAATCCACTTATATCTGCGACAACTTGACACAATAGATTGCTTTACCCGCATCTTTCTTACCCATTAAGAAAGCAATCTACTGCATACAATTTTCATAAAAATAAGTAGAATTTTAAAAATCGGAAAACGTTATTTTCTGCTTATGAACTTTAAAAATCTTATGTTAAAAATTTATTTAATTTAGTTCAAATTTGTGGCAGCCCCGCTCCACAAACCAGTGAAATTAAAAAAAAAAATCATTGAATTTTCATTTTTAAATCATTTTCAATAAAAATTGGGAGACAAATTAAAAAAATTAGAAAACGTTATTTTGTTGCCTTAGGTGTTTAAATAAATATTCCATTAATCAATTTGCGATTTATTCAAAAATCTTAACGCCCCGCCCCATCTTCCTAACTGTGCACCGAGTTGTCCCAATTATGACATAGACATAACGATTTGCCTAACATAACCCGCGTGTCAATAGAAGTAAAGACTGCAGTGACAGAAAGTTTACATACAGTTCCGTACCTTTCAGACAAGCACATTATTTTTGTGATCGGTTCAGTTTAAAGTACGAGCAGAGATTATTCTAAGACTCTTTATCATATTTGTGCAAGGAATTGTCACATTGTTCAGGATAATATCCGGCAAGCAGGAAGTGTGCAATTCATTTTTGTAAATCACAATAGCGCATTTAAACTCAAGCCATTATTAACAGCATAATTAAACACATCAGCGAAGTATTCATTCCTACGGCATATAGCATACTCTCCAAAAATCCCAAAAGTCTATAAGTATAAAGACGTATATTACCTGCATACATATCGTAATCACAATTTATCAGAACCACTGAAAGATCATTAATGAAAATAGTGAATAATAAGGGTCCTTGGATGGAGCCTTGTGAGACTCCACTTCGTAAAGGTAGGAAGCTAAAAGCAGAATTAAAAGAACATACACACTCTGTTGACAAATCTGTATGCAGAATTTGAAAAATTGAATTGAAAAGCCAAATTACTTAAAAGAATCTGTAGTTAACTGTATCAAAGTCCTTGAAAAAGTCCAGGAGGATGAGTGCTATAAATTTATCATTATCAAAGAAATTCTAGTACAGCTCCGCTTGTAACTAAGACCCGATTGAAAATTAGATAAGAGATTCCCCGTATCTAAAAAAAAAAACAAACAAAAAAACAAAAATGTGAGCTGTGTGTACAGGGTTTTTTCAAAGCTTTTAGAGAAGATGGATACTCCGTTGAACAATAAGACTTCTTGGGGATGGGAATTATTTTAGAATACTCCCAAACACAAGAAATCGTAAGCCTAGAAAATATATATGTATGAGACTTGGTAATATTGTATTACAGGCAGAACAACTTTTATAAATATGAGATGTAGGTCATCCAGTTCAACAGTGTTAGATTTTTCCTTGGCAGAATGAAAACAGTTGAAGACTCTCTAGGTACGCGAATTTAAAACTTTATCACCTGTGGCACAGCCAACTGCTACTGTACCCTAGATGAAATCTATAGGGCTATAGGGTATACTAAGTTTGTCATTCCGTTGTAACACCTCGAAATAATGATGGTAGAGCAAAATAGATTGGACACCCACGCATAATATTAAAACTCCGTCCGTCCGTCCGTCTGTGCGCACAATAACTCCAGAACGCGTATACTTAGAGAGCTCAAATTTTGTACACGGACATTAAAAAAACAGTAAAATTAAGTTCGAAAAGGAGACAAATCGTGGGGTTGCCATACAAAACTTTCGTCTTCCACTATATATTTGGACACTGCCTGAGAACGCATCGATATAAAGAGCTGAAATTTGGTACATGGTGTTTTCATTGTACTAGCAAACAAAATTCCAAAAATGGACTAAATCGGGCAACTCTCCTTCTTAGTGTTGCCATATAAAAATTTAAGTTTTTTACGTATACCGTGAAAACGATCAGTCCAATACATTTTTATTGTATTAAAAACTTCTTTAGAGTACGAAATCCTATAAAATTGGTTATAATCATTTTTTTCTGTCCGACAAACCGTTCTAGAAATATATGCACAGAAGGGTGACAATACGAAATTTCATAGGGGCATTCATCTCTAGGGTATCATAAGAACTGGTCTTAGACTTAGCTTTTTTACTTGTTTTTATATAAGTTCTTCCCAATAAGGAAAGTGAAATGGCAAGTGATATCATTCGGGAAATTTTCTATTGCATTAGCCACACACCTTCGCGCTATATATACGGGAGGAGCTCTACGTCGCGTCGACCTCAGGAGGGGATTATTTTTTTTTCTACTTAAACATGTGAATTAAACTGAGGAAGGATGCCAAGACTTATAACATTGACAAGTTGGATATCCTACTATCTCTCTATTTCTTTGCGTCTCCCATTAGGGAGCCATCTGATGCATCAGCTGTATGATTTCCTCTTTTTCTTATTATTAGCTATTTTATTAGTTTAATAAAATTGTATTTTTGATGTTATTTAATGGCTTAGATGGCTTGATGAATGTATTATAATTTTGTGAATTCAAATGTGCATGCGATTTTAGTGCGTGCTTGAATTTTTTAGTCAGTTTATAGGTGCTGATAAATGTTTGATATCCTCCGTATATTTTCCTTAAAATAGTTTGTTTTTTATTACAAATGTATTCAGCTATTGAAATTTTTTGCTAAAGCCCTTCAAATATGAATCATTGTTTCTGAAAATCTCGTAGCTATAAAACTAGAACAACTTGATTTTTCAAAAGCTTTCAATATTGTCATTTGTCTTTGTCGTTTTATATAGTTTACTTGCAAAATTGGCTTTAAACCTTCAATTCAATGCAAGCTTAATCCTTAATCCGAAGTTTTATTTCTGATATAATGCAACGGATGAGGATTTATTTTTCCGATACCTTACTTCTAAATATTTATGATTTATTCCTCAGAGTTGTGAACAGAAGCATAAATGCTTAGATATTATTGAAACAAATATTTGTTGTTAATGGTTCGAGTATTCCTGTGTGAACTTCGCATTTGATGATGAATGGGTTACAGACTTTCAACCGGACGGAGTTAAAATCGCAGTCGAACAATTGCAGATCGTGTGACCCAAAAAATTTATATGAGTGTTTATTTTGTTAGGAAAATATCGTTTAAGGGGGACAACAGGGTGACGGTTTAGTGAATACCCTAGGTATTAATACCCCAGGGCCCACCAGATGTCTTGCGTTGTGAGAATCGTGGACGACTGAAGCGGGTCGTACTGAGTGTCTACGGAAGTCTTGAGTCCTCACAGTCTTCGGGACATTAGCCGTATTGACGTAGGAGTCCCTAGCCGATGACGCCTTGGCATGTAGTTTGGGTACATTAGATGTCTTGCGTAGTAGCCAGTTTGGTAGGAGGAAAAACAGTCTATCACAGAAAGCTTGAATTGAAGTATGGCTTTGAGAGGTGCTAGCCAGTTTCAAGTAGCAGGTTGAATTGAAGTGATAGGCCAAGAACGTCATTGATATACCACCAGTATGCGTACAGTTAGTGCCTGTGGTGAACGTAACAATGCCTGAAAATTTAATAAGGAATTGTAGCAAAAACGATGTGGCGTGTTCTGGTACACGGATGTTTCCTGTAGGAGACCAATACGACCTCAACTAATATAGTGTTCTTACTAGTTTCGTCGCGTACTTTTAGCAGATGTTGACGAACCTGAAACTACCTGTAAGGAGCGTAACCGACCAGCTGACCTTATGTCGAACTGGCCAAGGCGGATTGACTAGTTCTATATGTTAAGACTAGTTGAACTCATACTATGATCTTTTGTGAACAGTCAGTTGGAAACTGGACTGACTCATCTGACACATAGTTCTATGTCATTCGTGAGCGGTTTGGTGAGAGGTTAAACTGCTTAAAGTTGCCCGTACCTGGGGCAGATGTGAGGAGTTGTCAGCTTCTATAAATGTACTCAACCGTAAACAAGTTAGCTGCAGTATTGCTGTAGCACGACTCGAGTAGAGGCTGTCCTAAAAAGAAGCACTTGAAAAGAAAAGGAAGGGACCGCTATTTGAGCGGGCATGAACATACACCTTTTATAAGATTGCGACGGATAAAAAAATCCTTTGTTGCTTGATGTTTTAATCTTGTCTTCTTTATTTTTTTATTTATTGTTTTCTGACTCAATGCAAATGTATTTTTTTTTAACGTTATAATTATATGATCTACTAAACAAACTTAATCCGCTTATCAAAGATGTGCGGGTAGTAATAATTCGGTACAAAAGTATTCGGTACTTCTCTAAAAACTGGGTACCGAATACATACCCAAATAATTATTCGTTACTTGTACTCATATTCAGTTAATTCAACGTTGTCATTTCATGATAAATTCTGTATTCTATTGCCTATACGAATACAGTGTAACGATGGAAATCAAATAACTACAAGGCGTTCTACGTAGGTACCCGGTTAAAGTTTTCGATAAAATTTCATACCATTGAGTATTGTACCTATACGATTACCAAACAGGATTAATCATACTTTTTTTTTCCAGTTGTTCACGTAATTAGGTACCGAATCTGTTTGTTTTTTTTTTTTTTTTTCATCACTTAGATGACAGTGGCGGTGAGTAGTAAACAATAAACTGCGGTGATGGTGCTAAATTAACTCAATAAGAACTCAACCCTAAGTATCGAGTTTGGGCAAAGTAAAATTTAACGCGGTGTCCAAATATTTCACATTAAAATCGCTAGTAAAATTTTGATGTATGTTAATTTGGAGAAACCAGAGTAATTCATTTTTTGGATTTTGACAAAACAATTTTAACTCTTCAATAAAAAAAAAAAAATGCGAATTGCCATAGAAATAGTAAATGCCAACAATTTACCAGTCACTTAATGCCTTGAGCCTAGTATCGAATTCGAGTAAAATGTGACATTTTCATACAAATTCTAGAGCTGGTAAAATCGGAGGCACAAATTTTACTGAAGATCTTACTAGTGCAATACGGAGTTTACCGGTAACATCTGAAGGTTTCCTTTCTATAAAATATATGACATTATATATACTCCACTCATTGTACTATAGGCATTTTAATGGGCGAAGCATTATATGACCGGTAAAATTTTGACATTTTCTATTTCTAAAAGTTAAAATTGTTTTATCAAAATGTAAAAATAAATTATTTCGTTTTCTCTAAATTAACATTTACTAGAGATTTTAGTGTGAAATATTTGAAGAACCCTTAAATTTTATTTTGCCTGAGCTCGATATAGTGCCACCTATTTTATTTTACATAGAGGGAACCTTTAGTTTTTACCTGAAAGCTCTGTACTGCACTAGTAAAATCATCAATAAAACTTTCTCTTGTGATTTTACTGGTGCTAAAATTTGTTTGGAAATGTCAGATTTTACTCGAGCTGTAGGTACTAGACTTTAGGAAACAGCTACACAAAACTGGAAAAATTCCTCGTTTGGAACAAAAAAAAAAGTAAAAATATGCAGGCGAATTTCGCATGAATGAAAGAACTTAACTATGTATTGCCCTTGTGCTACTGAGAAAATAAGTTAAAAACAAAAATTGAGAGAGCAAATCATTACCTGAATGGTAAATTTCAAATTATTTATAATAATGAATTTTTCGTACAACGGGTCACCGTACCTCAATTTTTTAAGAAAAACAAAAATTTCATATGGGCCAACCAACGTGCTGAAAGGAATACCTATATAATTTCTATAAAATAAAATTCTGACTTTTCCCAAAAGTATCAGAGAATCTAACATTAGTTACACCCACTTAATTTCTTTAGAGCAAAGTTCTCTCTCTTCCTACTGAAAGAATATTTTCGACGACAGAACTATAGTTATAAGAGATAAAAGGAATCGATTTTTTCCTGAAAATGTTGAGAAATTAATATTCCTCCATTCTAATCAAAATATTTATTAAAAACTATTAATTTACTTCTGAAAAATTTTATTTTTTTCTCCTAAAATGTTTTGATTTTTATTTTTTCAATTCTTGAACTCTAATTGAGCAATTTTGTTTTCATATTTAATTAAATACTCTTTTTCACAAAAAGATTGTTTAATTAATAAATATACGAGTATGCTGCTTAAAGAGTATTTAAGTAAAGTACCGAATTAGAAAGTAACGAATTAAAAGTAAAGAATATTTTTGGTAGAATAACGAATGAGTACCGGGTAACAAAAGTAACGAGATTGCACATGCGTACCGCTTATATCTGACATCAGATTAGATTTCTTATGTTTACAAAAAATGTTTGTTGCAAATCAACGCCTACCTTGCTGCGGCTTTCTACGCTCAGCAAGGTATTACTAAGCTGAGGATTTCGACAAATAAATTACCCGATTTATACGTTGGCTTGGTCACGCGTTTAGAAAAGTCGTGACAAGACACAGACGCGTCGCCACAACGGTTCATTTTTTTGCGTAGTATATAACATGTCTAGTTTGTAATCATAAAATAATAAAATAAATAATAAAATTCAAAGAATTATAAAAGTTATGGGGACTTAAGTGAACCTGTGCATGAATCTGCAAATTTATGATCCTTTCTTAGTGCTCTCAAGGAAATATTTATGATTATAAATAACTAGGAAAAAACATAAGTAGGCGCGTGTAGTTTTATGATTCGTTGTTAATTATTGTGCAGATAATGATAATATTATTTGCCTTCATCTAGATCCGGAATCGACGAATAACGGTAAAATCAAACAATTTATTTTTCAAAAAAAAAAAAAAAAAAATTTGAACTTTAAACGCGATTTTCCAAAAGCAGTATTTTTCGTATCGGCTCTCGATGTAATTCAGTCCCCATACAGCACAAAATTACCCAGAGACATCCCATTTTTTTCTATAGAATCCACAACTTTCGAGGGATAAAAAAGAAGTGTTCAGTATATATGTATGTACTTAATACTTTATTTCTGGGAGTTTGTAGAAATTACCCATAACTTATTCTCTGGGATATCTCACAACTACTTTAAATGGGAAAAATCTTAAAATCTTAATTCTAACGAAATATTCTCAACATTTTATAAACGAATAAATATATCATTTGTCACCCGTTCAGAAGCTTCTAAAATATGAATTTACTTCTGTATGTTTTCTCCAGTGGTTCTCTGGTGAAAGCGCTAATTTGTCGCTTGATATAATTTCATATGCCGTTTTTAGAAATAAAAATATAACAAAAAATTATGTATTGAGACATGCATTGTTGTAGCTGGCTTAACATGTGCCCAATTATATTGTTGATTTTTTGAAAAGTTAATAGCTGAATTGGAATTATAGGAATGATACTCCAGTGTTCTCAATTTATTTTAAAATTGCTTTAATATTGAAGCAAATGGTTTTTGGAGTTTAAAACTATTTTTTCGTAAAAGTACCGACTCATAAAAAAGATGTTTGCAATACCCGAAAATCCCAAACAGTATCCTCTGAACACACCAAATACAAATTAGGAGATCATAAGACGTCCTACATAATTATTGAATGTGGTAACAGTGGTACAACCACAGGAAATCCTGTGGGAAGAGGAAAACATATACTAGGGACGTCCGAACCGCGGACATTCGGTACTCCCAGGGATGTCCTAAGTTGTTAATTGGAACCGGATGGGATTTCCCACGGACAATTAATATATTCTAACAGGATTTCCCACTAACATACAACAGAAATATTTGTGTTGTGTGGGTCAATTTTATTATATTGTATCAACTTGCAATTTAACCAGAAGGTAGCTCATAACACTAAGTTTCTGTTCAGCGTAGCCTTTTTCTGTTTTGTTTTAATAGTTTAACGTATGTATGTAGTGTGCAAAACAAAATTCACAGATAATTTGTTTCCTTAGTGACTGAAAACACGTCAAAACACGTTGTTTTATAAAAATGTCGTCTAATTTTGGTATGACTTTAACAGGTTAAGAGCTAATAACATTTTAACGGCCACAGTTAGTACATAGGGTGTTCTAGGTTAAATTAAAGAGGAGACTCTGGGCTTTCGAAATTTTGTAAAAAAAAGTATATGCTAGTGGGGGTAATTAAAAAAAGAAAACAAAAAAATGAGTTTGAAGCGTCATAATTTAGGAACGGGTATGGGTACGGGGTGGTTGAGCAGTGGTTGGAAACGTCATGAAGTTCTGCATATGATGCCGTCTTAAAATAGACCGTACAGGGTGTACTTTTGAGTACATAAAGTGTTTAATGAAAACAGAGAATATTTTACTAATCACCCTGTAACTCGACAACTCGACAGGGTGACATTTTGCCCCCCCCCCCCCCGTGACATACAATTTTTTACTTTTCGTTTGGCAAAATATAGTCATATTAGTCTGGGACACCCTGTATATTAAATGTTCGGTTGAAAAAATCTTCAAATTGAGATTTTTTACGTCTTCACCACCTTAAAAGGAGTGGCAAGAGCGGGAAGTCCAATTCTTCTCCACGTTTTTTATATTTTTGCTTATAAATGTGTTAGTCATAATATTTAATTATCTCTCGACGTGCTTTCGAAAATTACTTAAGTTGGTTTTATTGTTCGAAAATTCCACGTTTTATCTTCTAATGAGGAACAACGAATATTTTCGTTAATTATGCAGAATCATAGTCAAAAAAAAAAAACAATTTATTCAGTGAAAGAATTATTGAAATCGTATAAAAAATAACAAAGTTATAGCGATTTTAGTGTCTCATTCTCAAAAACGCGTCTAACATGAACGATCGGCTGATCACATCACGATACACAAGATAATTCGCGGTCTAGCGCAGCGCGAGTGTAGTCGCGGTCTAGCGCAGCGCGAATGTAGTCGCTCGGGATTGGATTTGTTTTGGATTTATTTCAAAAATGTCGTCTTATAAATATTATATTGGCCAGACTGGCATCGTGCGTATTATGTATCGTGACATAATCAAGAAGAAATATACTCAGAAATGTATATTGCTTTTGGTCTGATATATTAAATTTGAATATCTTGTAGTAAGATTGTTCTCCATTTTCAAAAGAAAGTACTACGGGCTCAAAAATTGATATCTCTAAATCTAAGATTCGGCACGTAGATTTTCTTGGGCAAAGCCTACCAATTTCGAAATAAGAGCTCAAATTGACTCCCAACTGTATACATACATAGAGGTAGGTACTATGTTTGTTAATTAGTAGGGCAAAATGATCAAATGGAATGTCATTTTAAGGATTGTATAACTTTGATGAGCTCGATATTTATCTGACATACACAAAAGAAATAAAGAGGAAAGAGAGGGAAGTGAAGTCTTTTATTTTACAGAGTATTTCGAGGCAAATAATGAGGTACACGCTAGCCAAACACAATAAATGTTTTCCTTTCATGTACGTAAGTTTTACAATCAATTTCATATCTCACATTTGTAAAGTTTCATTTAAGCTCTTTTTAAATTCTTTCATAAAAATCCTACAACAATTCAAAATTTCCAGATAATATCCACAGAGAAAAAAAGGAAAAGGCCATTAAAATTAATAAATACCTTGAGCTCAAAAATTTAAAATCCTGTAAAGAACAACGTGTAGTACAACAAATAAAAAAAGGAAACCAGGGGAATATATAGGGTAGGGATATGTATAATAACGTATTTACTGCTCGACTGATTCCCCCCTTGTTATCTTTGTCTGGTATCATTCGACCGACAGAAACCAATTCTATTCGAGCATCATACATTTGATTTACGTTAATTAAATGAATATCTTTGAAGCTCTTCTCCATCTCTGAATTTCCTTTTTGTTAGGAGTGGGAGTATTATATGTAATGTAGTATGAAACTTCACTGTATACTGTATTTCCTGTGCCACCCATACCCCTCAAATACTACCTAGATCAAAGAAGTAACATTTGCACGCTTTTGTGAGCAGTTTTATCTTCTTATTTTCCATCCAAAAGAACAGAAGGAATATATCAGAGGTATGTGTTTCCTTTTTTTTTTATTAATTTCAGAGCTCGCATTGTTTCTTTTTTTTCCTTTTTTTGTTATTAAATAACGAAAAATGAACCATCATGAAGATATTTTTTTTTGTCAGTTGACAGCGGCCAGAATTTCGCATTAATGAAATAAATTAAGATTGAAATTGTTAACATCGCCGGTAAAAAAATTTGTGAGCTGTGAGTAATGAGTGAATGAAGAGGATTCTTTCGTGAATTATTATACTCGTCTTTCGTGAATTATTATACTCGTTACATTTGAGTTTTTCGGCTTAGTAAAATTTTTAAATGTTAAAAGTAGTGTAATTGTTTCTTTTTTGTAATTTAAAGTTCAAATTAAATTTTTAAGTTTTGGGTTTAGAAGTCTTGCACTGGTAAAATATTATACTAACACTTTAATATTGGTCATAGATATCCAACTTCATTCCGAAGGAATCATCAATGCAATATTGGAGAACTAGCCTGAATAATCAATAACAATGGAAAAGGTTGGAATACAAAGTTGACACAATGAAAATTAGTAATGAAAATCCAAAATAACAGAAGACCTAAAATAGTTCCCTGTGGCACACCACAAATTACATACCAAATAACTGGTGACAGAAATGTACTATTTTCACATTATTATTTTTTTTTATTGGAATTTATAAAACATATCGATGAAATATGGATGATCTCTGCCTGCATCGATTACTTTGTATATTGAAACAGTTTCATAAATGAATTAATATCAATATATTTTTGCTATTCGGTCAGGCTTTAAGATATTTATTTCGATCAGCATCTGGAAAAAGGATAATTTTGGTCCCGTTCAATGCTGTGATTAATTTGACATTTAAACTTAACAAAAGCTCTTTACCGACGCATAAGCTTATTTTGGTTAGGTACGTCTGTTTAATTTAAACGGACGATTAGCCTTGCTTAAGCAACTTTACTTGCATATACGTCCGTACCTCACTTCCAAAATACCGATGTGTATGTGCATCGGGCCTTAGGTGTTTTTTTTTTTAATTTTGTAAAAACGGCATAAATTGTGTGGATTGAACCTAAATAAATAAAAATGTTTATTACTTATGAAATTATTATTTATTAAAGATAAAGAAAACAGTGGCTTTATGGTCCATGTCGAGATTTTAGCAAATAAAGCATGAAATTCAATATTTTCAAAAACGGAGTTCTTAAGTGCACCAATAGGATAAGGACGCGACTTTAGAGCCCTATTTTCCCCACCGTTTTTGGACTTTGAATACATGGTTTCCCCGACCCTCCTCCCCCTTTCAACAAAGCCAAATCCTGAGTACGCTACTGAAAGGTACAGAAGAGTTTATTCCTATAGCATTTAATAGGCCATAAAATACACACATTGGCCACCGATCGGTGTGTCTTTCTTGACACACTATATTTCTGACACAGTTGGTCAAAAGTGTCCACACTACCTTTGGTATAGATACTACTAGTTACTACAAATATGTAAAAATTGCGAAAAACATTGTAAACTTTTCCTTCACCAACCTTCCGTATTGGGTTTTGTTAATTTTCCCTGAAAAAATTTCTGCAGTTTTACAATTGCGCTATTCGTGCCCTGGAGTCGTAAACGACCCCAGCCCTTTTATATTTCTCAAAAAAATGCACCATTTTTTTTTATACTGGCGTCGAATGAATTTCAATTATCCTCAGTACGCCTTTAAAACAATGAGGGATGAGAATTTTCAATATTTTTTAGAGAAAGACCTAAAAAATAAATGAATTATTCTTGGGGTCGTTTTCTACCGCGGGTAATAAGAAAGTATTAATTGAAAATCTAATATCGTCTATTCCAAGAAGACTGGAGGACAAAATGAAAAATAATGAAGGAAATATAAAAGTTAAGATAATATAATCTGTTCTTGTTATAATTAAAAATTTTGAGTGACTGATTTCTGTATATTAAACCTTAGTGCTACCGTATTCAAAAGATTTTTGATATATTTTCCTCTTCGTGCAGTCAATAGGAATTAAATAAGGGCATCCGATGAAAAATCCAAGCTTAGACCCTTTGGGATGGGGGGTATCCGCGCGGTCCGCCATTTTGGATTAAAGGTACCAAAAATGGATTTTTTCAAAATTATTCCTCAACGGTTAATCCAGCGACAAAAATGTAAAAATATAAATTTGAAGAAGACTAAAAACCCTTCATTTTCTGTAAAACACTTTTTTTGTAAGCCTGATGTGTAACGAGTTAAAACGACAACAATCTTCCAAAAAAATGTATACATACGAGTATAGTACGTTTTATACAGGGTTTTTCGTCCATGGTGGTCCATTGGACAGGAGGTGATAGTTTTCATCTAGTCAAACAAAAAATTGTATGGCAAGGGGAAGTGGTATCTCAACCATTTCGGAGTTACAAGGTGATTAAAAAAATTCAATAGTCTTTTACAAGATACCCTGTATTTTAAAAAGTACAGAGTGTGCGGCCACTTACAAAGCTCATTGTATGCAGAACTTCTTGACCTTTTCAACGACTGCTCTATTAGCCCCGTACTCTTCTCCCCTCAGGAGTTATGGTGGGCTAAACTAAGAATTTCGGATTTTCTTACCTTTTTTTTAGTTTGACATTTTTTTCGTTTACAAAAAGGTGGTTAACATAATTTTTTTTATAAAAACTGTAAATTGTGGACTCTTCTCTTTAATTTGACCTATTATATCTATGGGCTCACTGTAGCTGTTAAACATATATTAACTCATAACCTAGGTCATACTGAAATTAGACGAAATTTTTTTAAAATGAAGTGTCTCCAGTCACTAAGGGAATAAATTATCTCTAGTTTAGAACATCATAACTCCTGAGGAAAGAGAAGTACGTTGCTGGTCGAGCAGTCGTTGGATAGGCCATGAAGTTTTGCATACAATAAACTCTATAAATGACCGTAAACTCTGTACTTTTTAAAATACAGGTTATTTTGTGAAAGACTAGCAAATTTTCTTAATCACCCTGTAACTCCGAAATGGTTAAGATGCCGGCCCTCCTTGCCATACAAGTTTTTGTTTGACTAAGTGACTACTATTACCTCATGTCCTATGGACCAACATGGACGAAACACCCTGTATAAATGGTACTGTATGTATACAGTTTTTTGAATGTTCACGTTTCCGCCGCTGTAACTCGTTACACATCAGACTTACAAAAAAGCGTTTTTGCAAAAATGTAGGGAATTCAGTCTTCTTCATTATATTCGTACATTTTTGCCATAGGATCAACTTTTGAGGAATAATTTTGAAAAAACCAATTTTTGGTATCTTTAATCCTTGAACTGAATAACATATATAAAAATCACAACCACCCCAACTTTTGTAGGGCAACAAAAACCCGTACTGACTGGATTACCTGCTCTTGTTTTTGTATTTTTTTTTTCAGTAGTGTATGTCTGCGTTTCTGGAATAACCTTCTTATAATATGGATGAACATACATAAGTTGGTCTTATCAAGCCAAAAGCATAGCGCACACAATATCTTACAGGTCGAAGCGCTCACGGAGAACATATAGTATATCTTCAAATTCAACCCCTCAAAACAATCATAATCGAATATCGATTTGGTGATTTTGGCAAATTAAAACTCAAAAACCTCCAACCGAGTCAAGTTTAACCGGTAGATAAGTCATTTCAAAAAATCTCTGCTTCCCGAAGAAATATTATAGAAGCTCTTATGATTGTTTATTCACCAATTATCTGATCTGAATTCAAAGAGTTTGCTCGACATTCAATCCTAGTAATTAAGGGAATCTTCAGAGTACACTAAATCTATCTATAAATATGCTTAAAATCACGTACATGCATAATATGGTATACATATGTTTGCTGAAGCTAACTACTTAACTCCTACTAAATTTACATTTCAAGTACATATATGTACAATAATAGGAAGACACCATAAGCCGATATATAATCTAGAACAAATCATAAGTCATTTCGAGAGTGAGGAGATGTATGTATAGATGGAGGCCAAATTATACATAAGTTCATTTGAATGCTAGAAGGCAGTTTAATTCCAACATTCATGTCAATTTGCTATACACACATTCATGCATAAATATATGCAAACGAAATCTCAACGTGAAACGAGAGAAGTTTAACCATTCTAGGGACCTTTCCCAGAAAACCTTAATCACACGACAAGAGCCCATAGCTAGTATACTTATACACCTAGAAAACTGATTTGCTTTCGTTTTACTTAGACTAATTATGTAATTTCCATCCCTGGAGGCAAGTAAGTGTAAATTTTAGAAAATTGGGAAACTTTACCCACAACTTCTCTATACCTTTGTTTCTGTGGGAAAATAACTAAACTTCCTATATACTATTTTGCTGTATATACGGTGTTTTGTTCTTGGAAGCTCGAAATTCAATCCATTGCCTCGCGGCCTATCAAAATCAACAAGGATTTGGACAGTGATGGCACTTTAATGTTAACCTATTTCCTTCAAAAAAGGACATTAAAAGTATCATAATTATTAAGGGCACATTTTGGTGTCTTATGTATCAAACGAAGAAAAGTTTTATGGTTTTAGTTTCTTTTTTTCCCTTTTTCATATTATTTAATAATCAAAAATAAATAAAAAAAAATAAATTTAGTAAAGAGGACCTCGCTGACCAAAGAGATTTGGGGATTTTATGTTCGCACTAACAGAATGATAAAAAGGAACTTTCAAGCTTGATGTGACTGCTACTAAGACTCTTAAGGAATTAAATCTGACTTTGACACATACCTTTACTGCGTGATCCTTATTGCTTTGCTCATATTCTTGCTTTTGCTCTTACTGTTATTGGGTTTGATATTCAGGACATTCGTCCAGTCAGTCAGTGAGTCAGTTCCATCAGTCAGTCAGTTAGTTAGTCGTACAGAGGGATACACATTTCAATTACCCTGAAGAAGTTTGCTTTTGAATTACCGGGCCTCATGGCGTTCGGTAAATAAAATGTGATGTTCCTGTACGTGGCGTAATATAAATTCGCTAAGGAGCCATAAATTGTGAAATTTCTACACAAGACGGTTTGTTATTGAGGTCCTCTGGGACAGGTGGATGGATACTTCACTTCACCCTCCTTGTATTTGTATATATATACAAAAAAAAAAAAAAATATCATAGGGGCCTGGAGGCAAATATATATCATTCAAGTAAATATACATACCTACATAGTACATATTATATACACATCCGCACTTTTGTTAAAGAAAAATAAAAAGCTCAAGGGACATGTGTATAACGTTCCTGAAGAGCCTGTGTACACTAATCAGGAAGTATGACATGGACTTGATAAATATCCTTATTCTTATTCCCCCAACTTCAGGATAAATTAAATTATGCAAATTTCATAGGTTTCCTTTTTTTTATTCTCCTTTTTTGTTTTTTTTTTTTTTAATAGAAAGCGTAAAACAAAGCCAAAGAATTCACTTATCCTTCGTTTATTACCTCAAAAGCTAATTTAATTTTTTAATCATCACAATCTTATATCTACCATATCTCTCTCTGGGTATTCTCATTTCAGGATAGTGTTATACAATTAAAAATTAAAGGAATCGATCAATTCGGTATGGGGACTTTATAATCTCCTGCGTGCTTTATCGAATCGAATATTCATTTTGCTGCTAGGGAATAGAGCGGAAGTGCTATCGAGTAATTGCCGACTTGCACTAGTTAATTTGAAGAGTAATGTGCCAGTAAATGCCTTTAGCTATAGTCTCATCATAGTCAGTTAGTCATTCAGGGATATACTGACTATATGTATGTATGTATTTTTGAATAGGGAAACTAGAACGTATTTTATGTCTGGAGGACTGTCTACTCGCTCTTTTAACGTTTATATGCAGTCCTAAAATAGCTTCGTTTTCATGACTATTCATAAAAAAGCTTGAAATGATGATGATAGCTGCATAACTAGAGGCCCATCGAGTTTAATGGTCGCAGTCGTAAAAATCCATTCAAGTGAACTTTCGTAAGAGACATGATTATGACATCATCGTCATTGTTTTTATTTTAATTTTTTATTTTACTTAAATTTGGTTTTATGTTTTTGTTCTACTGATTTTTGTAAGATAATTTCCGATTTGAGGGGCAATTTAATAGAAATTGAAGTAAATAAATTATTTCTAGAAAAGAATTAGATGAAGTGCCTTATATCTCGAAATTGTAATCCATGGTAGAAAAAACCTGTCTTGAACTGACATTAGTACTTGATGCAGACCTACTACATCATCACGCTTGGCCAAGAATTTGATGGCACACACAGGTGTCAAAATCATTAATCCAGATAGGCAAAAACAAAATTACACAGGTAGGTACTTAAATTTCAGTGATATAAAAATCGGTCATTAGTAAAGAGGCCCAAGTGATTAAATAAAACTACTACAACTATCAATTTCCCCCACTTATATGGAACGCATTAGCAAGATTCAAAAGTTTCTTCCCAGCAAGCAAGACGATACATGGATGATTCGCGCATCATATTCCGGCGAAATAAGTTTTATCGCAGAAGATTATCATTTTGTATATTGAGGAAGTCATCTCCTTCGAGAAGGGATGTGTCCCGAATGCAATACTTCTTGATGAATTGCTTTCATGTCATTTAGGAAACACGAAGGCAATACCTGCAGAAGATAAGAGGAAGATATCGTTGAGAAATCACATTGAAGTATCACATGAGCATTGTCTGGAAGAAAGGAAGTGATATCGTCAAATTGTCTCGATAATATGGCCATGGTAAGTAATAGAAGGCATTAAATTATTTTTAAATACAACTTAATAAATGATAGGAGTAAAGTATTATACTATATATGTAGAAAACTTTACTATAATTTACTCCGAACGCTTATTACACCAGAAGGAATAGACCTAAATTTTCAGGTAACGAATCTTCTTCATTAAAAATAAACATAAACTGTTTTTCGCGCTTGGTTATCGTCCTCTTTACGTCTGGAGGAAAAACACATTCCTTTTGCAATTTTATTGTCATTTTGTTATCCAGAAAAAGGGAAATTGCAAGCAATATCGTCCTCTTTTCGTCTGGAGGAAAAAGAGGTAAAACTGAAATTGGAAGCAACAGAACTCATATATCATCCAATAATTACTTAAGCAACTTAAAAGGAATTTTCATACATTTAGTATTGCTCAAATATTCCCAAGATGATAACTGGAAGATATCCTCCAATTATCGCGCTGATGATTTTTCATCTAAATTTTTGCTGGGTTAGAACTTCTATAGGACTCCATAAAAAACCGAATGGAAAATACTTTCGCAATAAAGTATTATATACGAGGCAGCCAACATAAAGCGCATCAAAGAGTATCTGTTCGATCTAGACGAAAAAACAAGTCTAGAAAACTCCTATGCACCCAAAAGCACTCATAAAATCCTTGTTAGATCTGCTCATACCGACAAATTTTAAGTAGTCGTCAATCTTGATTTTGGCATAGTTTTACATGGATGGCAATTACACGGCACGGGTGCCAAGTTTGGCACGCGAGAAAAATTTTCCGGCACGCTAAGAAATTCAAAAAATTAAGTAAAAACAATTCTTATTTTAAAATAGTTTCTGCTTTTTTTAAAAAAAATGGACCCAATAATTTTTATCAACGGCTTTGAATTTAGATCTACATTTTTTTCATCTAGTTGCCTTTGCATTATTTTGAACATATCCTTTAAGAGTTTTTAGTTTGATTCACTGACTTATAACAATGGAACGATTTACTATTTCATGTGGTAGCTCCAACTCTGCCATAGGGCGAAAGAGAAAACTGTAAAACTTGTGCCATTCTTTCCTATAGGAAAATGGCGATACGCTCAGTCCATTGTTATAAGTCAGTGGTTTGACTAGTGCAGTTCAAAAAAATTTGTGTTTAACTTTAAATAAAATTTATTTTTTTGCTGAATTAAAATGGTACCAAAAAAACAAAAACTACAAGATATTCGAAGTTTTGTACCCTCTTGGACTGCTGATTACGGCTTTGTTAAACATGGAGATAAAAGTCGGTGCGACCTGTGCTCTGAAATTATTGTGTGTCGAACGTCTTCTATTAAGCGACATTTTGAAACGAATCATAAAGAAATTTCCGAAAAACATATTGACGAAAGAAAAGAACTAATTTCTCAACGGTTAAAGATAGCTGAAAGTCAATCGAATTTATTATTTATTTATAAAAACCAACAGCAATATTACGGAAGCTAGTTTTGAAATTTCTTATTTGATTGCTAAGCAATCAAAACCATTTTCTGATGGAGAGTTTATAAAAAGGGTTATGTCAAAACCGGCTGACAGTTTGTTTCAATATTTTAATAATAAAGAACAGATTATTCAAAGAATTCGAGAAGTGCAGTTAAGCAGAAATACTGTTAAAGATAGAATTTTAAAAATAAGTGCTAATATTTCTGATCAACTTTATAACGACGTTAATAGCTGTGACTACATTTCAATATACCTCGATGAATCAACTGATATTAACTCATCTGACCGATTAGCAATTATTGCACGTTATCCAAAAGATAATGAAATGCACGAGGAACTTTTAAAATTAGCAAATATACCGGAAAGAACAAGAGGTAGTGATATTTGTGAAGTTGTAGTCAATGAATTAAACAAACTTAAAATAAATATTAAAAAAATTATTTCTGTAACGACAGATGGAGCTCCTAATATGACTGGGCCAGAGATAGGTTTTGTTAATTTATTTCAAAACCTAGTTGCTCATCCAATAATAGGCTTTCATTGCATTATTCACCAGCAAGTTCTTTGTGCAAAATTTGGAACTAGCGATTTCAAAGAAATATCAGAAAAAGTGAATAAAATCATAAATTTTATAGTTGCACGCGACATGCATAAAAGACAATTTAAACAATTTTTAAATGATATGGATTGCGAATACGATACTCTCTTAATGTGCAATAGTGTACGTTGGCTAAGCCGAGCGACATCCTTAGAACGACTTGTGAATTGCTTGGAAGAAATTCGACTATTTTTACATGAATTCGACAGGGATCGTTTTAAAGAATTATATAATACAGAATGGTTAACAAAATTAATGTTTTTTACCGACATAACATTACATTTAAACGTTCTTAATAAAAAGTTGCAAGGACGAGGAAAAACAATTGAAGTTATGTTTGGATTGATAAAGGGGTTTGAAATAAAATTAGATATTTTTGCTAGAGATATCGCATCTGGAAAACATAATAATTTTCCAAAACTTAAAACTTTTTTGGATGAATCAACAAGATTAAAAAAAAACTAATTGGAATTTTAATTACGAATTTTCAAAAGTTCTAGAATTTATTAAAGAACAATTTTCAAACAGATATAAAGATTTTAAAAGAATTGATAGGCGATTGAAAATTGTAAATTATCAGGACTTATTCGATATACAGGATTTCGATAATAACCTCATTAATTGGATGAAATTAGAAAATTTAGAAATGCAGACTGTAGATTTGCAATCTAATCCTATTTGGTCACAAAAATTTGTGAGTATGCGAAAAAATATCGAAGAATTTGAATATCATCGACTGTCACAGGATGGAGAGACAGAATGCCGAATTGAAAACTTAATATTAGAAGTGTGGAATAGTATGGCAGAGGCATTTGCTTCTGTAAAAATATTAGCAATCGCATTGTTAACCATTTTCTCTTCCACTTATTCCTGTTAAAGTCTTTTTTCTGTACTGAATCATGTACTGTCAAAGACAAGGAACAGATTGACAGAGGAAGACTCAGCAGCTTGTATTACCTTACAATCGACAACATACCAGCCTGATATTAAAAACCTTGTAAGTAACATGAAGCAAAAAACTTCTAACAAAATATATATATATACATATACATATATAATTATTATTAAAGTTTAGAATTTTTTATACTATTTCTTTATATTGAATTAATATCACATGAACTCAGATATTGTAATCTATTTCTTTCTTTTGTTGTTTTTTTATAATCAATAAAAAAATGTACATATAATAAATAAAAGGTACGCGGGCACGCGAAAAAAATTGCATTTACTAAATTTAGTTTATTTTGGCGCTTTGATAAAAGATAAAGAAGATAAGAATAAGATTTTATGACATTAAATAGAATTACTACAGAGGGTAATCATATATTAACCCCTCAAGAACTTGTAAATGTTTCCGAAGAAATCTGCCAACATAGGAACCTTCCAGTTCTAAACTTCCTAAAACTACGAATCCTTAACTAACAACTAGCAATTGTTGTTGCTCGTTTCTGAACTGTGATACTCTCTTAATTTCAGTCTTGAGAGATTCGTTGGATGAAATCTTTTTATATATATATACATCAACATCACGTGAAGTGGACAACCCCAAAACCAGTTATCTAAAAGAAAGCAAGTGAAGACATCAGATTGAACTGAGGGCCAAAATTAAGTTCCAACGCCCTAAATAAGCTAAACCATATCGATAGAAATGGGTACGGGTATGGAATACGTTTGAGTGATAACAAACAACATTGCGTTTTGAAGGGATTAAATAGGGCCCGATTACTTCTGTCTCAAGCGAGTATTATTGTAACGTCATTGATTTGTGAACTAGTCATTTGTGGCTACGTTTGTCAACTATAACATTCTCGCAGGAGTTAGCTATAAAGTCCAGCAAGTATATGAAATGAAGGATGCTGTCATCTCCAATATTATGAATAGGATTGAAAGTGAGGGCTAGCAGATCATTAATAAAAAAAATATAAAGAGATTAGGAAAGAGAGCAGAGCCTTGCGGTACATCGGCTTTGATTTTAAAATGATCAGACGTAACTCTATCTGATATAACTTGGATTGAATTCAGAGGAAAAAAAACTATCAATCCATTTTGTGAAGAAAGAGTTTAGACCTAATGCTTGAAGTTTAGATAAAATGTTCAATGCCAGACTCTATGGAAGGTGAAGCAAGATGACATCGGCAGTGACATAGGCAACTCAAATACATCTTACACTTTTGCACCAGGAAATTGCGGGTATGGCAATAACTAGTACACACAGGATGAATGGACATAGTATCTTAGAAAGACAAAGATTATACTATATAATAGAAGAGGCCCTAAGTGGATCCATAAATTGCAATTGATAACAACATTAACATCAGACCTCATACCAGAAAAGAAAAAAATCATCTTTCCACCAACTCAATATTATGGTAAAGGTTAGATCGTAAATGTTCTGTTTATTCAATCTAGAGATCTACTTCATATACGGAGGAATCCAAAACTTGAACGTGTGCAATTATGCTCAAACAGGGGCCTTCAAAACTATAAATATCGAGTAACGAACATAAGATTGATGTGGCAACATATTGTCTAAACCCCTAGATAGATTAAGCCTGATCTAATAATAACCGTGTGTATCGTTCCTTCTCTCACATTTGAAAAGAAAAATAATCTTTAACGTTACAATTGAAGTTGAATAAAGACTATGAATGCCAGATGAAGATTCACCTCAGACATCATATCAATAACCGTCATGTCCGTCAGAAGGGATCCGACAGTATCTAGATGTCTTCCAATAAGAATTGGATAAATTGGTCATCTAATATAATTTGGAAGATAACAAATAATACAGAGAGCAATCGTAATTGTAATTGCGTACTGATCAGGCAAAACATCCATGTCATATTATGACGACATTTAATATGTTGTGCAAGTTTAACTAGCTGCAAACAAACAATAAATACATTTTGCCTATTTGTTCCAAGATTATCCCCATTTTTGAAAACCGATGTTCAAAACTCTGAATTTCTACCAACGCGACGTCTTCATTTGAGTTCATCGTATAAACTCATGGAACACCTTTTTCTCAAGCCAGAAATTAGGAACAAGCAAAATTTCAATAATTGAAGAAGGCTTTATCAATTTAAACTAAAATTACCTTATCAGCGCAGCACCAGTTTGTCACAAAAAAGGTATGGGCTAACTAAAAGTAAGCGTTCCGTTAGCAAACACATCAATTTTTTCGTTTCCCAATAAAGAGTTAATGTACCAGTGTCCAGCTTATTGGGTTATGGAAGTTCGGTGAGAGAACCATAGCACTCCCGTACAAACTTTTCTTCGTTGCAGGAGACGTGATAAGCTTAAATGTTTTTCCATTCACGGAGATATCACTTTATACTCTAACAACGCAGTCACGTTTGGTTAAATGCTTCTTCAGGTAGAACTACAAAAGAAGTGTGGGGCAGACCCAACCCAAAAGAAACGAAAAAGCTACTGGCGCTAAACAAGCCAACCCTGAGAGCCCTGATGTCAGATTTCACTGGGTACTCTCGTCTCAGAGGTCACCTACATAGGATGGGGAGATGCGAAGTGGAACCCGAGAAAGTGATTCACTTTCTTTGTCACTGTCCAGCTCTCTCGGGAAAGCATTACAGATTTCTTGGCTCTCACCTGCTGGACGAGCTGCACGAACACGGCAAGAAAAGTTGGGAGAAAATACTTAAATTCGTAAAAGCGTCCGGTTGGGACCTATGAGCAATTGTTTATAAATTTAGAGGGTGTACAATGGGCCTTTTATGGACTACGTGCCTGAGCCTCCGCAACGGGTCTCAACCTCAACATTCAATCGAATCATGGTTATCATCCTTAACGGTTTAACACGAACAGCTAATTTAACAAAATAACTGTATTTTATGAATTCTGAAAGACAATTCAAATTGTCTAACTAATTGGTCCAATTTGCTGGTGGGTCTCTTAATTTTTTTATGCATCTCTTCATCTATGAAATTTATCACTTTCAAATGTGTGAGAAATAATTCAATCAATCAATAATCCATCCCGCAGAGACCATTTCCTAAAACTTAAAGTTCACCACAAACTGATGAACAATGTCAAGATTCACACTTAAATCGTTAGAAAATCTCTTTAACCAAGAAAAAAAATAGTCAAACTGCATTCCGGAAGATCAAGCTATAGAAACCACAAGCACTTTGTCGAACAATTTACCAAAAGACGTACGTACGTACTTGACTTCAACCATTCGTCGTAAACGAACTATTAAATTTCGGGGACTGTCTGGAGTTTTCCAAAGTTGTTGGAAAATTGCTGTCATCCATGTCGTGGTGGTTGAACTTTTCCGGTATTTGTGACGCACATTCAAAACTTTCTGGTCGTGGAAGTCACAGAAAATTTCTTGTAAATTATACATATACATTATTCTATGTGTACATACCTATAGAACATCGATAGTTATATATGTATATAATAAAAGAGATAACTCCATAGAATTGTTGCTGTTGATGATGCTATAAAGATTCTACATGCAAACATACATACATCAAAACTAAACGTAACTCACCAGGTGACATATTTGTATTCTCTGACATGCTGGAAGCATATAAAAGAGTCCAAAAATTTTATGTAGAAAATTTGCTGACCTTTGTCCTATCTTAATGGACAAATAAACCCTGAGTCGTGTTATGTTATTGGTGAAATATGTGCAGTGCATGTAGAAGATGAACGGACGCGTTAGAAAAATAGACTACCTAACAACGTATGTCAATGTTAATTTCAAATTTATATTGTCGACATGTTGTCGAGCCTGACCGGCTGAAAAGTTACATCTTCGACAAAAGGAAGGACAACATACCCCAACTACCTCGACGAAGATTGTATATACTAAATGAAATCAAAGCATTTTGTATAGAAAACGTGTGGTATAATTCGTTTTGAATTTGGCAGATGTATAATACTCGTCTCGTATAGACAACACATACGGATACGACTAGAATATATGACGAAGAGTTAATGTTCGATAGATAAGGATACAGCTAACAACAACAATAACAACAACAATAAAACACCAAGTATTATACATAAGGTTTTGCTGATAAGTGATATACATACACATCGTACGTGTGTGTGTGTGTGTGTATTTGTGTTGATGTGCATTTGTTGTATTTGTAAAGTTCAAGGTACATGGTTCACGTGACATGAATATGAATGATGACCAGGTTTTTGGTACGCGTGATTGGAATTGCCGAATATTCCCTCCTATTGGATACATTTATTACAAGGTACGTACGACGACAACAAAAAGGACGACGAGTATATGGTTTTTGATATGCCTGAAACAACAATATGGAAAAAATTGTTCTTGTCATTATATACTAGTACGAATGGAATATCTCCCACAACGGCAGCGATCAAATGATTCAGTCTAAAATACAGGGAACAAGAGCTATAGGATGCCCTGTACGAGTATATAGAGTATATATGAAACATGCACCTCAATTTTATGCTAATAATGATGATTTACGAGTATATATCTAGATATATCGCGATACCTATCAAATCAATAGTGTTGTTTGCACGATTTTCAAATCTAATTAAGTAGAAAATCGTCGATCTAGGAAAATTAGAAACTGAATGCCTCATTTCGATGTGCAAATGGAAGGGCTCTTGACTTTTACTTTAATTCACAGAGATATGAGTTTTTTTTTTATTTATTAAAATAATAACAAAGTTATAGAATTATGTAACGGTAATGATTTTACTTACGGAATTCTCTGATATTGTATGCGATTCTTTTAGTCTGAAATAGAAGAAAAAATACATAAAAAAACTGGAGTTAAAAGAAGTTAGTGCAAAAGTTTCTAAACAAAATATAAAAAGGTGCCAAATTGGTAAATCTAGTTATCAGCAAAGGAATTCGGACTGATATTATTATTATTAATTATTAAAAGTAGGGGTGAGACCGGAGAGTCGATCTCTAAACACTGCAACCTAATAGATCTTATATGCTATGCCCCTGCCGTGTTAGGTCCAGTCCAGGTTCGCACTTTTTAGGAAGGACATTATCACATTAGGATGTCAATGATTGAAATACAAAATCCTTTTCCAGAAATTGAAGTCTTTGGCGAACGGATTCGCAGAGTATACGTGCTCTCCAGATTATACCTCTTCATTAGAAAATCAACAGTTATCGTCTGTGGTCTTGCTTATTATCTTAAACATGTATCAACGTGGGCAGTTATTATGCCAGTGAATAGCCTGATATGGTGGTTACCACAGTTTTTTAAAGCTTTGTATGGAAAGTCCTAATAAACTTTTTCGGGTATCATAGTCCAGGCAGGTTCTGTAATTGTAGCTGTTGCGCCTTTTCTTTTTTTGATAAAATTTCCCCTTCTAAATGCCCTTTTGTAAGGTCGCTGAGGGATTCGGGTCCGGTAAATGGAGTTTCCGCTCCTTTTCTAGTCCATTAGTCAGCGGTAACATTTCCTTCATGACCCTCTTGTTCTGATACTTTGATAGCAAATCTAGGACATCCGTACAGTTCCAAACCGACTTTGAAATGAAGGTATTAGAGTTTAGTGCTTTTATCGCGGCTTGGCTGTTTGAGTTTTTATACATTATATGTTTGCGTGCCGATAACCCTTCTATTTTGGTTCTAATACTGTTTCTATAGCATGTATTTCTGCTTGAAAAACCGTTGGGTGGAATCCCAGTTCCTTATTTATCTAATATCTCGGTCCATAGGCTCCTACATCGGTGGATGCTTTCTTCCTTAGCACCTTCTTTGTACCTTACGAGTGATAAGCGTGGGAATTTCGGTCCACTATTCTTCCAGCTTTGGCGGTCTTTTATGAAATTCTAGGAGAATTTTTTATGGCCGACTAAGAATCCAGGTTTTCAGCACCTCAGTACTAAGAGCAACGTAGTTTTTAATGAAAAGATGTAGAGAATGTACATCATCATCAGTTCAAAGGCTGACAAGTTCTCATTAGCACCTGTTATTCCGAGGCACGGAAGTCCTTGCAGTTTGGAAAGTCGGGTCGTATATTACTGCGAGTAGTCAGGAGAATGTCCAGGGTAAAACCAAAATCACACGATGTTAGTAGATTGAAAGGAGAACACTGTGTATGCTTTTACTTGAATCCAATTCTTTTATTTTCTTCCTCTTAATCCAATAACAATAATATTGCCCTACTCTAATTCAATGACTTATTCACTACACATCTATATTACGGCTTAATTAGTTTAAGCTGATTGCGCGTCTGCAGAGGTGTTCTTGTATACCTTTATTCGGAGGGAACGAGGAGGTGTACGTCGGATCACGCCTAAAGCGAGAATACGTCCTAGCGTAACACTAGAGGAGATTCTACAACGTCGGACCATGCACGAAACAAGTATACGTCGTAGCGTTAACACGAGGGTAAGGACAGGAAGAAATGTACAGCGTCAGACCACGCATGAGGCGAGAATATGTCTTTGCGCTAGCACACGGATTATGTGTATTGTCGAGCTGCTGGGAGGCAACTGACAATTTTTCAACTGCCGACTGCTTATTTATAGGCCAGTGGCGTATTGCTCCCTCAACGGTAACACTATGGCAGCTGAGTTCACTTCGGACTTGGTCG
This sequence comes from Dioctria rufipes, assembly GCA_963924295.1. Classification (NCBI taxonomy): domain Eukaryota; kingdom Metazoa; phylum Arthropoda; class Insecta; order Diptera; family Asilidae; genus Dioctria; species Dioctria rufipes. The sequence goes on along the minus strand of OZ002743.1, from coordinate 159,024,888 downwards.
ATACTACGGTACCGGTACTTGCTCGTGGTACTAGCTCGGCACTATGGTACTGGTTAGTGCTTGGTACTGCGGTTGAACATCCACTGACTTCCCTGTTCTGATGAGCTCCTATTTATTTGGTCCTGAACACTCTAATCGCTGTCGACAAGTCTGCCCCTCCATTTGTTATTTCGTCATTCCAGTGTGAGTGATCCCGTATAGCTTGGATGATTTATTCTATGGGGAGAAATCATATGAATGACGGTCTGTGTTCAGGCCACACCAGTATCCCACGATGATTCCCTATTTTCTCCTCCGATAATATTTCCTAAAAAGAAACAAAAAAAAGAAACACAAAGAATTTTATCTTAAAAATAATTTAAAACAAAATACTTATCTAATACAAGGGAACTTCCTCCCTTTGGTTCAACGCCGTCCTAAAAACTTCCTCCACTGTTTTCTCACCTGAAAATAAACAAAAAATCTTATAAATAACTAATAATATTAATAAATATTACAAACTTACCATTTCTCAAGCTTCTCTGCGATTATTTATGTTGACATGTCAAAATGTCAACACATCACATCAGATGTTCTCGCCTTCGCCGCAGTCAGAGTTCAGTGCAACTCTAATGGTCTCATATGACGTCACTACGGGACGCCGCCATCAAAGTATAACAACTTTGAGAACGAGCGTTGTCAAGGCAACCGATCATGAAGCCGAAACGTAGCGGTTCGCGGCGGCTATAAAAAGGCGACGAGCTGCAGCAGAATCATCCATTCCTAGTTCAGAATTTAATCTGAACACATCAGAGTTTAATCTGATTTTTCCAACTATCCTAAACCTTATTTGCTTCCATCTAGTAGGAATTTACTCCTACTGCAGAAATTTAATTCTGCTAACTCCATCCCATATCGAAGTAGGAATTTACTCCTACTGCAGAAATTTAATTCTGCAAAATCCATCCCACACCTAAGTAGGAATTTACTCCTACTGCAGAAATTTAATTCTGCTTATATTTTATCTCCCACCTGAGTAGGAATTTACTCCTACTGCAGAAATTTAATTCTGCTTAAATTTCATCTCCCACCTGAGTAGGAATTTACTCCTACTGCAGAAACTTAATTCTGCTTATATTTTATCTCTCACCTGAGTAGGAATCTACTTCTACTGTAGAAATTTACTTCTACTTTAATTTTATCCTACGTCTAAGCAGGAATCTACTCCTGCTGCAGAAACATACTTCTGTCTTTATAAATATTTTTGTATTACTGCTACCGTGCTTATACGTGTAGCACAAAACTTCTATTGGACTAATAGTGGATTCTCTCTCTTTCTTTTCAGAAATAAGGGGAACATCTTTCTGGGAACAATATTTTTTGAATTATTGAATTATTGAATTTGTATTGAATTGGTAGCTTAAGGTAGGATAAGTTTTTTTTTGAATTCGTAATCGTAAGCTAGTTTAGTCATAAGAGAATTGAATTGTGATAATAGTTTATAAGCAATATATTTGAATAAATTTTATATTTGAATTAAGACAAAGCTGAGTTATCCATTTACAAACCGGCACCCCCTCCTAACGTTGAGCCCAGATCTCACATTGGTCCTTCGAGCCGGATAACTCAGCTATTCAAATATAGAATTGAGAAAAAATTGCTTATCACGTCACAGTGAGACAAACTAAGCCTCTCCATTCAAAATGTCTACAGATAACGAATCTGACGTCGGGGACGAGACCATTAGCTCAGTATTAGAGTTGGTTGAGTCCCAAAAACAGGTCAAAGAGCTAATGGAAGACCTATTTAAAAGGCATCAAAGAGAAGGCAGGAAAAAGACTGTCAAATCGACAGAGAAACGTTTACAAACGTTTACCGAATATTGGAAAGAATTCCAAACACGGCATAGGGTAATTCAAAAGAGAGCGACAAAAGAAGATCGCAAATTAGAATATTTCACGAAAGAGACATTTAGTGATGTACAGGAGTATTACATCGAAAAAGCAGGAAGCATGGAAGAGGATATAGACAAACTAACACCAACGCCTGTCAACAATCCTCCTCAGAATCAGACATCACATGCTAGCACAAATTCATGTAATAATGAAAGACTCCCCAGAATTAAACTTCCTACCTTCAATGGAGAATACTCTACGTGGATTTCATTCCACGATTTATTTAACTCGGTTATACACAACAACAATAATTTAAGAGACGTTGACAAATTGTATTTTCTAAAGACAAATCTAATAGGAGAGGCTGAAAAATTGCTCAGGCATTACGAAGTGTGTGATGCAAACTACCGACCAGCTTGGCAGCTCCTAAAAGAACGCTATTCCAATAAGCGAATATTAGTCAACGTACAATTAAAGAAATTATTATCTCTCCCACCCATACACCATGACACTGCCGATAATATTAAACGTCTGCTAGACAACATAACCGAAGCGTTATTAGCATTACAAAACTTAGGAATAGAAACAAGGAATTGGGATCCACTGATCATATACTTGACAGTGCAAAAACTACACCCAGACACACACCAATTATGGGAGCAAAGTTTACAGAGTAGCACAGACCTACCTGAACTAAAGACTTTAACCAAATTTCTAGAGTCTCGCTTCCGAACTCTAGAAATGATTGGAAACAAGGTTACGTCATCCAATATGACACAGAGAAAACAATTCTCACCCAAACCTACATATGGTCTCTTGAACAGACATAAAAGTTCAGCACCAAATCACCCACCTACAAAAAGGTCCTCTTGCAGCCATTGCAAGGGTGACCATATCATATTTCAATGTCCTACCTTTAGAAATATGAACACCCGACAACGACATGAAGTTGTCACAAATAAGCATTTATGCAAAAATTGCTTATCTCCCAACCACATAACCTCAAATTGCACTAGCAATAAAAAGTGTTATCATTGTCAGCAAAATCATAACACATTGCTCCACTATGAGCGAAACGATTCGGTGACAGAATCACCCAATCAATCCTCCCAAAATTCCAATATGGAAGCTGAATTAAGCACACCCACCTATGGAAATGATGAACAACAAGTTCAAAGTTTTCTAACCGCAAACATGAAAAGAGCTCTTCTCTCTACAGCTCTGATTAACGTCACTGCACCATCCGGTCTCACGATGACATTCCGAGCGTTAATAGACTCAGGGTCACAAGTGTCAATCATGACAGAAAAGGCCTTTAAGCTATTACGACTTAAAGGATCTCCAACCACCCAAGAATTAATTGGACTTGGTACAACTCCCACTAATACAGCTGTACAAGAAACTACAGTCACAATTAATTCTTTACACACCAATTTTAAAGTTGCAAGTAGCATGCTCGTGATTAGAAAAATCACAGATGTGCTGCCAAACAATGCAATTGAAGTGTCAAACTGGAGACATATTCACAATCTCCCGCTAGCAGATCCTACCTTCTCAATTCCAGGAGAAATCGATATTCTCCTTGGAGCAGAAGTATACGCCGCCATTATCAAAAATGGTATAAAGAGAGGATCTGGCAACTCTCCAACAGCCCAAAACACAGAGTTGGGTTGGATTCTGGTTGGATTCTGGTTGGAGGAGTACCAGAAACAGAACGCACAACTACGACTGTGCTATCCACCTACACCACAACAAACATTAAATCAAACAACGAACTAAAAAGAGTTTGTAAATGCACCAATACGTCAACAATACCACCAAAAGACAGACTCCACGCTGTAACAAGGCAACGCCTTCCCTCCAAAAATTATGCATTCACCAAAAATCATGATGCTCCCAAAGACAAAGAGTATCAGAGAAAAAACTGGAGAAATGCTTCAAGTAAAGTAGTGAAACACTACACCTTAACCACATTCTCCACCTTTAGTACAAAAGGAAAAGGTACATCAAAACTATCGCCATCTCGATCAGGTTCAGCTACTTCACACCCGACCCAAACTGAATTCGATTCTAGAAAAACTCAGAATCTCAGTACTAGATGGCGCCACTATAGTCAAAAACCTTTTCACTCTACACCAGTAATAAACGAGAATACTAATTCCCCAGCGACACAAACTGAAGCAAAATATCTCCATAATTCACATAAAAGGCACAAGTGGAAAAAGGAAAACGAAAAATATAAAAAAAAAAAATAGCTACTCTCGGTCCAATTAAAGAATATCAAAATGTGTTCTCTCTTTAATGTACATTTCCCACAAATATTTTAAAATCTCTCCTCTCAAAATTGTTTCAAAATCCCCACCAATAACACTTCTCTCTGGCATTACTAAATTTCAAAACTTGCCGTTATATTTGAATATAAACAAGTCAGAATCCGCCAAAAAGTCATTCCAGTTTTAAAAGTTGTCAAGTGCGGTTTCAATTTTCGTTTTTCATTTTTTTTTTTTTTTGAGTTTATTTTTTTTCTACCATGGAGGAACTTTTGGAAATTTTTAATTCCGAATCTTTGGATTCGATGGATGTTGGGCTAACACCAACACCTCCGGAGCTCTTAATCCCTCCAAGGAAAATAAGGCCTGTCAGCCCACTACCTCCAACACCAAAAAAAGGTCGAAAAATCAAGTCGGCCGTCGTCCGACCTCCACCTCACGAGGTCGTACCCGTGAAAAAACTTCTCGGGCCATTCGAGTCTAGGCCAGTCTCACCCGAAGTGAAACGGCTACAAAGAGGACCCAAGCCAAATGACAGTTTGAAGTTTAAGTCAAGGGCTAGAGAATATCATCCAGAAGTTCGAGTCCACACGCAGCCACGACTGCCTGTAGTAGCTCGGGGTACACCAAAGAGCCTCAAATCAAGGCATAGCAACTATAGTAGAGAGGTACGGATCCCTCTCGAACAACAATCCGCAGCACCAAGCATGCCAGTCCTGATTGAGACAAACATCACTCCAATCACGCCTAATAAAATTAGTGATATATACAAGCCACTAGTCGTCATCAACGAATCAACGACTAATACACAAGCGTCCAGTGAGAATAATAAAATAAGTTCAAAGGCAACATGTCAAACACCATTGCCTCAGTTAATGGATTTACAAATCAGTCCACCAGTCCAATTTAGAGACCATCCACCAAACAACGTCGAATTAGCGACTCCAGGGATCCCAGTCGACTTAGTTGGAAAAATAATGGCTACTCCCATCATCATTAAATTGCTGGAAAATGCCAACGTACCTTGGGACAGCATTAAGAGGGCAAGAAAGTTCTATCGCTTTCAACTCCCTGGTGACGTCGTCATAAAGGTTACCATTAAAAAAGGAGTATTCCACTTCTTCACACAAGACACAGTAAGTTAATTTAAAACCAAACGATTTTATTAAAACTATAATAAAAACACATATATATATATATTAAATTGCCTCTTCAATTTTGAGGCGGGAGGATGTTCAGGCCACACCAGTATCCCACGATGATTCCCTATTTTCTCCTCCGATAATATTTCCTAAAAAGAAACAAAAAAAAGAAACACAAAGAATTTTATCTTAAAAATAATTTAAAACAAAATACTTATCTAATACAAGGGAACTTCCTCCCTTTGGTTCAACGCCGTCCTAAAAACTTCCTCCACTGTTTTCTCACCTGAAAATAAACAAAAAATCTTATAAATAACTAATAATATTAATAAATATTACAAACTTACCATTTCTCAAGCTTCTCTGCGATTATTTATGTTGACATGTCAAAATGTCAACACATCACATCAGATGTTCTCGCCTTCGCCGCAGTCAGAGTTCAGTGCAACTCTAATGGTCTCATATGACGTCACTACGGGACGCCGCCATCAAAGTATAACAACTTTGAGAACGAGCGTTGTCAAGGCAACCGATCATGAAGCCGAAACGTAGCGGTTCGCGGCGGCTATAAAAAGGCGACGAGCTGCAGCAGAATCATCCATTCCTAGTTCAGAATTTAATCTGAACACATCAGAGTTTAATCTGATTTTTCCAACTATCCTAAACCTTATTTGCTTCCATCTAGTAGGAATTTACTCCTACTGCAGAAATTTAATTCTGCTAACTCCATCCCATATCGAAGTAGGAATTTACTCCTACTGCAGAAATTTAATTCTGCAAAATCCATCCCACACCTAAGTAGGAATTTACTCCTACTGCAGAAATTTAATTCTGCTTATATTTTATCTCCCACCTGAGTAGGAATTTACTCCTACTGCAGAAATTTAATTCTGCTTAAATTTCATCTCCCACCTGAGTAGGAATTTACTCCTACTGCAGAAACTTAATTCTGCTTATATTTTATCTCTCACCTGAGTAGGAATCTACTTCTACTGTAGAAATTTACTTCTACTTTAATTTTATCCTACGTCTAAGCAGGAATCTACTCCTGCTGCAGAAACATACTTCTGTCTTTATAAATATTTTTGTATTACTGCTACCGTGCTTATACGTGTAGCACAAAACTTCTATTGGACTAATAGTGGATTCTCTCTCTTTCTTTTCAGAAATAAGGGGAACATCTTTCTGGGAACAATATTTTTTGAATTATTGAATTATTGAATTTGTATTGAATTGGTAGCTTAAGGTAGGATAAGTTTTTTTTTGAATTCGTAATCGTAAGCTAGTTTAGTCATAAGAGAATTGAATTGTGATAATAGTTTATAAGCAATATATTTGAATAAATTTTATATTTGAATTAAGACAAAGCTGAGTTATCCATTTACAAACCGGCACCCCCTCCTAACGTTGAGCCCAGATCTCACAGTCTGCATACGAGACTGTATACTTTGCTCTGAAAAAATGTAGGCACTTATGAGTGCGAATAATGGAGGACCCTGTGTATACCATGCATGTAACTTCGTTACAAGTTTTTGTAACTTCGTTACAAGTTTTTGTAACTTTATTTCCACTGTTCTTTTCTATGTTTTGCTTCACCATACGATGGCGCCATCGGTAATGATAAATATGTTATATGATCAATAATCCCCAGAAACTTTACCTCTTTAGATAGTTCTATGCTCGTTCTGTGCAAGGAGGGTGCCATTGGATTAACTTTCCTTCTCCTTGTAAAAGGGACGATGGCGATTTTGCTAGGATTGATGCTTCGACCCGAGCTTTCTAACCAGCCAGAAAAAAAAATTAAGAGCTCTTCGTCTTGGGTCCAAGATTGTACCATCAATCCAGTACATCACATACTATGTTTGAGAGATTTTCTAGGAGCTCGTCTATCACCATCGACCACAAAAGGGCCGAAAGAATCCCTGTCTATGGGCTGCTTCTCTGCAGACTAATTGTGATAGCTTCACTCCCTACAGAAACCGCAATCTTCTATTTTTTTTAGCATGGCGCACATATGTACATCCGACTGTCGATGGTTTGCAGCCTTTCCTCAATGATGCTTTTTCTATTGAGGCAAACATTGTATAGCCGAAGGCACCTTTGATGTCGAGAAAAACACAGAATGCCACTTCTCTTTGTGAGACTGCCATTTCAATCATGGTGCAGAGGTTATGTAAGGCATGAGAGCTTGATTTTCCTGATTGTTAACTAATGACTGTAAGTGGATTTTCTCAAAGGATGCTAACTCTAAAGTGCTCCGTAGTTTTCAGGAAAAATGATGTTAGGATGATCGTCGGAAATCGAGCTCATCTCCAGTTACTAAAAGCCATATTTCTACTACAGAAGAAGTCGCAAGGTGTTAAGTCACAAGATCTCGGTGGCCAATTGTGATCACCTCTTCGAGAGATAACACGGTCCGGAAACTTTTCCCGTAAAAGATCAATGGTTTCGTTGCTTGTATGGCACGTAGCGCCGTTTTGTTGAAAGTAAACCTTGTCCAGATTAATACCATCCAATTCCGGCCATAAAAGATCATTAATCATCTGTCGATAGCGCAATCCATTGACCGTAACTGTTGCTCCAGCCTCATTTTCGAAAAAGTAAGGTTCAATGACCCCGCGGTTCCATAAACCGCACCAAACAGTCACATGTTGAGGAGAGAGAGGCTTTTCAACAATAACTCTTGGGTTTTCCGAGCCCCAGATGCGACAATTTTGCTTGTTGACGAAGCCATCGAGGTGGAAATGGGCCTTATCACTCAAAATGAGTTTTCGATGGAATTCCGGATCATTTTCATGCATTTCAAGGACCCAATCAGCAAAGACTCGACGTTGTTGATGATCGGCCGGCTTGAGTTCTTGTGTTAGCTGAACTTTATAAGCCTTAAGACCCAAATCTTTATGCAAAATACGGTGTAATGACGTTTGTGGAATGCCTAATTCCAAAGAACGACGAGGAATGGACAAACCTGGGTTTTCTTCAACACTTTCGGCTACAGCAGCAATATTTTCGGCTGTTCTTGAGCGACGTGCACGGGTTTTATTCTTCACATCACTAACTTGTCCCGACAGCTCGAATTTTTCTACCAATTTTTGTATTGCGGTCCGACAAGGTGCTTCACGACGACCCAAAAATGTTCGAGTTTTACGAACCGTCTCTGCAACATTTTCACCATTTTTATAGTGAATTTTAATAATTTCAATGCGTTGTTGAATCGTGTATCGTTCCATTTTTATTAATGGCGTATTTCTACTTGTCAAATGTCAAAAAATGACAGCTCCAAAAGTGACATCTACCGAATTAGCGGACTAATTAAAATAACACCTCTTATTGGAAAACCCTTTATTTCATTTGCGAATGGCTTGTATACATGGTTCAGAGACAACGACTAGTATATGTAGACGTTCAGTTCAGACTAGTAGGTAAGTAGGCTAGTAAATGAAGCACGAATATCTCATTGATAAGCCCCACAAAACCTTTGTGGATGCAATTATGTTGTGAAGATGGAATAAGCTTACTTCAATTTTCTACCAGCTCGAATAGACTCTCTATTGTTGGGAAATACTAACTGATTTTTAAGCATCTTTGGAGACCGGTTACAATGTGGCTGATAAAGTATGGTAGCTGTCTCATTTGCCGTATACTTTCCCGGTATAGCCGGTATTGAAGAAATCACCTGCGTAAATTTCTGGATGTTATAAACAGGCAGAGTATTGTATTAATGCCCACCGAGAATGGTAGTGGACTATATTCATCTCGCGATAAGGAAGATTATCTTTACTTATCTTAACTTTTGTTATTGATATCCTGGAGGATTCTATTTTGTTCTAATTTCAGGTATACTATTTCGACGAAATATTTTTCTTATAGACTGTATCAAGCGTAAAAACATTTACCGTACTATAAAATAGTAACTCGTACGTCACAAATATGGAATCCCTCGAGGAATATAGGACGGTATCAGTAGCCCTCAGACGGATTAGATTTTGTGTGCTACCCTTCAGTTTACTCTAGGATGACTATACAAATTTCTCTCCTTAAAGTATTTTTCCCGGTCTTCTTGCTCGACGAGTTCCCTGCGGGTCTTGTTTCGCAATGTGTTTGTTTTCATACCTAATCCAATTAAGCTTTCCTTGTTTTCTTTTTTATTGTCAATTCTGTCCTGATCAGAATGTCCAGAATTGACATAAATTGTACAAAGGCAAAAGAAAAACCCAACCAGACGTCAGAAGATTACCCCATCATCATCCCTTATTTGTTGCTCACTTATATCAATTAATATATAAAAATATGATTCGAATCAATAAAGAATCAATAAAATAATTTTGCACTTTCTCTTTTTCCGACAAATTTCTAAAATACGTTAAGAACATCGCAAAAAGTAGGATTATTAGATCTTTTATTCTAAGAGCATAACAAAACTCGCCAAAAATACTCCTACCCATATATATATATTGGCATGGACCTCTGTCTGCATCATATGCTTCCTCTTGGACTCAACCCAGACAGACGATCGGATGAACAGTGTGGGCTGGGCCTTGATAGATTATTATTTATTTTTACTTTATTGGGAGGGAAAGATGCATTACGTATACACACGCAAGGCTATGCGAAATAAATTATTTTTTTTTTCCAGAGGAAGGTTAAAAAATGTTTAGTATGCAGGATTTTTAGGCTCATCCATCATAGAAGCCGGTATGCTGCAGTACAATTGTAGATTCTCCTAGATGGCTGGGGTAAGCTAAAGTGCCATTATTCGTAAAATTTACGACCGAAACGAGTTTCATCTGATATCCTCTGGGTGCAGGCTGGGCCGATTTTTCCAGCAGCAATAGCAACAGCAACAACAATAACAACAACCACGATCCTGTATATAGGTCTAGTAGAAAATTGTTTTAGGACCAAGCTATATAGATGGCATAGCAATAACCAGGATTGAATCTCAGAAATGAAGGAAATAAGGAAGAAAAGTAATAAAAAAAAAAACGTCAATCCATTTGGAAACATCACTCACGACTAATGTATAAATAATGACATTATAGTAGGGAAGATTAATTCGGGTCAGCAAAGGCAGAGAACTATGTATAATACGCGGGGAAAGTTCTCTATTCCATGAGCAGCACTTGTTCGCATTTAATTAGATTTTAATTGAACATAACTGTGGGTCCGTCTTATATATAGCGGGCGCTCTCTAATGCTTCCGTTTGCCATTGTACACCATTACCTAACAGAATGGCGGGTTGGCTTTACACTGTAGCAGTAAAAATGCTAAATTAATGGTTAAAATAGCCTATGAGACCCTTTGAATTCATGACCAGCTTTTATGTCTGACTCCACACAAAAGAAGGAAGGACCGGCCAAATGGATATAATAATCCTCTCTCTTTACCATGGAGCGGAGCTGTACAATGTACAATCTCTGGAAAAATTGGAATATGGGATATGGGGGGTGCTGATGGGGGGGGGAGAAAAACTTCTTTCTGTATAAACCTTTCACAACATTCCCGGGTCCGGTTTTGTATAATTTGCAGCACTTTATTCACTAAATCCACATTTTACCGTTTTTGTATAATGACTGAAATCTGTATAGAAGCAGAAAATCCAGGACTACCAAAGGGAGTGGTAACTAGAGCTACTGTATTATAATATAATACATAGTAGTAGAACTCTAATTTTAATTTTGATGGATACCCCTGATGGAGAAGTAGCGAACAATTATATTATCATAGCTCAACACCGGGCGGCAGGAGCTAGCTCATTGCTAAACTTATGTTCCTGATTACTGCCACGCCATTTTCTTATCAAATTGCTAGTCCCCGTGAAATTGTATGGAAATTAATAGCTGCTAAAGAGGAGTTTGTATCTTGGCAGATGATTTAATGTGAGATGTGTGTAATTAATCTAAATTTTCTGGCAGCTGACATGTTTAATTGATATGCATGATGGCGTGTCCAGCGATGTATGTACAAACATACATAAAATAGAAAGGATGAAGAAATTAGGAGAAAAAAATGGAATTTTTATTTTCAGAAATTTATCATGCAACAACATTTGCTTTTTATTTTAGGGTGGGCATTTTTATTTCCTTTTTTTTTATATATAAACGATTGAGAATGGTTTCATTTGCATTGTCGTCATTGGTGAAATTCACCAATTTTAATCATATGAATTAAAAATTTAATACCCGTAATGACTTAATTTGTAATTAAATGGAGTCAAATGTGAAGTGTGTCACACAAATGAGGAGTATGAAGGACGCTTTTGCAACATTCTGGTTCAATTTCACATGGAGCCAATTTTACTCCATTTTAGTAAAACTGCATTAAAAGTGCCACTTACCGTCGTTAAAATGAACTGAATTTATTGGAAAGTGAAAAGCTTAGAATATAGAGAGAACATGGAAAATTCGTAGTAGGACATACCTACTATATTGAAGAAAGAGATACCTTATGAAAAATGTATGTTCCACTGCTAGATTTGACTACATTTGAAAAGTCTGAGAAACTCCTGAGTTGCTTGGCGTACTGCAAGTAACTAAGTGCAAGCGCAATATTTTCAAACACAGATGGTTAATGTTGTGCACGACTGGAATAAATGATATGTTTGTGTTTACATATCTTGTTGCCCCGCTTCCTTAATTGATGATTCATACAACACGCCTGTACTGAGCTTTCACTACAGCGGGAACAGAGTCTAATACCGAGAACAGATTCTAACACAACCAGAATTTGACTACGCTAAATTGGCTTATCACACTTCCTTTTCTCTCTATATTCTAAGGTGTAAAAATGTTCGAAAAAATCAGTCGCGACAACCATCAGCTGATAAATGAAATGTCTACAGTCTTTTTTTTCACTTTTTGCCCTTTTCACCTGAAAAAAAAATCTGTCTAAATGCCTTGCAAGAACAACAAAGATTCGCAAATTTTTTCATTAGAATTAAATTAAACTATCGAACTCTGCCATGATCTTCACTCATAGTCTAGAACTGTAAAGTGACATATAAATACATATGTAGCAACTAGAGCTGAAAGTATCCGGATAATTTGCTATCCGGATTATCCGGAATAATTAAGAACCGATTTATCAAATCTGGGTATCCGAATAATCCGGATCCTAGTATCCGAAGCCGAACTATCCAGATTTGGATCCGAGCTATCCGAATCCAGATCTGTTTATCTTAAAGGTACCAAGGCATCCAAACAGATATTCATCTGTATTCTGACCATCACTAAACTCTTGTTTATACCGGCTGTGACCAGAACTGCCGTTGAAACCCCATAATTAAATACATATACATATATATACATAGCAAAGTCCAGACTCTGGCTGTAACGAGTTCGAATCCCAGCATGATTTTTTTTATGAAAACTATACAGGGTGTTTCCTCTATGGTTGTCCATAGAGCGGGAGTTGATAGTACTCACCTAGATAAACCAAAAATTGAATGGCAGGGGGAGGGCATATCGACCGTTTCGGAGTTACAGGGTGAATAAGAAATTATGCTAGGTTTTCACAAAACACCCTTAAAAAGTACAGAGTGTACGGTCACCGCCTCATTGTATACAAAACTTCATGGCCTTTTCAACGACGGCTCAACCAGCCCCGTACTCCTTTCCCCTCAGGAGTTATTGTGACCTAAACTAAAAATTTCGGATTTTGTTACCCTTTTTTTAATTTAACCTCTATTTTTTTTTGCAATAAGGTCATTAACCTTTTTTTTTATAAAAACTGAAAACTGTAGACTCTCCTCTTTAATTTGACCTATTACACCATATGTGCTAACTGCAGCCGTTAAGCAGTTATTAGCTCAGCTTCAGGTCATACCGAAATTAGACGATATATTTTTTAAATTACGTGCTTTCAGTCACTTAGGGGACAAATTAATTTTGAAAATAGTTTTGAGAATAGCTTAGAGAATAGACTAAGAGCTAATAACTCTTTAAGGGCTATAGTTAGCACATCGGGTGTGATAGGTCAAATTAAAGAGGCGAGTCTACAATTTATATTTCTTATATAAAAAAAGTTATGTTAATGACCTTTTTGCAACAAAAAAAAAAAAAATAGAGGTAAAATTAAAAAAAATGTAACAAAATCCAAAATTTTTAGTTTAGATAACAATAACTCCGGAGGGTGCAAGGGGCAGTTTGAACAGTCGTTGGAAAGGCCATGAAGTTCTGCATACAATCAGCCTAAGACGGGGACTCTACACCTTGTACTTTTTAGGAAAACCTAGTATAATTTCTTAATCACACTGTAACTCCGAAACAGCCCATATAGCCACTCTCCTTGCCATACAATTTTTTGTTTATCTTAGGTGAGTACTATCACCTCCCGCCCTATGGACCACCATGGAGGAAACACACTGTATATTAAAAAAATAAAAAATAAATTATGTATAAAATAAAAAAAGTTAAAAAATTAAATTAAATTAAAAACATTAAAAAATAATAAAAGTAAATTTAGCAACTTAAAAGAGAGAATCCCATTCTAAAAATGAGCAATTTTAGATAATTTAAAAATAAATTTTAACTGATTGCTTCAGCCTTCCAAATCGATTACGTCCACTAAGCTTTGTTGAATTAGGCCGTGTAGATTCCTTCTGCAGAAATTTCCTGTGCCCTCATCGATGAAGGTAAAAAAAAACAGTTTTTTTTCTTTCATTTGTGTTGAGGCGTCGAGATATATTATGAACTTTGTTTAATGTAATCTGCAGACATATCAGCAGCAAATTATAACTCTTCGATTGTCATTGTCATTATGAGCCAATGAAAACTATCCAGGTACTTGTTGTGCAGTAACTTAAAATTTTTATAAAACGACAAACCCAGTGTTTAGGACACCGAAACTTGTTTTTCTTTTCCTTTTTTTTTTGTTTTTTTGTATAGACTCATAACACTGTGCACCGGCATGCCGCAAGGCAGCAGTTTTTCTCTTTAGCTACTACTTCGCATTGCTTAATGACATTTCTACATTTACTTCCTCTTTGAACCCTCGTGCAAGGACACACAAACACACATCAACAAACTTATTTCATCTAAAAAAAAAAAAGCTTCAGTGTTCGCATGTTATCTCTTAAATACTCTTAAAATCCCACTTAAGCCCTGAATTTTACTGCAATCAATATCATCCATAAAGTTGACTAAAAACTTCATTTTACATAAGTTTGTGAACTGTGAAATTTCTTCTCAATTTAAGTAACTTCTTTTATTCATAAATCACATTTCATTTATTTTTAAGCTGTATGAAACTATGAATTTTTACACGAATCCCCAACCAAAACGAACACTCATAAATTATTAAGAGGAGTCAGTACTCAGCAAAAATTTCAGTTTAGATACCAGCGAGCCTGTAGGCAATTAAACTTACTACATGTAGGTTTGTGTCCTGAAAGTATGAAAATTCATATAAAATTAGCGTAGACCTAGACCATAAGTCACATTAGAGACGTCTAGCGTGAAAGGCAGAAACCAAACATGCGAAAATTTAAGACGAAAATGAAAATTTGCAGTTCAAAGAAATTGAAAATTTTTAACGAGAATGAACTCTCCTAAATTTTATTTTGCACATAATTGTTAAATATACGATTTTGCTTTATATTTCTACAACTTTCAACGAAATATTGCAATTTCTCGTCGGTGAAATATCGAGAGAAAAAACAAGTACTATTAGAGTCAAATAATTAAAAAAAGCGCCATTAAATATGAAAAAACTCGACGTTATTTGCTAGATTTAGTCTTTATCTTTCTAAAATAGTCACGATCTAAATAAATGAGAATACCTACTAACAGGAATTTGATTTGAAAAAAATCAATTTTTACCATTTTTTACAATTTTCCGAGCTAATATCTCCATTCCAATGCAGTTTTTTTTTATTTTTCTCGACGTTATTTACTAGACATCTTCGTTACCTTTAATTTAAGATATAAATCATTACTCTGGTACAAATAGTTTGCCAGAAATTCGCATTGAAAAATGTATGAAACTTGCAAATCTTGGTACTGACTCCTCTTAAGGGTCAATTATAGACATTCTGGGATGGATAGATGTCATTTAAAAAATATAAAAAAAAAAAAAGGAAAAGTGATAAAGAACCAACTCAAGTAGATAACTTCAGAAAATGAAGAGCTTTTGCCGACAGGATATTTTGTTTTTTTTTTTCTCCTTTGACAGATATCAAAAGAGAAATTGTTTTATCACATCCTTGTGTAAGCCAGAGACATTGTTAACGAGGAAATATCATTGGAAAGAACAACAACGAAAAAAAAACAAACAACAAGCCCGAATGACTATGATTTTTTCTTGTTGAAATTTATGAAAAGTGTCGTCTATGCGAATTTTTATGCTTCAATGGAAATGATTCAATCGAAGTGTAAAAATTTATTATTTTAATAGGTGTCAATTTGATTTTAAGTGGGTGGGTGGTTTATAATGGAAAAAGATGACGAGGTTAGATTTTCACTGCTTCGTTTTTATCACAGTCAGGTGATTGTTGTTCGAAATGTTGAAAGAATATTTGGAATTTTCATGGACTCTGAAAATAGAATTCACCATAAAAATTATTTAGAAATTTCGTGATGTTACGATGAAACGTCATTTTCAAAAAAAAATGAAGGGAGCAACCGATTTTCTTATTCAAATTCCACACATAATATTAAAGTTATATTGATTTTTGCATTTCCGTTTGTTCGTCTTAGAGTGCTAAAATCTTGCGCGCAAGCTTTTAAAAAAAAAGTAAATTTATGTTTGATAAGAAAATCTGCGCAAGTTTGATTCTTGAAGTAGTTTTTTGCATATATATCTATAACAGTTCGCGGGCAGAAAAATTATTATAACCAAGTTCATAGCATTTCATATCCTGAAAACTATTCAGTATAATAAAAACGACAGTATATGCCTAAAAAACCCAAATTTTTATATGGCAACACCAAGAAGGGGTTGCCCGATTTTGTAATTTTTTATTTACCCTTAGAACCGTCGGGCACTGAGTGCCCGAGCCAATCTTAAAATATAGATCACGAAGGAACAGTGGTTATATAACATCATAGGTGGTATTTTTTCGTTGGATTGAACTTTCGGCTACCTGAATAAAGTGAACTTGAGACAAACCTTGTATTCGTTTTCTTGCTAGGCACTCGCTATACAACCTTATAGGGCACTCAGTGCCCGAAAATTTCTTCCATACATTTTGTATCAGAAACGACTAGAAAGGACTTTCGATCGTATTTTAATGTGATGTTTTTCACCTTACGCAGTTCTTTCCCTTTTATTTATCCTTCAGGATTTAGAGGAAATCGTTTAGTTTCACTTTGGATTAATTCGTGGTGTGACTTGGTTGTGTTTTTCTGCTATTTTTCTGCGTTTGCAATATAATTTCTGTGTTTTCTAAGTTTTTTCTTGGAATTTGGTTTATTTTAAAAAATCTTGGAAAAATGACTAATAGTGCTCGTTATTTGGCAAATATTCGACGTGATTTGACCGAAGAAGAAGAACAAGAATTGGCTGATTACTTTACCAGACTTGATGACAACGATGTCAGTGAAGGCAGTGAGAGTGATGCGACTGGTTGGCGCGATCAATCGATAGCTGAAATAGGTTTTGAGCTGGCCGAACGTGCAAATAAATCTGATAATGAGTATGATTCAGATCTTGTACCAGGTAGCAATGATTCTGATTTTGATATTGAGGAAAATGAATTGCTTAGAGATCCGGTCTTAGACGCGCATGTTCATATTTTCAAGAAGTCGAAGCTGATGTTGATCATGATGAAGAACAGCTGATAGACGATGTGGCAATTGAAGCAAATCGTTGTCAAAAATACATGGGTCAAGGGAAAAATGACAAAACTATTTGGTGGTCGCTGCCAAGTGAAGCAGAAAAACTGAGAGCTGCAATGATGAAGCAAAACAGACTACAGTCCATTCAGTATTTCACTGAAAAGGGGGTATTCATGCGTATTGTTTTTTATTTCAATTGTTGAAAACAATGTTCTCGAAACAAACAAAAAAGCTAACAGAATATATGAAAAGAATAAACTAAAAGAGACCCCGGAAAAATGAGACCATGGAAACAGACCAATGCAAATGAAACTTATACCTATATTCACGCATTTTATAGAGCAGTTATGTCATTGAAACGATTTGAGCAGTTATGTCGCTTCTTGCGTTTCGATGATTCGAGAACGCGAATGATTCGATTAGAAAAAGACAAGTTGACTCCGATTCGGTATATATGGTCAATATTTCAAGCGAACTTGAGATTGGCTTTCGTTTCATCAAAAAAACTTACGATTGATGAGCAGTTGCTGTAAATACGAAACAGATGCAGCTTTCGCCAATATATACCATTAAAACCAGGAAAGTATGGTATCAAATTTTGCTGGCTTGTTGATTCGAAAACAAATTATCCACTTGCAACTGAAGTGTATTTGGGTACACAACCAAATGAAGATGGAAAGGAATTGCGCATTCTTTTCTAAGACGACTTTCTGAACGGTATTTGGATATCGGTGTGCGAACTTACTTTTTTACAAGTTGTGCATTGGCGAAGGATTAGAGTAAATGCAATGTGGGGACAATCAGACAGAAGTAACAAACGCGAATTACCAAAAGTGTTTGCATCACTGGAGGAAGCAAAAAAGAAGGGAGCCTTTGCTTCGGTATTGTTTTTCAGACGTTTGTAAGCTTGTTAGCTTCACAAGTGACTTAAAAAAAGTGTGCTGTTATTATAGATTACACATACCACTGAAGAAATCAATCAGACAACCCGTTAACCGGTGATAATACATAATTAGAACGAGCACCAAGGTGGCGTCGACATATTGGATAAAATGTTGCGTGGTTACTCATGTAAAAGAAAAACCAACCGCAGGCCAATAGTTGCGTGCTCCAACATGACTGATGTTGCTGAATTTGCTGCCTTTCGTTTGTACGAATCATGTCATCCGGCATGCAACAAAAATAAATCAGAGCAAAGAAAAGTGTGTCTAAAAAAACTGGCATGACAATTGGCGCAGAAACATTTGCGAAATCGCTGCATAAATTCAATGAAATCATCAGTCAAGATTGCTATATGCTTCATCGGAATCAAATGTGTTGCTTCAACCGCACGGCGATCAATGCCAACAATTCAAATAATAAATAAACTTTTCAATTCAATTCCATATACATATACAATCCATATTGTTCTTTCACTTTTTTCTTTAGTTAAACAATGCGAAACGCAGATGTAACCTGTGTAAAACAAATAGGACTGCCGTGTACGACCTGTGTTTGAAGCCAACGTGTACCAAACACTGCATTCGTGGTTGTGAAACGTGCTACCTGAATAAATTCAAAGGAAGGCCCGATTCAGAAGCTTATGAAGAAAACGATGACGACAGTGGTGATGATCATGCCGGACCATCAATACGAGGCGAACCGCCATCAAAAAGATATCGTACAAGATCACCAATTAATCTATAAAATTTGTCATTTATAATTTTTCAATTTATAACATATTTATATTGCCAAATAAAACAATATCATACAATATACACTAAGAGAACTGAGTGCCCCGAAAGACGGTGTTAAGTTCTTGAAGGCATGGACGGAATTGCTATTAAAACACCATGTACCGAATTTCAGCTCTTTGTGTCAACGCGTTCTCAGGCAGTGTCTAAATATATAGTGGAAAAAGAAATTTCTGTATGGCAACACCACGAAAGAGTTAGCCGATATTTCCTATTTTCGAACTTAAATTTCAGCTCTCTAAGTGAATGCATCCCCCAGCTATCGTGAGGACGGACTGACAGACAGGCAGACGAACGGATGGACAGACGCGACATGCAAAAATCAAAATAAGTTTTAATTTTATGCAAGGGTGTCTAATCCAGTTTGATCTACCAGCATTACTAGTACTTCTGTACGTTACAAACGGAACGACAAGCTCAGTAGACCCTATTATTTTATCTAGGCTATAAAAATGGCATCAATCGGGCAACTCCTTCGCATTGTTGCCATACAAAAATTTCGTTTTTCACTAAATAATTATATAATTGGGCGTTAACGTAGAGAGCTGAAATTATGTACATAGCGTTTTCATAAAAATAGTAGTACATAAACTTTCAAAAATGAATTAAATCGGGCAACCCCTTGCTTGTAGCTATACAAAACTTTGGTTTTTTCAGTGTACAGGGTATTTCCCCCTAGGAAGTCAATAGAGCGGAGGTGATAGTACTCACCTAGATAAACTAAAAATTGTATGACAAGGGGGGGGGGGGGGGGCCCATATCAACCTTTTAGAAGTTAGAGGGTGATTAAGAAAAAAAGCTAGTTTTTCACAAAACGTCCTGTATCTTGAAACTACACGGCGTACGGTCACAGTTAAGAGCTCATTGTATGCAGAACTTCGTGGTCTTTCCAACGACTGTTCAAACTCTCTCCTCAAGAATTATGGTTGTGTAAACTAAAAATTTTGGATTTTCTTACATTTTTTTTACTTTGACCACTAACGGCCATTAACATTACTTTTTTATAATACTTTTTTATAATAACTATAAACTCTAGACTCTCCTCTTTAATTTGATCTATTACACCCAATGTGCTAACTGTAGCATTTAAGGAATCATTAGCTCATAGCCTATTCAGGTCATACCGAAATTAGGCGATATTTTTTTTTAAATAACGTGTTTTGAGTCACTAAGGGAGCAAATCATCTTTGAGAATAGGTTTGAGAATAGCTTTCAGAATAGGTTACGAGCTAATAAGTCTTTAACGGGTACAGATAGCGCATACTCAAATTAAAGAGACAAGTCTATAGTTTATATTTCTTATAAAAAAGTTATGTTAATAACCTTTTTGCAAAAAAAAAAAAGAGAGGTCAAATGAAAAAAAAAATTTAAGAAAATCCGAAATTTTTAGTTTAGTAATGGGCTGGTCGTTGGAAAGGCCATAAATTTCTTCATACAATGAGCTCTTAACTGTGACCGTACGCCCTGCAGTTTTGAAGATACAGGGTTATTTGTGCAAAACTAGCTTTTATTCTTAATCACCCTGTAACTCCTAACGCTTGGTATGCCCCCCCCCACCCTGCCATATAATTTTTAGTTTGTCTAAGTGAGTACTATCGCCTCTTGCTCTAATGACCTCCTAGGGGAAAACAAACTGTACACTTAGAAACCACTGGAGAACGGATCAACGCGGAAAGTTCAAATTCTGTACACGGCGTTTATATAAAAATTGAAAATACAAGTTCAAAAATTGATCAAATCGGGCAATCATTTCTTGATGATGCCATATAAAACTTTTATTTTCCAAATTGAATAAGCTGAACGAGAACTTTTTATTATACTCGAATTTTTTTTATTTAACAATCTAAATTTGGATAAATACCTACTACCTTAACAATCATTATTTTAATATTCGCTATTTCACATTCCAGGAACTTCGATACTCAGGCATTCATATAATTTAAACTTTTCACTTTATTCACTGACATAATTTCCAAATTTAAAAATCATCACATTAAAACGTATTATAGGTTAAGTTATCCTAGCACCTTACACATGCACACTCACAAATGCAAAGTAAAAAATTAAACCCGAAAATTGCTCAACCAATTGGATTTTGTGCAATGACATCGATTCCCGTAGCATGGACATACCATTTTAGGAGTTTTTTTCTTATTTTTTATATTTCCTCATAGAATGAAGTTTACATCACATTGCTTCCGACACGTACATCTCATTCACAATTGTACGTGTTCCAAATTCCATTTAAACAATCTCTCGTTCTACAAAGTTTCCACCAACACCGTACCATTCGGAGATAAAGAAAATTAATTTTTCGACTTTTAAGTTTTTTGTTTTTCCGAAAAATTACATTGAAGGAAGCATCCCATTGCAGGTAAACTACTCAGTTATATGAACATATCTAGGTATATACATTTCTATGGAATTAGAAAGGAATCGCAATATCGTTAAAGTAGTAAACTGTAACGTTCATCCAATTAAAGTACCTACATATACCTGTGGCGGCTTGACAGAGACATCTACACATCAGAAACGGCCTTAGGCAGCCTTGAACTTTATAGGGTTTTCGTAAACCCAGTTCGAAGGTCACTTTGAGAATTGAAAAAGTTTATGTGAATAGGCCTCGTTTTTAATGTTCGGGACAAAAAATTTATGCCAGAAACAAATCCAGGCCTTGAGGCTTCCTAGAGGCGTTGTCAAAATTTCCAGCCTTGTTTTTAAATCATGCAACACAAGACCAAGCCAGCAGCTAGCCTTAAGGCCTAGCCGCAAGGCACGCTTTGCTCAATGTTGGAAATTTTTCTCTCTTAGGCTTACTTCTGTCAACAGATGTACTATCAAAATTACAACAACAGCACCGAGCCCGTTAGTATATTTAAGTTTTTAATTCTCTGAGGCAAGCCTTGAGGCGAGGAAGCCTGAAAGAGGCCAGGCCTGAGGCTTGCTTGGATGTGTTTCTGCCTTTAATTATTTTATTATCTTATCAATCAGAGACTATTACAATCGTTTTATGTTTCATGTTCATGCCTTATATAATAATTGATTCTAAGTAGGAAATAACAACAATCGGTCCAGCAACCGCATGGCAAAGAGATTTCTCATCAAATAATAAAATCAAAAAGCATTGAAGTATTTTTATTTCAGAGCTCCTATATTTGGGTTAAACTTCCATTCAGAATCGAGCGCTACTGTTTTCGACGTTGATCAGGATTAATCATAGGTGGAACTTTGCGGATGAACTCTACCGTTATTATCGCCGTTTCGGCTTCATCGACATAGGGTCGACTTGGCTAATCTGCATTAGGCTAAAAGCAACACGCACCCGCATAACAACTCCTTAGGGCACGACCTCAAGAAGGTATGAGTGCGACTGGAACTGTTCCGCCTCCAAGTTGTCACACTGGCAATCTGGACCTGTCGAATCCAGCTCATTCGGTGTTCTGAATATAGAAACACAACGTGTAAGACAATTTGGATTCAACAAGATCCGAAAACTCATCCAGGTTGTCATAGGGATAATCTGGACAAGTAGCATTAACTCTCTAACAATCCCCATCTTACAGCAACTAGACTGGGCATTTCTAATCCTTTAGAAACAAGTGCTGACCCTCCAAGCGACTTACTCCCAGGGCGCTTAATCCCCCATTACTATGTGGGTCGTGACGTCGAGGACTGCTCTCAGTTTCTTGAGTCTTCAACTGACTGCTGGCAGTTTCTCAGACCTTCAACTCTCAAGCAAGCAACTACACTCTCGCTATCACAGTTCTATACTTCTGCAAGACAAAGTAGTTGGCATCCAGTAGGGCCGTGGTGACAGGACACCCGCCCCATTGATACACCGGCTACCAAGAATTGGCCCATACCGCCAAATACCTATACCTACTATACCAAACGAAACCTCTTGTTTACAGAAAATTAATAATACAAAAATAAAGGTAATCAGAGTTTCAGCTCCAAAAAAAAAAAAACAAAAACTTCTTCCAACGATATCATACATATTATATACATGTCAGCAGCATATACATCACTGTTTTATAAACTTGGAGAGATTGGTCAGAGACCTTAAATTATTGATAACGATGACCAAAAGGATAAGATACCAAAAAGATAGGTCAACATAATCTAATTACTTTGATGGGATTATCGGGAACTTTCATCACTCGAAAAAAAAATAAAGTCTTCTTTTAACCAACACAAAAACAACCATCACCAGCAGCACCATCACAACTACAATCACTATCATAATACGACCATTACAAAAACTTCCTTTTCTGTGAGGATTAAGGTCCTTGTGTCCGTTTTTTTTTTTTTCATCCTTCCTAATACTTCCAGTCCAGTGAAGAGTAGCAGTGCTCCAAGACTCTACCATGTTATTGTCTTCTTAATCATTGCTTATACCCGGAACGTTTACTTCTTATTACTTTCAATCTGAGCAACAGAATTAGTGTAATTGCAGAGCTTTTAATCTCACATTGCAATAAAGCTAAGCACACGGGATGATTTTGCTTGTCCTTAGGGCGGGCCAAAGTAGATAGGAAAACGAACAGGCGAGGGTGGTCACTTTTCTCAGGGGGGAAGAAATGAAAATTATTGTGTAATTCCTTGTCCCCAAATAGGAATGAGAGTTTTGTATACTACAAAAATTGTTTCTCATGCAATTCCCGAAAGTCAAGTAATATGTAAGAATCTTGACAGAATTCTGGTAGTAGTCTTAAAAGATTTTCCCCGGTAAATTAATGGGACATCGAAATGAATGGAGATATGATTACGTAAGTAAGATTGCATAAAACTAATTCCCTGCAGGTAACATATTTTCATGTAATGCTTCCACTGTTTTTATATATCTATTTCCGGTGTAGTCTTAAAGTCGTTTGCCTGGAAGTGATAATCTATAGAGATCTTTTTATACATCTAACTGCGTATATAGCTCCCACTCGTATTTCATGGTTGAGATTAAGAACGCCCACAATAAAATTTCAAAGGATTTCAACTGTTTAACTGATGATGGTTTCAGGTTTTTGTATTTGTCTTTCGTAAAGGTAGGCAGATAAGGTGGATAAGGGGATGTAGAATAGTATGATGATGATGATGATATGATGATGATGATGGTGGAATACGTTTGATTCATTTCAAAAAGTAATATTTAACTTAAATATTTACCCCCAGAACTTTAAGGGTTCATTAAATATCAAGGATTTTCATTATAAAAGGACACCGGTATCTGTATATCCAACATTCAACATAATTCTCAATGTAGAACTGAATATACATACATACATACATACATACATACATACACACACATACACATAGACAAAAAGAATTAATTACTTTTCAGAAGTTTTTCATTACATTTTCAAGATGTTCGTGAATGACTCTCTCTGCGGGGCAAGAGTTTACTTTTTAACTTGTTTAAGTTTTAATGTATCTAGAATGGAAGGATACAAAACAAAATCAGGCTTCTATAAGTTTGGTCAATTTGAATTAAGTTTTTATATAAGAATTCTGCTGTAATTATTTACGTAATTGTAATGAACAACAACTTTTCTACCCATTATAATGAGCTTTGAGAGCTTGATAAAAAAAAAAAAAACAAAAATAAATTAACCTTTAGCAGTAAAATAACCCTTGGCCGCCTTAATTAGTTACAATCACGTGTCGCAAAGAAGGCACGCCATCAATTATGTCAGCACATGTTGTAGGAATATTTCCCTTTAGGAGTAAGTGATAGATAAATAGATAGACAGATACAAATTAATTTTTTTTTTTTTTTTTTTTAATTTACTGAGTTATATAAAAGACCTTTAGTAATAGATAATGTAGTTAATTGATAAAAAAAAAAAAAAAAGAAGAGGATTTATGTTAATGTTTGGCAAAGAAATACTTAATTCTATGTTAAAAAACAAAAACCCATATCACAATGCATTTAAAGTCTCTAAGTTCGGTTAATAGTCCAGGAATTTTAGCCAATAAATGGGCTCATCTTCGGAAAATTCCAACCAAGCTGAAAATTGGTATACACTTTCAGTTTGCAGCTCTTCAAATGAGGCGTGAAGAGTCCCCGAAATTCGGTTGTCCGCATAACTTTTGGCAGCCCAAAAACGAAAAAATAAGGTTTTTTTTTCAGTTTTATATATATATTTGTTCTTGTTGGTCTTATGGCTATAACGTATATACATAAAAAAAAAGTGCGATTAAATTTCTACATTCCAAAAAATCCTCTTCCGAATCTGCAGCGGATTTCGCCAAATTAGTATTTTGTTCTTTATATCCAAAGTATTTGAAAAGCTTATGTATAAACAGATAATTGAATATCTCGACCGAGGTGATTTTCTGACGCATTGGCAATCGGGATTCCGGCGATTTCACAGCTGTGAGACAGCTGTGTTGAGAGTAACTTCTGACATAAGAAGCGCTCTCCACCGAGACTATTTTATGGTCCTAGTACTTTTGGAATTCTCTAAAGCTTTTGATATCGTGAATCACCGTATCCTCCTCGATAAACTTGCTAGGTCATTCAATTTTAGCAACTCAGCCGTTGCTTTAATTAACAACTTTCTACCCGGTCGTAAACAGCGAGTCAAAGCCAACGAAATATTGTCTACTGCACTACCATTAATAAGTGGGGTCCCTCAAGGTTCTATATTGGGTCCTTTGCTTTTCAGTCTGTTTATAAATGACTTGTCTGACATTCTCCAGGATGTGAATATCCATTTATATGCGAACGATGTCCAGTTATATCTCAATAGACTTATTGGATTCTTAGAAGACTGCATTCATCGAATGAACTGTGATCTTAACAGAATCAATGTCTGGTAGAAGAATAATCAGTTAGTTTTTGTCCTATCAAGTCTCACTGTATTTATTTCTACAATCAAAAATTGAATTCTTCTGATATGCCACCTGTAGTCTTAAACAACAATTCGGTGCCTATGCTAAATAAAGTCACTACCCTTGGTATTATTTTAAATAGCGAAATGAATTATTGCGCTTACGTTAACAGTATTATTAGAAAAGTTTATGCACAGCTTCGGAGTCTCTGGCTCTCAGCGAGTATCTTATCTACTGAAAATCGCTTCAGATTAATTAAAGCTTTAATTGTGCCCCACTTCACTTATGGCAGTGTTATATTTCCTTAACTGGATAGTTGCTGTGCCCGTAAGATGGAAGTAGCTTTCAACGACTACATCCGCTTTGTTTATGTACTTCGCAGGTTTGACCATGTCTCGCCATTTCGATCTCGAGTGCTAGGCTGTCCACTATTTCCCCACTTGCCCGCGACGTACTCTAGTTTTCTTATATAATCTAATTATTATTATGAATTATATTCATGATCTCCATAGCAGAATTTCCGTTAAATTTTCAAATTTAGCTCTAAAAGGAAACTAAGTTCTTATAGTAGTCCTTCTTATATTTAATTTTTTTTTTTAACTTAAACTGTATCAGTATATCACTTTCTTCTGTTAGCCTTGAAAGCACGATTTCTAGCACCCTTAAATCTAATGTACGAAAAAGGATTATTAACTCTTGTGTACAGTATTCCTAAATAAATATTTCTATTTCTACTTTCGCTTTTAGTACTCATGAGTAGCGTCAAGGTTCGTAATATGACGGCGCCTATTCATCTCCATTATCACTGTTCCAGAGAATCAGAGCCATGAAAAGTTCGGATGAAGAGATCTATATTTATATGCGATATGAAATAATTTCGTTCCTACTGCCAATGTTTATTGAAGGGTACCTGTGAATGGGAAAAAAGTCAGCTTTGTTTGACGTCTTCAAGCTATCGGTAGCTGCACTTCATTTTTTTCTTACATCGGGTTATATGGCATCAGAATGAATCTTTTGATTCGATTTGTTCAAAGTATTTTGGTTATGTACCAAGGTATTAAGGTTCAAACGCTGTCATAGTTTTCGAAAAGCGTGAAAGCGTGAGCAATGTCGTCGAGCAGCAAAATCTTCACCTGCCTGACACCTACTTCGACGAGACCATGAATGTCACAGTGAGCCAAGAAAAATCCCTTTCGAACAGTAACAACAAGCTCAGATTGATTTTGATGTTGTCTGTCAAGTTCGAAGCTAATAATATTGTTGATAAACACGCTCAAGATGATACTGACGTTTTATGAAACGGCTTTGGAGTGTTCACGCATAAATAAAACGGTTGTTTTTGGGAAAGACGTGAATCTCTTGGTAATTTTGGTTGCTCGCACTACGATTGATGAAGAGATCTTCTTCTAGCGTAAGTTCTTCTCAACTTTTAATAAAGAGACTCAAATATTCAATCGCAAGGGACATCGTGAGATCTCCTCACCTTTTAACACAGACAATTCAAGAGACAGCAAATGATTTGAGTGTATATGTCAGTGAAAAAATTTTTATTTGCATCGAAAAATCTTTGAAAAAGAAATTTTTTTGCAAATGAGCGCGTTTCGTATCGGCAAGAACCGTATACTCATCAGTACGTCTCGGTTCCTGCCTGCCGTATACGCCAAAGTGAACAGGCTAGCTGACCTCCTATATACACTTAAAATAATTTTTAAGTGTGAGTTATATACAAAGCGAATTTCGTCAATATGAAATTGACGGAGTTTGCTGCCAAATCCGCAACTCGAGTATTGAGCAAAAAAAAAACTCTTTACATCGAAAAATCTTTGTAAAATAAATTTCTTTGCAAAAGAGGGCGTTTCGTATTGGCAAGAACCGTATACTCTGAATTTATTTCACAGCAAAACTCTCTATGTATATGTCAGCAGCACATGCACCAAAAATCCAGAGTATACGGAAAACTAAACCACTTTGCTCGCAACCGCGAGTTTAGTTTTTGACAGATTCAGCGGATAATTGTACCAAAAAAACAAGGAATTTATGGTAACCATATAGGACACCGTCAAGGAGTCGGAAGAAGCCAACCTAAAGTATTCTAAAACACAGGATGAAATCTGCTGCAAGACTATGCAAAATTTGTCGGCGGTTCAAAATTCAATTCCTTCGACTCTGCTTAGGATTCACCGAGAACAACTGTTTAGTGCTCTGAACATTCTTACCGTAGAGCTATATCAAGTTCCTCATGAAATTGCACAAAAGTCTGCCTTTTTGATTTCCTGTGAAACCGTTAATAGTTCCTCTACATTTCGTATTTCCACGCATCAGGTGGAATTTGGAATTAATTCCATGTTTAAATCTCTTCCACTTCTGCCGCCTGAGATTCCTGAATGAGACCACTTCATTTCGCATTGCAAAGATGGAAGCCACAGTACCACATCAAAGACTTTCGCTGCAAATACGCATGTTTCTGGAGTGAATGATTTTAATAGGTACTTAACTTCTTTGCTTCCTTTCGATACTACTCCACCTCTCAATAGCTTACTTAATGAACATAAACAGAGGATTTTAATAAATAATGAGCCTATTGATATAGCTGCGCTTTTTCAAGGAGTTCCACTGGACTCACTCTTCTGCCCTACACTTATTGACCTGCTCGAGTCTTAGTTTTACATAATTGTGTCGCCGAATATACTTATTAGCTTCGATCTACGAAACTCCTCTGACTGGTTTCAGAGTAGAGAAATTTTACTAAGCTCGGCCAAATCACGTGTTATTATCCGGTATAATCAAAGGATTCAATGGTTCTTAGCAGCTATTATTCTTCCTTGATAATTTTCTTTTACCAATAATTGCCAATATAAAAGGTTTCGGGGGAATAATAATAACCAATAAGAATATATAGAATATGGGACTCCGTATAATCCCCCCTCCCCCTCCCAACTACACGACCCGGGAAAAATTTTCTGCTAATTGTGCTAAACTAAAAAGTGTTATGCTGGAAAATTTAATAGAGTTTTGAAACATGCCGCCCTAGAACTATGCCAACACAATTTATTTTGACTCACATATGCTAATTCTTCGCCAAACCTAAAATTTGTTGACTAAAAAAAAAATTGACGGGTATTTAAAAAAAAAAAATCATAACGTCGGTCTCCACTTCTCCAAATTGAAAATGCCGGCAAAATAGATTTAATTCGCTCAGGATTTGTGTGCTAATTATGTGCTACTTCTCTTCCTAATAGAAAAATGTTATACTTGAAAATTTAATGGGGTTTTTAAACAACCAAGATGGGAATATAATACAACTTCGGGCGGACTAGTAAGAATGTTACAAAAAAAAGTTGATTCACTCAAAAATTATGTGCTAATTCTTTGCCAAATCTAAGAATTTTGTACCGAAATTGAATGGGGTTTTAAATCTTTAAAACAATCATTCACCAAAAACTTCCTGTCCTCTTAATGAAACGCATCAGGTCTTGGTAAGGCAAGCTTTTCAGCTCATCCACAGATAGAAGGGCAGACCCTAGAGTATCCAGGGTGAAGACCGGACAAGTGTTCGGTTGTCTAGGGCTTTCCCTCCAGGCAGGACAGACACTCAGGGCTGTCAACAACTCCCATCCTTGTTAGATGAGCGTGAAGTGAGCTGCCGCCGGCGATGATGCCAACCACAGTTCTACATTGTTTCCTTCCGAGCCCCATGAGAAAATCGGAGATATTCCCATTGGGCCCATCAAGAGACAGTTTTGTACACCTACAAGTACTCAGGTTCGCCCATCTCTGCTGATGCTTTCTATGAACATCCGCTTTGATGAGAGAACCGATACTCGAGGTGTCAACGCCTACGGCAGGTTCCGGTCCGAGGAACAGAGAATCAGAGCCAACCTTAGCTAAAACGTCAGCCCTTTCATTCCTCATGATCCCCATGTGACTAGGAACCCATAGAAGGTACACCTTGTTGTGGATATACAACTTATCCACAGACGACCTGCAATCCCCCAGTAACTTAGATGTTATACGAGGGCCACTCAGAGCCATCAAGGCTACCTGACTATCCGCAAGGATAACAATGTCTTTCCCCTTGATTTGCATATCAAGGGCTAACTTCGCTGCCATTGATATGGCGAAGACTTCAGCCTAGAAGACAGTAGTGTGTCTACCAAGTGAGTACTCCATCCCAATATCAAGCTCAGGAAATTAGACACCCGCCCCAGCTCGCTCAATAGTAAGAGAGCCGTCGGTAAAAATTTTTAGATCGGACCGGGAAAGGCTTGTTAAGGCACTTCCCTCAGACCACGATTCTCTTACAGGAAAGCTCACAGAGAAACAACGCCCGCAACGAAGCGCAGCTACCATCGCATCACGTGGCATACTGGCCAGAGGATTTGCCAAGTCCAGCCCATACGCTAGAGAGCAATGCGAAGAGTCAGTCCAGCCGTCCTCCCAACATCCCCATGAGCGCAATCTGCACACAGTTCTTTTGGTATTTGCCTGGATGACAAGATCCAGGGGAGGCAGATTTAGTAGGACCTCAAGAGCCGAAGGAGCCGTAGATCGCATGGAGCCCGTAATGCCCAAGCAGGCACTATACACAGGAGGTATTTGTGAGCATGAGTCTAATGATCGAGGTGCACATCCAGTGCACAACCCTCGGTCTCATGCCTCATGTGCAGTCAAAGATTATCCTGTATGAGCGAAGACTCTCGTAGCCTTAGTTAAGATCCTGCCGAAAAAAAGTTTTGAATCACTAATGATTTATATGTTAATTATTCGCCTAACTTTTTGCTTAATTTAAAATTTTGGTATTCGAAAATTCGAAAATCTAATGATGTTTTTATCGTGGCATTCTAGATTTTTCAGTTCAAATTTTCGAATTTTTCCACGATAAAATCTGTCAATGAAATATTCAAAATCCAGGATGCAGAAGGATGACAAGCTGCATCTCACCCTAGTAATAACTATATGGAAAATTTATGATGAATTAAATTTAAGGTTGTCTTTTAATGTGCTGTTCAAAAACACCAGAATGAGTCTCATAAGGACTCTGTTATTTCTATATTTAATTTGATGATATTATAATTTTTATTTTTATTTTTGCTATACTCTGTGCATATGGTCAAGATTCAATTACCGATTACGTTTCATTACTCAACTTAGGTTCAGAAATTTTCACTATATACGAATTTTTAGGTTAGTTCTTTTCACAGAATCGGTTTAAGTTTTCGCTCAATTAAATCTGAGCTGTAAGTTTAAGTTGTAGTTCAATTCAAAATTGTTTCACAGTTGAACTAAGTTTACTAGATTTTTACAATAGCTACACTGTGGTTCAATGAGTTGTCATTTTGTGGTGAAACTTTTCTTGGTTGATTAAATTGTGTAATTTTTCTAATTTTGTGATATTAATTTTTGAAAGGTTCAAATTTCTCAAATCTGGGGAGAAAAACAAACTTCTTAATTTCACTAATTTCATAAAAATGTCATTGAGAACAAGCAGAGTTGTAAGACAAAAGTGGATATGAAAGCAAAACAATAAAAGGACATTGAAGTGGACTTTAAATCAAAATCTGAGGCGTCGTTTCGATCATTGGATATACACGGAAAAAATGTGAAAATTTTAAAAAGAGAATAAAACAGAAGGTTACCGCCGAGGACTATATCCTACATATATCTTTACAACCAATTCTGCGAAAATTTAGTCTTTTTTTTTTTAATCTTTGAAAGCAGCCCTTACAAACGATACCCACACCATATAAAATACAAAAATTTGTTTCAGGGCCCAATTCACCCTCATTAAAAATTATAAAAGAAATATTTCATAATGTTTGAGTGTAGAAATATTATGTGCGCGTCACGAAGACCTAACATTCTGGGAAATTTCAAATTTCTACGTCACGTTGTTTTCAAGAAAAACGTATGTGACGGACAGACCATCAAATGCAAGAGTTAAGAGTATAAGGGTTCAGTTTTTTTTTCCTTTTGAGGAATGGAACCCTGAAAATATCCGGAGCAAAGGTAAACAACACTTCATGAAAAATTTTACTAAAATTATATCATACATTATTTGTACTTTGGGAAAGAGGAGAAACAAAATGTTGTAGAGACAGTAATTGGCGGACAACAGAATTCAATTTGTTCAAAAGAAAATAAAGATAAACAAAATTAAAATAGATTTTCAGAAACGAACTTCAGGTGAAATTTATGCAAGATGAATACGAGCTCAAATGTGCAATGTTGAGGAATTCAATTAATCAACAGTCAGAAAGAGATATATATTGTTTTTAAATGTATTATTTTTTTAATATTCTCCATTTTCTTGAATTAAGTTAAGAAAATATTATGAAATAAGATCCCGTCTCGTAGTAGTGTCATAATCGTACTCCATTGGCGTTGAATCCTAGAGTTAATCATATTTATGCCGACGCGTTCGTATCGGGTCGTACATTTTCCGAACACTTGACGAACCACTTTGTAATTCTGGGAAAATTTATTACGAAACTAGCATCTAGTGTTACTTTACTAGAACGCAGAAAAGTTTAGCTAGGTAGGGCTTTGACTTTAGTGTACATAAATAGAAAAACAACAAATTATTCTAATGTCAACCGACAATTCAGTCACACTGCAGAAAAATTTTGATAAAAAAAAAATAATCAGGTTGAAGATTAATAACAACATTAAATTAAGGAAAATCCGCGACAGGATCGATTAACAGACGAACCGATGTTTTATTTAATGACTCTCGAAATGAGCTTCTTTTCAAAGTCCAAGTGAGCTGGCGTTCGGCTGTAGAAAAAGTGGATTAGTGGATTCCTCCCGCAGTTCCAGCATCATTGCTGCTGTTTCTAAAACCATCACATCGACATAGGGCTATTGCGACTGTTCCAAAAAGAACGTGACGCGTTTCTCTCATTTATACTCTGAGCTTTCGCTTCACCGCGTCAATTCGATGGCTCAAGTTCAAGTCAATTTTTGGGTATAATACGATCACATGGACGCATCTTCAACGGAGGTAAAACTGTGGCGTCTTAAAAGCTTGCGTACTGCAGGACACCGATAGCTAGCATGTATCTTCTAAGTGGAACGGCGATGCGACCTGGCGGCGGGCTGCAGAGCGCTGTTGCCTTGAATATTGACGCTGCAGTAGACTGACGCCAGATCAACTTGTGCAGTGAGCGACTTCTCAGGCCCAAGATGTCCTTAAGACAGTCCGAACGTACTCTGATATCCAGGACGTCTTAGGACCCTATGTCGATACAAAGCTGATGTTGATTGCGGGTATCAATTCGACCTTATGTTAACTAGATGGCGGCGGGAGGAGCGATCAAACGATCGTGTTGATTGCGGTTATTAAGTCGACAGTAGGTCATCTTGCTGGCTGCTATAGGATAGATATAAACGCCAGTATTGACTGCAGGGGTTGCTTCTGCTCGTCCTGACCAAATAGACTCTATGTCCATCGCGGCACCCAAACAGCAACGATTACGTTGGAGCTGTAGTAGGAATCTACTGTCCATTGGTGAACTGACTGCCCATTGAGGAGATCTGAGAGAAGATGAACGCTGAAAGTAAGTTTCTATTGTGATCATTAAAT
Organism: Dioctria rufipes; assembly: GCA_963924295.1. NCBI lineage: Eukaryota > Metazoa > Arthropoda > Insecta > Diptera > Asilidae > Dioctria > Dioctria rufipes. Next base: position 158,991,681 of record OZ002743.1, on the reverse strand, counting down.
AACATCGGCACTTCTGGTATTGAGTCCTCTTGGAGATTTGTCTTTATTCCATGTTACAATATTTCGACAACCTAATTTTTTTTTTTATATAAATGCTTAAGTATGGCTGAATCGCTGGTTAACATTAGACTACAATTTTTTATTTGCATTCAAATCAAAGCCTACCAACCAAACCTATGTTCAGCATAGACCCCCGGCCCGTGAAATTTGAAATAAAAAATATTTAATTAATTGAGTTATTTGAAAAAATATAAATTTTTTTATTTTATATTTTTTTCATTTATATAATTCAACTTCAAAAAAAAATTTTATTCTATAACTTAAAAAAAATAAAAATTTATTTCAATGAATATATGTGTATAGGTCTTTCTCAGAATGTGAGTTTAGGGCACCAACTTTGGGTGATTCAAAACCCTCGGAAAACACTTCCTAAGCCACGAAAGAAGGTCCTTCACTACCACATCAGAGCCCTAACGTAGTCCTAACTCCTAACATTCTAAAATATTTGCAGCATTCTTATGTAAAACATTTATAATATGGACTGACTATGTCAATAGAAATACACTGCAGAAAGTGCGTTCACTTTTCTATAGTGTTCTGTTTCGGTCTAAGCACCAAGTAGCAACTGAGAGAGAACTGTAAACAACAAATAAATAAATGGGTTCGTCGAAATAAATGTTTTAAATGAATTATTTGGGTTATTTAGTGATAAAAAGTGTTTTACCGAAAGCAATATATTTATAGACACTCAGCAGAAATTCGAAAAGTTTTATGAAAATCACTTTTCAACTTCCTGCCTCAAGGGTTTTTTCAATGTTGGCGGCATAAACGTCAGAACTATTTTGTGTCACAAAAAAATTCTACCCGCATTTAATAGCATATCGAGCAGTCCATATTATAGGCGCTTTCGGCAAGCACATTCTCAGTAAGACAAGTGAGATATTCTCAGTTGGCTCACTGAGACTGCACTTTCGGGGAACTGTCTCAGTTCCATATTGAGCTACCAATTTCGAACGCAGCCACTGAGCAACTGAGACAAGTGAAACGGAATTTTCTTGTCTCAGTTGACTAAGTTTCGTTATTTTGTGATTTTAATTACAAATAAAAGTTTAGTGAGCTGTTTGAATAAACTAACAACACTTTCCACAATTTATTACTATCCAATTCTGTGTTCAAAATTTAATAAATGTGAAAATTGGCAAATCAGCTGATTGGTTTGAACTGAGACAACTGAGACGATTGCTCAAAGTTTTGTCTCAGTTGTCTCACTGAGACAGTGCTTTCCGAAAGCCCCTTATATATGCCAGTGTGTAAAACTGAGAAATATTTGATTTGATTGAATGACTCCCGCAGTTTGCTCTCTAAACTTCAAAAAATGACTTTCTGTAAAAAAATGATATTAAAAAATGACACATCATCCACACCGCTGAATGGGGAAACCTTCCTAGTACGTCATCACTACTGCGGTGGCACTGTATGTTTTTTTTTTTTTTTTGTTCAATTTAATTTGTAAGATATGATCCCCTCCCCCCCTAAATCTCCTAATTTCAATGCTGGATCCGCGCCTGACATGATGGGCGTTAAATATACAACCTCTCTCTGCTTCTTCAAATAAAAATACGAAACAGGGAGGAAATAGATACAAATCTAGGAAATGAAGCCTGAATCTGGTACACCGACGGTTCTAAGACCGAGAAAGGATTAGGGGAGCAGGAATATATGATGTAAAGCCAAGAACTTATATCTATCAAAAACTAGGAAAATATGCCTCGATATTCCAGACAGAAGATTATGCCATAACTAGATGTGTATACGAAACAGAAAAACCTATATCTATACAAATATCTAAGCGGCATTAAATGCCATCTCATCATCTGAGGTCAAAACGAAGTTAATGTTGGAACGCATTCAAACATTAACAAACCTTGAAACAAAGAACCACCTAACACTTCATTTGGTTGCAGGACACTCAGGAATTAATGGGAATGATAACGCAAACGTTCTGGTCAAAAAGGAATGTTCCATGCCCCTCATAGGACCGGAACTATTTTGCGGTATCTCTTACAACACCGTAAAACTAATCATGCAAAGCTGAATCAAAACCCGAATGGACCAGATATAGAAGTTAATGATAGGTTTCAGACAAGCCAAAAGATTCATTAAAGGACCTTCACCAAAAAAAAAAAACGTCTGGATCTTTAGAGGCTGCCTAGGAATGAGCTCATTATAGGAGTCCTAATTACAAATACATGCATCGGAGAGGTTCATGACGCATTGATGTATGTTGGCTATTTTGCGAAGAGCATGAAACATGGGAACACATCTTATGCGAATGCGACGCCATTGTACATTGTAGATTCCGGGCCTTTGGCTTTTCCTTCTTAAAGCCTGCCGACCCCGAAGAAATTTGACCCAAAAAAATACTATTCTTCTTAGGAAGAAAAAGAGAAGAAAGCGGTGCACAATGAATGACTGCAGTATAAGGGCCACTCGCCTCGCTTAATCCCCCTAGCCCTCGGTTGCAAGACTACATACGAGAAACCCTGCATGCGCCGCAGATTTAAATCCAAAAATCTTTTATGCGCCGAAAATTTAAATACAAAAACCTTTTAGTTGTCCTACAAAATATCATCGGTAAAAAATTGCCATATAAGATTTCTTCAATATATTAAATTTTAAATAAACAGAAGCTGTGTAAGCTAAGCAAATACCTACCTATTACCTACCAACAATATTAAGGTCAATTGGAACATGAAAAATGGCATATAAATCAATAAACTGAAACGAACACATCTCTATATATCAAACAGCTGCATTTACCGTAGGCCAACAGCAATAATTTATTAATTTGGGAAAATTCACTTGCATGCAAAATATCAAACAGGAATCAATCGATAAGGAATAGCTCTTGGTAATAATAGTATATAAGTTAAACCTGAAGCAATCATGGAACAAACGAACGCAACCGGAATGAAATCAATACGGCGGGGGTTGATAGACTATAATATAGAGTGTTTCCATACTCCTGCGAAATGTATGTATTTTCTAGAAGAGAGCTTCAAACAACGTTTACCAATATTCTGTATATACACATACATATATACTCTCTAAAATAATTAGGTCAATCCTGTAGAGGAGGTGTAATAAATTGTCCAATTATTCCACAGAAATTGAATGTTCTTATCACCCTGACTCCTTAGAAATGTTCTTGCAAGAATGGATAGGCAGCGTTATATATATAAACTTCAAACACAAGGATATGTATACACAAGTATCTATACAAGTTCAGTTGCATAGTGTTTCGAAACATTATGTAAAATATTTTACTAAATTCGTTATGTGTAATAAAAACTGGATCCATAAGGAAGTGCAAATGTCTGCATTCTTTTATCTCTCTACAATCCAAATCGAACTCTTGATAGAATAGACAGAATCAAGCCAGAGCAATGGATTTTCGGTTAAAAAATTTCCACTTCAACCGCACTAACTTACCACAAAGCCGGTTGCCCCTGAGATTTATCCCGAAGGAACAAAACAAAAATCTATACTCCCAACTGCTCAACTGGATATAATACCCAACCCTGGCATACGATAGAATGTTACGATCTATTAAACATTGTGAAAGAGCACGCTAGTTTCAGGAAGCTGATTGCATTCCATCCTCAACTTTCAATCCGTCTTCTAACATTTAAGGGGTTACCCCACCGTGCTACATATACAGAGAGCGAAGGGTGCAGTAAATTTAACGTGAAATTTAATAAAACTTTTAAATTTATATTTTTAGCCAGCCATATGAAGTTGTTTACGAAAAGAGAAAGTTCACAATGAAATTACCCAATGAAATATTGATAGCAGGAGATGGTGGTGAAGAAAGTTGTTAAACACAAGTTTGAGTGAAGTGATTTTGGAAACGGAAATTAATTCAAATAGACGAAAAGCGAATTTTGATAGAGGAGTGCAGGAAACAGGTGAATATAAGTAGGGCAGCATATGGGATCGAGGATTTTCCATGAAAATTAACTTAAGTGAAGAACGAGGAACTGGTAACCCATAGTAGCTATAGGTTAAAGTAGCTTTCTTTAATAAGACAGTTATGAGATTGTGAAAGATTGTTCCGCTTAAAATGGTAAAATACCGTTCTGAGTGCAACGGGATCAATGATGAAATAAAAACTTCTATTCGTGAACGGAATTTTGCCTATAAACAATGAAAAAGGTTCCGTGGTGAGTTCCTATGGAATAATTATCGGACCCTTAAAAATAAGACTTGTGCTTTAATTTGGAAAGCTAAAATTAATTTCTACTCTAAAAGGCTTGATCCAAGTTTACCTTCTCGCGAGCTGTGGAATAATATTCGTAAGCTTAATATCATTAAAGGTAACAAGGATTGTGTAGCTGATCCTGACTTGCTTAATGAATACTTTACCTTGGGCTCGGCCTCAGTGGTATTAGATAATTCCGATCTCCCTAATCCTAATGCTACAAATAATTTCTGTTTTTGGAATATTTGTACCACCTTAATGCCTTTAAATCTATTAAATCAAATGCTATAGAGTCTGATGGTATTGAAATGCGTTTCCTGAAACTATTATTGCCATCCTTAGTTAATTATATTACGCATATATTTAATATTGCTTCTTTCCCCTCAGCTTGGAAAATAGGGCTGGCTGTCCCCCTTAGAAAGAAGACCGATGCATTATAGACCAATTACCATTGTTCCTATATTGTCCAAAGTATTTCAAAAAGTCTTATACAAACAAATCATCGACTATGTATGCTAATATTAATAACTTGATTAGTTCTATCCAGTCTGGTTTCAGAGCCAAACACAGCACAACTTCATCGTTACTACTTCTCACGGATACGATAAAATGTATTATGGAAAGTAAAAAAGTAACCTTACTTGAATTTTCCAAAGCATTTGACTCTGTGGATTTTAAACTGTTATATAATAAGCTGATTGTAGATTTTGGTTTTACTGGTGCTGCGTCTAAACTCATCTATGATTACTTAACTAATAGGAAGCAATTCATTGTTTGTAACTCGAAATCTTCCAAGCTCTGTTCGCTGTATTCAGGCGTGCAACAAGGATCTATCTTAGGTCCTCTTCTCTTTAGTCTATACGTAAATAATCTGGAAAATCAGATTAAAAAATGGTCACTGCAGCTATATGTTGATGATGTCTAACTTTATACATCTGCCCCCATCAATGATATCCCACGCCCAATTACTGAGCTAAACAAAGATCTGGTGGGCTGAGCTTAACAAATCCAAATTTTAGGCTATGCTCATTTATTATTTCAATTTAATCTGTACTGACTTTCCACCAGTTATTATAACGTTTGGGGATTTAAATCAGCACAAAATTTAAACAACCATAAATTTATGTAAAGAAAAAAAAATTGTTTTTATTTCATTGTGACTCCTTTAAAACTTCATAAATTAATGAATAAAAAAATTTACACCCAGTCTGTTAGCCGTACGAATTTTTAGTGGGAGCTCTTTCATACTCATATTAGAACCAGGATGTCTGTCTGTAAACGATTGTTTTTATTCGCCACACCCTGCCTAGGACATTGTGTGTTAAATTCAGCGAAGCTTTCGTGCAGAAATGGGTCGATGATGAATGCCAAAAGTGCAACACGGTTTCGATCCGGAGTTGTTGCATCCATTTCCAGCTGGGTATGGTCTGTCTAGGTTAGGATATAGAACAGTTTTGATGAATAGATTGAAATGAGGTTGAGATCCCAAGGGGTCTCTAGAACGTAGACTACAACAAGGCCCATTGTTCAGCCTCCAAACTTATGTGCAATTGCTCATAAGCCTCAGCTGGATGCCCTCATTATAAAGTTTAATATTGGTCCCTCTAACCCTCCCTACCCGCTTCATTCAGTTCTTCCAGGAGGTGGGTTTGAGCCAAACAATCTGTAACACTGTCCGGAGAAAGCCGGACAACGGCAAAGAAAATGGGTCACCGTTTCTGTCCGATCATATGTAGGTGCCCCTGAGAAATGGGTGACCAGTGAGAATTAACACTCGAGCTCTCAGGGTTGGCTTGTTTAATCTCAACAGCTTTTTTGATAAGTTTGGGTTAGGTTTACCCCGCAGTTCTTTTGTAGTTCTACCCGAAGGGTCATCTAACCAAAAACGACTGTGTTGGCTGAAATATTATAGGCAAGATGTTTTGGTGCGATCCAGATTATAGAGGGGCATGCCTTCGAGGCTGCACCTAGACTGGCAAGCCCGTCTGCTTTTTTGTTTCCGCTAATATCGCTATGACCTGGTACCCGTAGGATGAGTATCCTGTTACACCGAGAGAGAGAATTCAGAGTGGTTTTAGACTCAAATACTAGTTTAGAGGTTGTAAAGGGTGTGACAACTTCTTGATTATCCGAGTTGAGGAGTACCTTCCCGCTTCAAGGATGGCCTTGACTTTCACCTGCAAACCCGTGACGTTTACAAGGTGTATGACAATTTCCACATGAGGGTCTTCGCATAAAAAGCCTGCTTCGGTGTTTTCTTCAGATTAGGAGCCATCCGTGTAGTTAATAGGATTCTTAAATGGCTGGATATGGAATTTTCGCTTTGAAGTTGTCTTTTACTATAATTTAGAGGAGATCATCACTGACCCTATCGATGCCAGGTGAGATTGACTGGATAAATTCAAAGGTGGACTCGTGTGGATCTCTTATTCCAAAGTGAATCCAGCTTTGATTAAGATCCAGGCTTAGTGCCGATATTGATGCCTTCTTCTTAATATTGATTTACACGAGGTGTATGTTGAGGATAAAACTTACAGCAAGTAACCCTATCATATGAGTTTCCTGAAGAATACAGCAAGTAACTCTATCGTGTGAGTTCCCTCAATAATAATTTCTCATAAATCCATTTCCTTATTATATAAAACCTGCTAACTATTAAAATTCCAACTTAACCTAATAATAACTTCCCACAAATACTCTTCCCACATAAAACTTGCTTTATCATATTTCAATTCAACTCACATAAACGCCCCGTCAGCACTTTCCTAGCCGCGACAGATAAGTTTGCGCTTCTTTAAGGATGAATGATAAAAAAGTTTTTTTAAAGTAGTTAGTTTTCACTGAGGTTCCGTCGCGGAAACTTTCGCTATATTTTTGTAAAAGAAATATTTGTGAAAAAAGGGAGGAAATTAAATAAAAATCTTGTATTGTAACAGTTCTCACGGTGTTATTGTTATTTATTTTCCCCTTCCTCATAATTTTTCCTTGAGTCGCGTTAAAAGAAACCATAAGTGATAACCTCGAGAGTCCGAGTGTTGGTTGACTTTGAATCTTTCCCAATATCTTACAATGATTGGCGAAATACATTGTTTTCCACCATACTATACAGCTGTAGGTTAGTATGTGTCGTATAACGCTAATATATATCCATATATGTACATGGTATCTCGAATTAGGATGGCCATATGAAAGGAGGTGATAGATATCGGTAAGAAACGAAAAAAATTGTATGGGAGGGGGGGGTTAATTTCACCCCTCAGGGAGCCACGGGGCTTTCGAGTTTTTTTTCCAGTGTTGAGTAATTGCTTCGACATATTTCCCAATATCTCCTAGGTTTTTTAAGATATAAGATATGGAAATGAATCTTTTTATAGTGGATGGCTAATCAAAAGTCCATTAATCATGTTTTTCCTGTTATTAATGTCTTTGAAGTTATAGGCCCACAAGGCCAAAAAATATTTTTTTTTATATTCAAACGCAATTATTTAAACATTTTACTCTATTAGTTTTTCGTTTTCTTCAGTTCAGAAGAGCGCCCAATCAGTACGACACATGGCAATCTTCACAGCACTCAAAAATATTTGACTATTCTCAAATCCTAACGTAGGATGTACAGGCCTTACGTGAAATTTCTGCCATTTGCGTTTGATAAATCTTCTAAGATCTGTCGTCCTTAATTCCTCTCTAACTTTTGGGGCAGCTTCTTCGATTGTCCTTTTTAACTGATCTTCAGTTGATATTTCGACTGAAAATACCATCTCTTTCATGTATCCCCCGAGATAAAAAATCAAAAGGAGTCATATCCGGCGATCGTGGAGGTCAAAGTGTGGGCGCATAACGTCCAATGAATAATTTGTTTAAAAATTTGTTTAGTAAAATTGCAATTTATATCCTAAGCGAGTCTTAAATATTCACACCTCAGCATGAAAATGTCTTTGACCACAAACCATAGAGGATAATAAAATATATGGATCAAAATAAATTTAGAAAAATACGTATGGTTTGAAAATCTTAATATTCAAACCGCAATATTTCCAGGTAATGCAGATTACCTTCAATTAGTCCAAAAAACTGGAATTGATTTATGCTTTGCTTTAAATTTGAGGATGTGACTAATCAAGTGTACATAGCTTAGTGCAGTTGCGGTAGGTACAGTCACAAGATTTTCATTTTTTTTTCTTTTTTTAATACACTTTCGGTTTTATTACAAAAAGATTTCGCTTTGTTAACCTAGATAGATAACCATATTTCACTGTACCCTAAAGATAACCATACGTCGATTCGATGTGCTCATGTTTGAGTGGGTATATTTTGGATTATGCATATACTAGGTTTGTGAATATGGTAAAAAAAATTAAAAGAACACAACACGGTACTTCTACGAGTTATATTGATTTTTCAAAATCGATTTGTCCGATTCGACGTAGGTTATCTCTCTAGGATTAAGGTGAGAACCTTAAATTCACAAAATGGGATTCAGGAAAGACCATAAAATATTTTTGAGTGCTGAGAGCACTTATTTGGGCTCTCTTCTGAGCCGTAGAAAACGAAAAACTCATAGAGTGAAATCTTTAGATAATTGCATTTGAATGACAAAAAATTTGGACTATGAGGGCCTATAACTTCAACAGGAAAAAACATTTTACGTCTTCTTACTCAAAACTGGGAAAAAAAACTTCAAAAGCCCGTAGTTCCCAGGAAGGTGAAGATCCCATACATATTTTTTCGTTTCTTTCCGAGATCTATAACTTCCTTTCATAATGGCCATCCTAATTTGGGACACCCTGTATAAAATAGTTTGATAGTATTAATTTAAAAATATTTTGGAATCTGAAAAGTATAGGTATTGTTAATAAAAATGGTTACGACAAAAGGTCGAAACCAGACACTTTAATAGCTTTCTGAAATTTGTGAATCGAGAGAATCGGTATTTTTGAGGCCAGCCATTCCCTTTAACTCGTACACGAATTTGTCTATTTCTTTATTATTTTCGACACTCTCGTAGACCCACTTTTCGTCATCACAGCGAGCTAAAATTTGGTACACATGTTCATGTCGCGTGACAATTGAATCCAATTGAAATTCCGGTAAAAAAGTTTTCTAAATTATGCAGGATCAAGTTCCCTATCAACTGACATCATTACTTTCTCTCCGACAATGGTGAAAACTTGCAGAAAAAATCGAGGAAAATTCATGTAAAACGCTTTTCCGGAGTTTTTCCGACCAAGGAAGCGTTTGAGCGTTTTGCAACCTAAGACAAGGTTGTAGAGCGAAATGAGTTGCATAAAGTTGCTTTTGTGGAAAACTCCATGGAAAACCCGGAAAAGCGGGAAAATCATCGGAAAAACTTTCATCGATTCGATTTTCTAATTTAGTTAACGTGAAAAAGGCAGAAAATAAAATAAGTAAAAAACGAGTTTTCAAACAAAACTGAGGCCAAGTCGCATGAAAAAGTAGAAAATAAACTTTTATTCACACACAGAGGTGGACTCAGATTTTATTCGCTGACAATCACCGATATATTTCAGTAAGATCAGACGTAATAAGTGATTTGATTCATGAAGAGAAAGAATATTCCAAAGAAATGTCAGAGGTGGACTCAGATTTTTTGATTGGGACATTTCTCTTGAATATTCTTTCTCTTCATGAATCAATTCACTTATTACCTCTGATTGATCATACTGAAATATATCGGTGATTGTCAGCGAATAAAATCTGTGTTAGTTGACGAAAATTGCAATTCTCGTTGATTCATTACATTCAAACAAAAGATGGAAAAGGAAATATCTCAACAGCTATTATCAGGATAGTGCCATTAAAGGGCTATAGACAAGTATTGAAAAAAATAAATAACATAGTCATCATTTATGACCAATTTAAACCCAAAACTCTCTGGGGACTAGCGCAGTCGTCGAAACAATTTTTCCAAATCGAAATGCGAAGATTCGCATATGAGAGGTGAACTTTTCAAATTGTCATAACTTCTTTACCTAATTGAGATAACATCCAAAACAATAAGTAAAAAAATACCATCTATGATAAATAAATAATAGCCACTAAACCACCACAAATAACCAAATCAAAAGACTGAAAATCCATCCAAATCAAAAGCCAAGTGCAACAAATTGATATTTCTAAATATCAATTATCACTCTAACATCCCTCAACCTCATTTGCTCCATTTAAATTCACTCATGTGAACCCATTTATTCTCTTGCTTTTGTTAACAGAATAACAGGTGAAATTCGATACCGCCGCGTCAAGCTTGTATAAATTAAGTGGAAGTGATTAAATAATGATTTCCCTCTCATTAAAATAGTTAACTGACACGATGGGCCCGCACTATGTATAGATTGAAACCGATTAATATTGGAAATGAATAATTAATCTGGGGGCCGCCGAGACCAGTAAAAACAGTGTGTAACGTTATTCAACAAATGAATTGTGAAAATAACAAAGGTCCAATATATCTTCATTAAATATCAAATAACAAAAGCCTCTACATGCAAATGAAGTTGCGGTTCGGGCCACTTGTTTTGATCTTTATTAGATATTCGGAAATAGTATCAAAAATATTCGCTACCGTTTATCAACTCTCATATACGACGACGACGACAACGACAACAAATGGAGCTTTTCTTTTTTTGGATTCGATTTTTATTTTGAATAACCAAGCGATTTGTGACTTCTGTTAAAATTATTATGTATGTGGGCTTCAGGCTTAATGTTTGCATTGCTTTTATAGAAAAATTTAACTGCTTTTATGAGACATTACATTGCTCATGCGACCTGAATTTTAAGTATACTTTATACCTTACTATGGTTTGTAATGCCGAATTGCTATGCCGTTTTAAAGAATTTTAATTGTAAGGCAGCAGAAACCGCAAGCGGAATAATAAGTACTCTTTGAGTAATTTATTGTTGTATTTTGACAAGTTTTATGGCATTAAAACGATGCTTGTTGAAGCAACTATTATTATGGATTTTCCCTAAATATTAAACAGAAGAATACCCTTTACCTAGTTTCACAAGAATTTGTAAGTGCACATATATACTCACATGTATACTAAATTCGATTTGGAAATTGGTTTAGAAAAGTTTAATAAGCGATTAAGCTTATGAATATGTATATGAGGCCCTTACAAAATTCAAAAGTGTAGACAAAATTAACAAACAAACTGGATGTACCAAAAATCACAAATGTATGCTTAACTTCTCTTCGTATCGAATTATATAGAATTATGAATTGTAAAACTATATATCAAAGTAATTGTTCTGATTTTGCAACCTGATTGGGCTACTTCACAGATATATATATATTTTTTATCAATTTTTAACGACGATACGGTATTTTGAAATTTGAATAAAGTGACAAATTTTTCTTGGTAGGTGTAATTTTAAAAATTTATATCTCAGAATATATACATCGAAAGCCTATGAAAAGAAACGCTATTTGTTTAAGGAAACTTGAAGTTCCTGAAAAAAATTTAGCTGAGGTCCTTTTTCTGTAAATTTGTTCCCAATGACAATGCATATGTTCGTTATCCTTGTATATTTCTAAAAATCCAACCTCGACCATATCCGTGAAAGAACTTCTGAGCACTTCCTTCGAAAAACGAAAAATTCTCGAACGAAAAATTGAGTGGGAAAGAGTAATTATAGGAAGGGGGTATCAACAAAAGTGCGATAAGGACACAAAAAAGAATCCATTGGCATACTTCATCATTCTTATTAATCGAACACACTATATAAAATCTGACAACTCGGTTACATGTCATCAAAGTATTTTGAGCTCAAAATAAGAAGGAATTCCATTTTCTCCTTTCTACAGGTTCCATAAAACCCATTAAGGATTAAAACAAAAAAAACTATTACAATTTCTTTAAGAAAGACGAGAATCCCGCCTATTTTCATACCCTAGATGAAATCTATAGTGTATGACTTTGTCATTCCGTTTGTAACGCACGGAATAATGATGGTAGACTAAAATGGTTTGGACACCCACGCATAATATTAAAACTTTTTGATTTTTACATATCCGTCTGACCTTCCGTCCAGGCGTCCGTGCGCACGATAACTCGAGAATGCGTGCACTTACAGAGCTGAAAAAATCAGGCAACTCCTTCGTGAAGTTGCCATACAAAAATTTCGTTTTCCACTATATACTTGAAGACTGCCTGAGAACGTGTCGACATAGAGAGCTGAAACAGATACATGATACATGGCAATAGTACTAGCAAGTAAAATTTTACAAATGGACTAAATCGGGCATCTCCTTCTTGGTGTTGCCATATAAAAATTTATATTTTTTTACGTATACTGTAAAAAATATCAGTCCTAGACATTTATATTGTACTAAAAACTTCATCGGAATACGAAATGCTATAAAATTGGTTATAACCATTTTTTCTGTCCGACGAACCGTTCTAGAAATATATGCGAAAAACCACTTCAAAAATCAAACTTGCGCAGAAATTATATACGGGCATTCATCTAGGGTATCATAAGAATTGGTCTGAGACTAATTCTAGCTTTTTTACTTGTTTTATCGGACTTAGGAGATATACTATATATTATTGTTTTCACGATCGAGGGAAAAAACAGAGAACTCATTTCGGCACATAAACGTATTTGTAAATTCAAGCAACCTTGTACCTACTAGAGTTTTCAAAATGTAGATACTAAATGGTAAGTTGCGAGGTCATTTTGGAAATTTCCTTTTTTTCCTTCTTTTTTTTTCTAACATGAACGCATCGACGATACTTATATCGATATTCTTCCATTTATTTTTTTTTTGCTACTACACTTTTCTTCAAAATTTGTATTAAATCCAAGGTGTTGAGTTATATACCAAGACGTTAGAAACAATACAATAATATCCTTCATGCCCGAGAGGAACTATACTTACAAGCTTTGGAAAACTTATAAGACAGATTTTCTTCTATTTAACTATCGGAAGCTTCGTAATTTAACTACTAAAGCCATTTATGATGCCAAGAAAAAATTGTTTACTTGTAAACTTGATTCATCTCTTCTATCTATGCCTGTGGAAGAATATTAAAAAGACCTTGGTCTTCGAAATTCAGCTCCAAATTGTGATATTGATCCTAAAGTACTCAACAACTACTTTGTGGAGGCCTCTATTAGTGGAGATGGCAATAATGAAAGTACTGCTATGAATAACTTAGGAAAGGTAATAATATTAGTTTTGAGGGCTTTCCACCGACTTTACGATTAGTGTAGAGGATATAATTCTTGCCATTAAATAGGTCAAATCGGATGCGATGGGTGTTGTTTCTTGCGTATGATTTTACCATTTATTATTCAACATTTGACGCACATTATAAATACTTGCATTACACTATCTAGTTTTCCTTCGCTATGGAAACTTGCAAAAGTTACTCGAGTAATAAAAACCCATGCCCAAAATGTAAAGAAGACTGTACTTCCATTTTGCTTAGAGGTTATTCTGTAATCAGACCAGACAGTCCGGGTTCCATTGTCATCACAGTATACAACAACGTCACTCCTCTACCTTACTGATTATATTAGATGCAATTATGATAATCGTCTGGCGTCAGTGTTTGTGCTAATGGATTTTTCGAAAGCTTCTAACAGTATAAATTTTAACGTATTATGTTATAAACTGAAAACGAAGTTCAGCTTTGCCAGTAAAATTAATATATTCTTTTTAAGTTATTGTTATCAGAAAGTAGTTACGTCATCCTTAGAATCGGATTACAAAGTTATTCCCTCAGGTGTTCCGCAAGGCTCACTACTTAGTCCTCTTCTATTTTTATTGTATATCAAAAATCTACCGCAATGTGTACATAATGCAAGTGTTCAGATTTATGCAGATAATGTTCAACTTTCTGTATCCACTTCCTTGTTATCTTATCAGATTAAATGGAACTAAATCCCATAAATTTGGGATCTGCACATTGGTAAAATCGTGGGACGAACTTACGGTACTCTCCGTCAGCTAAGGTTTTATGCAAAATATACTCTCCAGGCCATTAGGATACGGGGCGGTTTAAAGCCTTAATTATACCTATTTATATGGCTGTCAGATGTGGTGTTATTTAAACAGTATCAGTTGAAGAAAGTTAAATGTAGCGTACATTTCATGTGCGCGGTGAAAGATCGAATTGGAATATCATACTGCCCTTATAGTATTCAAGATATGCAAGAATTATGTGCCACATTATTTACTCGTAGCTTTCAACTAATTATACTTCGTAGTAACTACATGTATAGTACAAAGTGTCAAACTTTCGAACTCATTGCCTACTACCGTTAAACGTGCAACAAACTTAAACAGTTTTAAAAGATCAGCTTTTAATTATATTTCAAATGTCATTTAATTTTTTTTTTACATGAATGGCGTATATGTAAATTTAGAACGATTCAGCCATTCCTCTTTTTTTTTCTTGTGATACTTATTTCTATTTTAAACTTATTGTATTTTTTTTCTATTTCTCTTTAAGTAATGAACTTTTTTACTATATTACTTCATTAGTTTTGTTTGATTGTAGTAAGTAGTAGCCTTAAGTATTTTTTGTCTCTCCTTATGTTATTGATAATTTTATCGATTGATGAAATGTGTATTACAAGTAATTACATGCAAGAGAGCCTTACCTTAAATGTAATGTATTAATAAAGCAATTTCAATTTCAAAAGAAAAATTATATGGACGTCAGTCCTTAACTCAGCGAAGATTCGATCAATTGGAAAACTTTGAATTTAGCTAATTAATCGCTATATTTCGTACAAAAGAAAACACACGGACAAGTTCAAGAATTATTCTCACAATAATTTCTTCAAAACAACGCATTGATTGCGGAGAAAAAACGTCAAAAGCTGATTCTTAATATTTAACAAATTAACGTTCAATGTCTTGGTTTTTTCTCGGAAACCAGACCAGTTCTTTCACCACACATCCTTTCTTATTACGTACCACATCGATAGTATCCTATTCCGGCTCTCCTCAATAAAAGTTTAATTTATTTGCGAAAAAAAAAGGTCAAGACAAGCGCGTGAGATTTTCAAAAATTTGAAGTGACATTTTTTTGTAACGGATTTGACGGGGAACGCCTCAAAAGATGAAGATGCGGCGGACGAGTATTGCTGCTCCAAAGGTTTCAAGCATTGTGTGTTCTCTTTTATCATCTGTCATCAATTCAATTGTTAGCATCAATTTTGTAATGCCAGTTTTTCTCATTATGGGAGAAAAAAAAAATTTTTTTTAGCTCTATTTATTTTTTAAATTAAAATAAAGAAGTGAATAATAAAATTCTTTGCTTCTATAAAGTTATTTTATTTTTCTATTTATTTAATGCAAATAATTCAGTGTATGTAGATGAAATCTAAAGGGTATACATACTAAGTTCGTCATTCTGTTTGTACCGTATAGAAATAGTTATGGTGGAACAAAATGGATTGGACACCCATCCATGCATAAAATAAAAGTTATTTTTAGTTTTGCATGTCAGTCCGTCCGTCCGTCCGTCCGTCTTCACGATAACTCGAGAGTGCGGGAGAAGCTGAAATTTTGCACACGGGCTTTTTAGAAAAAAAAAAAAAAAAAAAAAAGTAAATTTAAGTTCGAAAATTCGACAGATCGAGTAATTCAGTCGTAGAGTTGCAATACAAAAATTTCGTTTTTCACTATATATTTGGACAATACCTGAGAATTCTTCAACGTAAAGAACTGAAATTTTGTACATAGCATTTTCATAAAAATATAATTTCTAAAATGGAGTAAATAGGCAACCCCTTTTTGGTGTTGCCATATATACTGTGAAAATAATAATTCCTATATGGTATTAATGTACCGAAAAGTTCGTCAGAATATGAAATCCTATAAAATTGATTTTAACAATTTTTTCTGTCCGACGAACCGTTATAGAAATATATGCGAAAACCCATTGCAAAAATCAAACCTGCACAGGCAGGTCACCATCACAGAGTTGGTTTTAGACCAATTCTAGCTTTTTTACTTGTTTTATTAAAAATTTTCTATTTTATTATTTCAAATTCATTTTTAACAGCAATGTATTTTACAATTGTTGTATAATGATATGAAAATTAATTAATGGATTTTCTATTGTGACAGTTATCCCAGCAAACATTTTCTCGGGTTATCGCATTCCCGAGAAATTCTCGAAGAGCAACAATTCCATAATTTTTCGGTTTTACAAATTTTTCTCGACATATGGCCTTCAGGTTCAGAGAGCTTGCAGTATAATCCGAGAATTTTTCGTTTTTACGAATCTTCTCGAAAAATTACCCTTTCAAAAGAATTATCAGTACATGATTTTTCAGATTGTGTATGACAATGCATGCGTGCCAACAGGATTCTTTTCAAGCATTTGGCCGAAAAAAAGTTAAGTGAGTGCAATTAAGTGCAATTGATTGAAATTAAAATTTGCATTTGGTAAATGTTTCTCATAGTTTGGTTTTCAATTGGATATCGAGTAGTTTTCACAAATCATAGTTTACTCGTTTATCCAATTCGAAATCGAATAGTTTTTACGAAGAAATCTCGAATACATATGACCCTTATATATAGCACCAATACACGAAGAATCTTCGAAAGTCTCAAAAAGACGCATCGATAACGAGTCGTTATTTTATTTTGAATAAGCGATTCTTTTCCTTCATTTTCGGCTCGAGATCGTATCGAGAACGACTTCGAGAACGAAGTTAAACTTCAATTGAGCGGGTCGATTCCGATTCGATCTCCAATCGTAATGTTTGCTGGGATTCTATATAAAAGCTTTATGTACACTAAGATTTTAAATACATACATTTATGTTTTCTACGAAAATTTACTTTTACACAGTGTCCGTGAATTTGATTGTATTTTTATATGTATGGTCTACAGTTATTGTTTATGCTGTTTCTTAATTTCAAATTCATAGCTTTTCCAAACTTTATATTCTTTTAAAATTATTTATTAATATTATGAATTATATATATGTACATATGTAGGACGCTACAACGAGTTCAAGGATTATTCATACAGTTTTTTCTTCAAAAGGACCCACTGATTCCGAAGAAAAATGTAAAAAACTATAAATTGTAAGTCGACTTTTGTCAGTAAAAAGTTATATATTGGTACATTAAACTTGCTGAAGATTGTATAGTGCACATTAACGACGATATAGAATAAATAGAATAAATTCATGCTCTTACCAAAGCTAGATATAAGCAGTTACTGTAGCTTGTGTCTTAGGGTCGAGGTAGCTTTTAATAATTATTTCTGGTTGATATATTTATGTACTGCGTAGATTTAACCATGTTTTTTTGGTGACAATTCGTAAACTTTTTCAATTCACATCTGCCCGGAACAGAAAGATTACGATTCGAAAGTTCCACAAATCAGTCGATCGATAAGAAAGAATTTATACTTTGTTCATTAAATTAAATATCACTTATCTGTAATTAGCTTCAATTCCTATTATAGTTTTCATCATAGACTTTTGTTTACCTGAAATTCTTCCAGAGATCTTACGGCTTTCAAAGCTCTTATGGAAGTAAGTTGTGATCAAACTTATCGCTATAATGTTCATATTTCACGTAACATGGATATCTGTAGAGGTGCATTCGATTCTGTACAACAAAAAACTTTGAATATTCATGTTTAGTTCGGAATGGAACGTATTTGTCGTAAAGTTTTCTAATATCAACTGAACATGTTTCTATGTAACCAAAAGAAATTGTTCTAGCCAATGATAATAATTTTTCAATAATATGACCTATGCTGAAAGGTTCTATCTTGATCCTTGTATACAATATTTATCATTTTCGACATGCTATACCCTAAAAGCTATTCTAAAACATAAAATTCAAGTTGGTATTTAAATTTTACGAGAAAATTATACTTGTTAGATATATATATGTATATTCATACATTACAAATGTCATTACACCTCAACCTACTACAGAAATCCCAAGACCTAATTTCGACTGTTTTACAAACATTTTCACTCATATTTTAACCCAATTACCGAAAATCTACACACATACGGTATCCAATTTTGTTATAAATCTTTCCTCACACCCATAACAACATATGTCACCATCAGAAAATAGTGTCAAGCCTCAAGGAGTCCTTTTTATATAACTACATACATACATTCCTACATATATGTACATAAATACATTTAAGGTTCCCTAACTACATATCTGAAGCAAATAAGTAATACCCTAATGTCAAGTTTCTTGTACGATATTTATCCCTTGAAACCTTAAAACTTCTTCCAACGGATATTGCAGCAAAACATCTCAATGTCCTGCTATAGGGCCTTACTCTATAACAATAAATTAGATGGGAAACGGCTTTAATTAGGTATCTGCTATCAGAGCATGAAAGTGCGTCGTTTTTAGGAGCCTTAACTAACCTTATTTTGCATGGTCGTTTATAGTGTATCCCACTCGAAAATTTACTTACCGGAACACAAGCAAAAATTACTAAGAAAAAAACAAAAAACAAGAAATGAGACCCAGAAAGGCTTTTGGATGACTTTAAATAACCCTTTAAGTCGGCAGTTGCCCTACATATATGGTGATGGGAAGTATACATGTATGTTTCAGTGTTAGATTTGAAAGGATACATTACATGAACACTGACAAATATTTACATGGGAAATTAGTACAGTAAACCACCTTAGGATTTGTACAATAATAACTACAATTTGTTAATGGGAAAAGTACATAAGAATTTCAGATCTGCCGTAAGTAGGTTCAGGTATTAGTTAAAAATAAATGAGAATAATAATAAATAACAAAAGTAAGATTAAAAGAGAAAAAAAAAGTAATAAAAATAAATAAGGGAATAGAACTATTATAAAAAATAAATAAATTTAGTATTGTGAATAATGCCCATGATTGGCGGTGATAGACAGCGAAGACGAAAAAGAATTGTCAAAATGGCATCACTTTTGTAAAAGTCAGTATTAAAACAGAATGTGAATTAAAATTGAGATTCGTTCAAATGTACATAATTTATTTTTCACCTATGCAACGAAGGATTTACACGATTTTGCTATGACAATACAAAATGCTAGCTTGGTGAAGACAAGGTTCAGTAGAGATTTGAATTAGGCAAAGGTGTTGATGTGGAGAAATCAAATCTTATAAAAAAATTAAATTATCTTTGAAGTTTTAAGACATACTTACGAAATTTAATAAATTTATAGTTTACCTGAAATAAAAGAAAAAATTAAAATTAGAAATCAAATAAAAAACTGGTGAAATTTTAATGAAGATAATTTTGATTATTTTCTTTTCATATGACAAAATGAAATTTTAATAGATACAATCTAAATTTAATAAGCTGAATTTTTATGAGAAAACGAATTGAAACTTGTTTTAGTTTCTTCTTCTTCATCATCCATTAGATATTATAACATAAATATGACTAGAACCACTAAATAAGTAATAGGCCGTTCCACGATGTTTCGACCAACTTTCTAAAGTTGGCTAAATGTTTGTCATCTTTTATTGTCTTATATAAATAATTAAATTAAATATTAAATATTTTTTTAAAAGTCTGCTTATTGATTGCGAAAGCTACAACTCTTTCAAAATAGCAAAAAACATAAATTTTTATCCTTTCAACCAACCTTCAAAAATTCACATTTCCGGTTATACTATACATAATCCGATTTTACTGATCCGCGGCGTTTTAGAAAGTATGAATTTCAGGTTTTGAGAAAAAATAACTGCGGTGGAATTTTTGTACAAAACAAAACGGGAATAAAAGTTGTCCTTTATCCTTAAAAAATTCATTGATTGATGGGACATGTGGCGATTTTCGGCTTTTTCATATCTTGAAGACCTAAATCTAAGATATCTGTAAAAATTTCAACTTTGGCTCTCCATGGATTAACATGCTATAATTTTTTTAGTGAGAAAAGTCCGAGAGAAATCACATGTTGTATGGAGTGGGGACAGAGTTAGTAATTATGAATTATGTGATGTCATAAATAATATTGTAACGACTTTCTCTAACTGTGACCCTGATGGTAGGTGTTGTACGGAGCTCTGGGGTAATCCAAGGTTTGAATGATTGTAAAAGTATAGTTACAAAAATAAAATGTTTCTTTTATTCTTCAAATTTTATCCTATACCGTTTAAACTCTTTTAATATTTTATTTATTGATAAATACTAAATTCAAATACATTACTCGAAGAGCGATTCAGATTTTGTACACTGGAAAACTGATGGAACAATCAGGTAGGATACCAACTACGGCCATACGGCAGGGCATATGAAGAGGAAAGTGGTATGAGAATGTATATAACTACAGCTATACGGCGCGACAACTATAACAAGAATGTAAAGTGGGAAATCAACTACAACCGTACGGCACGACAGATGGAGGAAAAAGTGATAGGAAACAAATCTAGCTGCAGCCATACGGCACGGCAGCTGGAAGAAAACTAATAGCTACAACCATACTGCGCGACAGCTATTTAGGAAGGTAAGGTTGGAAGCCAACTACAGCCATACTACATGGCAGCTAAGCACTCAGAAAGGTAAGGTTGGAAGCCAATTAAAGCCATACCGCACGGTAGCTGAAAGAAAAGTAATATGGGAACATAGCTACAGCTAACAGGCACGCCAGCTACTCAGGAATGTAAGGTTGGAAGTCAACTACAGCCATGCGGCACGGCAACTGGAAGAAAGGTACCGCAAGAACCTTAATCGGTTAAGTCCGGAAACAGACTGGTTTTCAGGCCTTCTTGTACTGAAACTTATATACCCTCGAGGAGCTGGAAAGCTCTAAAGCTTCATTTAGCTTTATTGAGGTGGCGAGGCAGATTTACATGCGAACATAGTAAATCAAGGCTGTACATATTTAGTAATGTTAAAACAGCGCGCGGTATCTTCAGTTTTACAAGAAAGTCAGATAAAACTAGATATTTACTTATGAACGAATCAACTGGTTCGTTACAATATTTTCAGTGAAATATGTTACTAAGGCGGGGGGAGATAAAAAAAAAACACAAGACTTAAAATTTAAAGTGTAATTGTTTATGGTAAAATTCATAATTATACTTAATAACTTTTCAGTGATTTTGTATATGGAATAATCGTTTTGTTATACATGTATGCGCTTCCCTCTTGTAAATACACATCTGTACTTAAAAACTTACATTAACTATGTAAAAGTAGCTAACTAGAACTACACATGTATAGTTTTATAGATCTAACATAGTTCTGAATTTCTGACTAAAGGTACATATATGTATAAGCAATGACTTCAGGATCCAGGATTATTCATTTTACGAGTTTAATACGAAAGCGTGATAATTTCAATAGTACAAATGTATTGTATATGCAATCCTTTTGGTGTTCGATCTCATAAAACAAGAAAAAAGGAGTAGGGCCAGTATTGTTTTGGATAATACAGTGAATGCTTTCATTAAATATAAAGAGGAAATTTTGTTCTACATGCAGGAAAAAACAAATTTCAGTACCAATCCCTGATTCATTAAATACTGAAGTGTCCGACACTGGCTTAGAAATGTCTTCTGGACCCACTCGTACCTCGACAGATATCGTAGACAATGAATCAGGTTCAATTCTTTGAACGAATGTATGAATATAATAATAGCAAAAAAACTATTCAGATTGAGATACGAGGACGTTCCAACTGTGGTATATTTTTTTGAAAACCTTAAACCAAAATAAGAACAAGCAGAAATAAGGAGACCAAGCAAGCCTTGTTGTTACTAGTTCTGAAAAACTGGATGCGACAAAAATAGTGGACGAGTTCCGCAGTACGTTATTATATATTACAACAACATCGAAAAAGCTATAAGAAGAACGCGAGCAATCAACACAGATGTTTGGAAGATCATGTTTTAAAACTAATTGAAAAGCTCTACAGCTGTGATGAAATCAACATGTTAATGGCTGAAAAGAGAGACTTTGTGATCCGTGAGGGTAAAGTTTTTTTTTTGTAATAGGTATTATACACAATGAATCAATTCTTATTCATCTTCTACCTTTCACATATTATTTAAGATCAATGGCCAAAAGTACCATCTTCGACCAATTTATGAGAGATATGCTGGAAATTCAAGAAAAATTTAAAAGCGATGATCGCGCAAGCTGGGGTATTAAAAAGAAGAATTTTGCACTTTCGATTATCAATATATATTGCTCTTGTGATGTACAATCCCCACTATGATTGAACTGCCAAGACAAATCCTAAATATTAGAAACTGAAGAAGGTTTTTGAAAATGATTTCGAGATCAATTTTACCAAAAACACCAGTGAATCTATACCGGAGAGGTGAAAATTGAGTTTGTCGAATACTTCAAGCATTTATCAAGTTTATTACGCCATGTTTTCTTGGCAGAAAAACCAAATCAGTACTTCAAACAAGATATGATATTATTCGTTTTTTAAGAAAACTATTCCTTTTATGTATATTGGACGTTGTCCAAGGATATCACTGGACTAATGACCCGGATAGAAAAGTGTATGTAGAGCACAAATTTAATTATAATTATAGTGACTGCTTAAAGAACAACACTATGGCTGTACATTTTTTTAATAGCATCTTATTAATTTTGAAATTTGGAAATTCTCTTACTTCCACGATGCATCGGCGGTCCAATACAAAAACCGGCAAATGTATACAATATATCAGAGTGCACAAAGAGGACTATGGCGTCGGTGATGCAGAATGGAACTTTTTTCCGATTTCTTATGGAAGAAAATATGTATGCTATGTACTAAGAAGTATGCTCACACGCCTATATTCTGTAGGGCTTATCTTCGACAAGGACATATTACAATACCATTAGAACTATACGAAGAGCCGACTGTCTAGGACAATAAAAGTCTAGTCATAAAATTTAAAGTTACCGGAGTGAAAATAAGAAGAAGGCGGTGATGTATTTTGTCAATGATTCAATTTATTTATCACTTTTAGTGGCAAATTTCACTTAAAAACTATGCCTAAAAATTTAACGAAATTTTAATTTGACAGTTCAATGTATTTTAAATGCCAATAAGCATCAATTCTGTCTATGAGGAAGTGCCAGGAATTAATACGTCCCAGAACGATCTAATGGTGGAAATAAATTATTAAATTTATATATTTTCAAGGATGAAGCTCCGCTCAGAGCGCCGATCTGTCTTCCACGATTGCTCAATACGCAAAATGATTTTGAAAGCTAAATGCTTGGTTTATATAATATTGGATGTCAATGCTTTCCAACTGGTAATGTGATGGAGAGCTCTGTGTATATTTACAAGGAAGTATATACGAATGTGCACTAGACTCACTACTTCTAGTATTGTTGTAAAAATATACTAGAATCAAAATTTCAATATATATCAATATCAATACTCTCAATATGAAATATGCTAGGCCTAATACTCCTAGTTTTGGTGTACAAGACCTAATTTGGGGTTAGTACTGCGGATCTATCTAAGTTGACTGCTCAGAACGCAATGGTTATTTCCATTTGTAGCGCTCTATTTACATATGTCATGGCAAATGTACAGGATAAATAAAGTTTTAGAAAAAAGTTGAAAAACGGTTACGTGGGTGAGCTCCGGCGATGCCAATTTTCTCTCATGACTGATGACAATTATATTTATGTATTGGCCGCTGATACTGAGTTTTTTATTTTTATTTTGCTTTTATTTCAATAGTTTTTAGGAATTTATGAACTGAAGATGGCATGCAACCTGTGAAAGTATGTGATTTTGTGGTATAGTCCCAGATCATACCCAGCTTAGGTACCTTTTTGTAGATATTTATTTGAAATTTGGTATTTGTATTTTCAGGCTGAACCCTTGCTGCGGGAAAATACAGCATGTTCTTCAAGAGATCCAATCTAAAATTGCAGCTAACAACAAGAATAATGCACTAAATAGTCCCATTTTCCACAGGACTGGTCAAGATGCATGGTCATTTTTAGGGTTCCGTACCCAAAGAGTAACAGCGGGAACATTCTTACTCTTCTTACTAATACTTCGCTGTCCGTCCGTCAAAAGCTTGTATCTCATGAACCGTAATAGGTAGACAGTTGAGATTTTCACAGACTGTGTTTTTCTATTGACGATATAACAACAAATAATAAAAATAAAATTAAAGGGGGCCCTCCTACAAGAAACGTGATTTTTTCGGCGTTTTTTCCTCGTTTTATTCTCATTAATTATTATTATCATAAGTAGGCATTTTTTTTTTTCTAATGATTTTCAAATGACAGCATTATTTTGTCACATGATGCCTACTCTCATTTGAAAAAAAAAATAAAAATTACGTAGTGTTAAATTTTGCGCGAATCATACTCGCACTTGGCCGGTTGTGATTTAAGTAATTATAAATTGCACCATAAATAATTACAAACTTTTAATTTTAATTCTTGTTTTTCTTTCTTTGGAAAAGGAAAAAAAAGTAAAACTTTTTACAAAACGTAAAATTATCATCGTTAATTTTTCACGGAAAGCAGGAAATCTATTGATTTCGCCATACTAATTATTGAGATCCCTTGTTTTTCGTAAAGGTCTAATAAAAAAAGTTTTTTCAATTACTCAATTCCATGTCTATCCCACTACTTTCCTTCCCAGCAAACATTTTAGCGAATTTCGTTTTAAGCGAAATATTCTCGAATTCTGAAATTCGAGGTTACTTCGAGAATTCTTCGTTTAGGTATGTGTATCTGTCGGAAATATTCCCGGATTCCGAAATTCGGGATTTCTTCGAGAATTCTACGTTTAACAGTGTGTATCTGTGGTAAAAAAAAATTTTTTTCACGCTTGCTCAATTCTGAATTAAAGTAGATTTTCTGTAATTTTATTCGAGATTTGTTGAAAAATGTCATTTGTGATCTAAAAGTGCAGTAAAGTGGTCATTTAATAAAAGTGGTTAGCGGTCTGTGTATTCAAAAATTGCATTTATAATTTCGGTAAGTACTCAAAAGCTTTCTTCAAATAAAATAAAATCGTAAAAAAAAAATCTAAGCCTAAAGTTTAAACTCTTTTCAATTTTTGTTTCTCTGTTAATTGTTTCCTGGAGAGGCTTTATTTTATTTTTGTTTAAAGAATAATTTTTATTTTTATTAATTTCAAATACATATATAAATTTTATCAGTCAGTTATGATATTTTCAATTACTGCAGAAAATTCCTTCTAAATTTGATAAATTTGTTAGACAATATTTATTTTTCAACCCCACAGAAAAGTATTAAATTTATCGAATTTTAAAAGAATTCTGCAACATATGAGCAGAGCTTCCATTTACTCCTATTCTTTACTTGACCAACATGATTTCATTTAATTGTGAGTTTACTGAAATGTTTTAAATCTCATACGAATATCTGTTGATTTTAATTTGAGAAAACGAATTAGTCGCGAATCGTTATCGAATCGTAATTACAAATCGCTATCGAATGGTTATCGAATCGTTATTACGAATCATTAATGAATCGTTACTACAATTCGATATAGAATTTTCCTATTAGTCGTGCCCGGATCGAAATCGAAATCAAACTCTGCTAAAACGAATCGCTTTCGATTCGATCTCGAAATGTTTGCTGGGTAAGAACTTGTACAATCTGACTAGAAATACATAAATGAATGGCAGCGTGTGTTAAAAGTACTGAACTACTCCTTCATGAGACCGCCCAGCAAACATTTACTCGAATTTTCACATTCGTGAGAAGTTCTCGAACAGTAACAATCCGAGAATTTCTCGTTTTTATGAAATTCTCTCGACATATGGCCTTCAGGTTCAGAGAACTTACAATATAATCCAAGAATTTTTCGTTTTTACGAATCTCTCTCTCTCTCTCTCTCTCTCTTTCAAAAGAATTATCGGCATACATGATTGTTCAGATTGTGTATGACAACGCAAGCGGTCGAGTGGCATTCCTTTTGAAGTATTCAGCCGATTGTTTGATTGTTTATTTCCAAGTGGATATCGAGTATATAGCTTTAACAAAGCACACTTACTCGTTTACCCAATCTCGAATACATTTATTACCCTTATCCGATTCGAATTAGCGCTCCTTTTCTTTCGTTTTCGGCTCGAGATTGAGTCGAGAATGACCTCGAGATCGAAATCAGACTTCAATTGAACGAGTCGCTTCCAATTCGATCTCTGACATCACAAAACTTAGCTTATCAACATTCATGTTTATCATATACAATTCTTGGCATAATATGATCGCCTTCCCGTTCTTTCTATAGTAGGTAAAAAATTGCCATTATTTTTAATGTTAAATTATATCTTCCTCCGATTCTCTGTAACAATAATAATTCTTTAAAACAAAAACAATTATTTCTACCCATTGTATGTACATCTCTAGCCGAATTTCGTAAGCCTTTGCTTCGAAGCTGTTTCTATATCAATCACTGACACAGAAAATTATTTTACGCGAGTGTCAAAAGTTTTTTTTTTTTTTTTTTAACAATAAATCAGAAGTGCATAAATATTTTGAATAATTTAAGAGAAATATTTTTGTGAAACATACTCCACAGTCCGCAGATTATATAAAAAGAAAGAAAAACCCCCAAAAACATAAATAAATCACTATCGTCACACACATCGGTGAGCCTGGTTGTTGGAGGGGGAGGCAATTATTGTAAAATATCTCCACCCATCAAAAAGTCCATTCAAATTTAATCATAAATATCAGATGTATGTGTCTAGCTGAAATTAATTGCTGACACACACACATATGTGGGAAATTGTGGATAGCAGATGGAGCACCCGGAGGAAGGAAGCAGTGCATAGGTTTTATCAATTCAGAACATAATTTCGGCGTATAATTTCGGTTAGTTCGGTGTTGAAAATTTATTAAATTCTACTTCTTGAAACTGGTTTAGGTTTTTTTTATTAAATTAAATTGGTTCAGAGTTTTTTTTTTTTTTTGTATATCTAATTTAAAAAAAAACAATTACAGTAATATTTAAGAAATTTAAATAGCTTAGTTGATTGTAGTTATAAAAATACGGCAATAAGAAGAAGAATTCAAAATTTCAATTGTTGTCTATTATGTAGATCTTCGTAACCAGGTTGAAGAAATTAAAAAATCATAAGATGATTTATAAATCTTATAGATCTTAGATATTTCCGAAGATTACATTCGAGGTCTACGAAAAGACGGAGCATGAGAAATACGTCGAAACTTGTAAACACAACTGCAAATAGAATTAGATGATTTTTTAGATTATTAAGAATATAGCGAGGAGTAAAAAAGTTCGCATCGATATTTTACCAATTTGAGATACAAAGAAAGAGACTATAGAGACTTTCATTATAATCTACAATCCATTTCATCCAAATCCATTATTAAACTCCAACTGTTCCTGAGCACCTCCTAAATGAATTTTCCCAAATCAGGATCAAGCTAAATTATCTTCTAGTAACTAAAAAAATGTAGGTAGGGTCACGTCATGCTTTCATCAAAATCCTTACGCAAAATTTTCATAATAAAAATAACAAATGTACGAGATTTATCCGTTTTTTTTTTTGTTTTTCTAAGATAAGGAACGAAGATCGTTATTTATTCATGAGATATGGGTCCTCACTACGACCAACCGACCTAGAAGGATAATAGGTATACATACATAGTTGGCATAAATACATCCATATATAGCTTTCTGTATTTAACAAAGTAAAAACAAAATCTCATTGATAAATAGGCCCTAAAATAGAGCATTAAGGAACGCCAGCTGGTACATAAAGCAAGTTAAAAAAAAGACCCCATAAGAATGAATATCTTGGAAGCGATTGTTTAAGAAGAAGGTAACACTTTTAGTGACATGAAGGTAAATTAAATTTCGTATTAAGTTTTGCTTTAAAAAAAATGGAATAGCAGCAAAACTAGAAAATTCGAGATTACGTTACCCACGAATGGTTGAGTCAATACAACAGGTATACCAATTGACCTACCGATGATTAGCCTTATCGTAGTTACCATTAGTGATACCGCCTCTTAGAGGTCATATCGGGATTGTCAGATACAATAATGCATCTGTGCTATCCATTTCGGAACCTTTTTTTATCCTAGCTTATTCGCTATCTCATTGCCATAGTACTATGGCCACCATAAGGTTATGGTCACTTTGTGCTGAATGGGAATCTTCTCTAGGCTGTCTGTCCATAACTGCACAAGCTTTGATTTTACCATCACAGCATCTTATGCCTTAATGGCCATTTAGCTGTCAGTATATATGCAAATGTCTAAATTTTTAATCTCTACACACAGTAGATACCAGTTTGGGTGAAAGTCCACCAATTCTGCCCTAAAAGCACTACGTTTGTCAGGCAATTTTTATGACTCGTTCCATTTTCATTTGGTAAAGTATAATCCCACTCCGATGTCTGTACTTGTCTTCGACCCATCTGTAAAAATAGATATGTCTGCTCTTATAATTCCTTTATTCCCCTACCAGTCACTACTAGTGAGAATCAATGTATTGAATCCTCTTCCACTAAAGTTTGGCCCTAGAGCTTGGGAGTTTGTTACTATATTCCAATCAATGCAGTCTATTGTACACACTATCTCTCTTTCCTTCCACCAACCCATTGCTTTTATCCTAACTGTTCTGGAAGCCTGTTGAGGTATATCCAACAGATGTTCTTGGGTGTTTTACATGTGTACCTGTCAAGAATGGCTGGCTCAATCATAGGGCGATCTGCACGCACAGATTAGTTATTTAAGCGACAATCAGCGCCCTCAAGAGACATTACTGCCTCGTTGAGTTCCAGTCTGGTCTGTGCATGCTTCGCGTTCTTACTTGCAGAAGTGAGATCTCTCGAAAATCTCTATCCGTTCCTTGGGTCCCGGTACCCGATTGATATAGCGTAACTCCACGCTGAGATCACATATTTTAGCATGCATAACGTAGACGATCAATCATACTTTCCAATCCTAGGCCATTGTATGTCTCAGACGACATCTCCTGTGATCAGAAGAATGAGCACCTATGCTCTAGACTCTGATATCTTTCTACCTATCTACCTTATCGGGATGAAAACCAATTTTTCCATGGGCATCCTATCCCGTGGTTCCAGATTTGGCATAAGCCAATCTCTTGTTCAAGCTGCGTAAACAAAGTCCATAAGGCAATGGATACCTAGTCCCAGTAGATTCTCCATGCAGATTCTTTAAAATTGAGGCTTAATTCCATTAGTGCTGCCTATAAAGAGACAGCCTTCCAGCAGGGACGACTACAAGGACCCTACAAAATCTGAAGAGCCTAGAGATTACAGTTGTAATCTTATAATTGACTATGATTACTAGATTGCATAAGTTATTAGTACACATGTATGACATTCTTCTAATGCATCAAGTTTATCAAAATTCAGAAATTGTGATTTAAGCATTTTTCACTTTAAGCAAGCATGCATAAGTTTCCCTTCACCGTTCACTAAGGCAACATTTCGTGTCACAGGCTTCTTTTCCGCACCTTCAGTAAAGGTTTATTAGCAATAGATCAAGCATTACCACCAATTCAGCCGCGCCTTCAACCAGACTATGGATGGTACCATAACATAACGTCGGTCTTTATATGGCTGGTGTACATCCATCCTATCACTTAGGGTTTACGATCCTAGCTAACACCAACAAATTTGTTATACTACGTGTAAAAATCCACACTGGCTTTTTTTACGCATTCCAGTATATTATTTCTGCAACTCTTACCTAGGGTCGGATTCTGTCTCACGGAGAGTTGAGTAGTTTGGGAGATCAGAATTATCGTTTTCCCCGATTAAAACTGCATAGCTCTCCATTCGCGTTTCTCTAGAATACTTGGGGAGTTAGGGAAAACGTGAGATGTGTCGCAATATTGAAGGACGGCTAACTCTGTGTGGGAGATTCGTAGAGCATTGGGGGTATTCCTACGGATTTATGATCTAGTACAAAAATATAGGTGCACAATTTCTGGGGGAGGGGTTTTTAGGAATGGAGGGGTTATGTCAGGCCTTACTGGGGGTTGTCCAAAATACGTCATGTTTGGTATCAAATTAAAGAGGGAGGAGCGGGTAATCGAGTGGTGTAGTTTGTTTTTGATCATTTTAACATAATAACTGACTTTTTTTGCACTTTTTTTTTATTTGTTTATTTTTTTACTTTTTTATTTATTTTTCATTTTTTTATTATTGTTTAAATATACAGGGGTGGCGAGCTAATTAGCACACCTAACGATATAATTTATTTATAAGGATAAAGAGCAAAGAAATACTTTAATTTAAGAAATTCTAATTCAATATTTGACGTCGCACGTAAGTTCGTCCATCAGGTCCACTCAGATTAAATTTGGATTCATCACTCCAGATGAAAGAATTCCAAAATGATTGACATTTGGACCGATGGCTTCTAGCGAAAGCTATTCGTTTTCTTCGATTACCTTGTGTAACCTTTGGTTTCTTGAGACTCTGACATCCTCGGAGATTATGTTCGAGTCACCGCTGTCTGACAGTCCTGGCAGAGATATTAACGCCATAATTTTCTTCCATTCGGGCTCTTATTTCCACTGAAGTGTCGAAAGGCTCTCTAAGAGCATGCCTGTCCTCTCGTTTGGAAGTTTTTCTCGGCCTAGATCGTCTCAGATTCTCAAAAGTTCCATGATTTTGGTAGTGTTTGAGAGCATTTTGCACTTTTTTTCTCGAACAGCCCATGGTTCTGGCGATTTTACTGATGTTTTTTCCTTTTGGAACAAATTCCAAATTAGCCTCCTCTTCCTTAGTAGAACAATTTTTTTTTTGCCCATAACTATTCTGAATCCGAAAATAACGCTCGAAAAATTAACTAGCTACAAAATAAAATTGTATTCCAATGAAGAAATAAAATAACTTCAAAATTAATCACCTGTCTGTAAGAGTGGGCTAATTAAAATTCCAGAGCAACTTGGACACCTTTACCTTTACACTAGTATATCTGACGACACCACTGTTCAATTGTTTCCGTAAGACGTAATTAAGCAATATGAATGACACATCTTTCAAAACCTTTTACAGTTAAAAACTGATGAGTGAGTTATTTTATGGAAAAAGACAATATATTGCATATGCATAGGGGTGTGCTAATAAGCTCGCCAGGGCTGTATTTTTCATTAAAAAAAAATCATGCTGGCATTCGAACTTATTACAGACACGGTCTGGGCTTTTCTAAATAATTAATTAAGTGTATAAATTAGAGCTTATTTTTCCACATGATCTAAACTTGATTCATTAGAACGAGTTGCATATAGATTACAATTAGTAACTCATAAAAGCCCCATGTAGTATTTTCCATGCATACATGCACATAACTTAAGACACTCCATCCAATGCATTAGTGAAATATTCTATTTCATGACTTGAGAAATCTTTCTCCTAATTAATATCTTTTCTACCAGTTTTACCTTTTTTCAATACTTTTCCTCAACGGATTACCACTTTTAAAATCCATGAGAATAATCTATTTTTGCTGACATTGCCTTAATCCCTCACTCCCATTCCTCCCTTCCTTCCTTCCTTCCATCCTTAATTCGTAATTTGCTGACGAATTCAAAAGCTTTTAATTGCAACTGATTTATTTAAAATCTATCGCACCACACGAAAGGTATTTGAGGGCAGCAGAAATACGGAGTGCGATAATCTCATTAATTAATTCCATTGACTGACCCATTTTGAGGAGGTGTCAATTAGAAAATCAAATTTTACTACGAAATCAATGAAATTCTTAAATTAGGAAGTATTTAGATTGCATAAACATTTCATGTCTCACATCTAATAAAAAAAAAAAAAAAAACTCCAATAGATCATGCAGGTCAAGAAGATAGTCCTCCTTCTATTTATAGATTTGCCCAGTTAAATAAAATTTGTTAATATCCAGCCATATTCTAATCATTGTTTCACTCTTTTGCGCACACTAAACTCAGCATCGGATTCAGAGATGCCTTAAGTAAAATAAGAGGAAAAAAAATCTTTTTTTCCTGTTTATATCTTATGGCACATACACACAAAAGTCTCAACAAGATGCCTGGATGGAATATGGTGAAGAACGTGAACGTGGAACGGTGCCCTCAAAAGGAATAAAAGAGCACTTGAAAGACGACTTCTACGATGGTGGTTCAATAGCCTTTCCCTATAATATTATACTAAGATCCAAGTTAGCCAACCAACCTGTTCTTTAAGGCAGCAGTTTCTTTGCACATTGCACACAAAACAACCCAGAGGTGAAAGAGAGATAGATTTCGAATGTATACATAGAGTTAGAGTAGTTAATGTTCCAAGCAGTAAATTTCTTCTAAATACCAGACCAGACCAGACCAGCGCAGACATGATGATGATGATTATGATGACGACGACCATGATGATGATGATGATGATGAAGATGATGATGGTGGTGAATGCAACTGCGAGCACAGCATACAAAGAAAGTAGTATACACTTCTTGGAGCCAAGCGTATATTATTGGGAACACAAAGCGGAATTCCGCTGAAGCCGGACGGTCTGGTCAACAAAGAAGTCCTCTTTGCCCCTATAGCAATTATAGCAGCTGAGCTGATATAATTTACGAACATTAAAAAATAAATAAAAAATATTTTTTTTTTGCTTTCGTTTGTTGTCGTTTTGAATCGCTTTTGGTGGCCACAGGAGTATTAACAGAAGCAGCAACCTCAGCGCTTTATATATGCGGTATAAAATACTAATGGAAGAAGTCATTGTGAAATGGTTCACTGGATCACTCGCTTTTAATTTAATTTCCCTTCCAAGTTTTTGAGCGGAGCCCTTTTTTTTTTCTTCTATTTCCGTTGTTGAATGCCGCCCGCACGTAATCATTACTGACAGACTTTCTTTCTTTTGACAATAAGATCCCCCTTGAGACCCGACCGTATTAAAAAATTTGATAATGATGATGCCGAGAGTTTTCAATTAGAGAGAACTCTCAAGAACAGGGTCCACCAAGTAACGGTTCATACACGGTTTGATGGTTTTGATTGGCAAGTAGGTATATCTCGTCAAAAATCTCATTTTCGTATTATTTCAAGTACTTTATCTCTTATCAGCAATGCATAAGAAATGCTTGTTTTCTTTCAAAAAATTTTACGGTTTTTCCATTATTGTCATCGCAGTTTAATATTTTGGTCCTATAGTTAATAACCCCCCCCCCCCGGATAGGGGGAGGGGGCTAACGCTTTTAAACATATCTGGCACGAAATAGGCGTCCTGTTGGCCTAATCTATCCTTTTTATACTAAGGGACAAAGATAAAGTTATATACCTATATATTATTGTGGAGGAAAATTAATTAATATCCCATTAAGGGAATAATTAATTAATCCAGCAGGATATTAGGTTTATCGTTGTTACTTCACGTCCCTATGCCTATGCATGTATGTATGTATTTTGGGTAAGTAATTTACATTTTTGGTACTGCTAGGTATATATAGAATGCTACAAGATTGCTAGATACATTATTTTGTGTACATCTGTATGCCTGCCATGCTACTGATTGGGTGTGTTCCTGCGAAATTTCAAAACATCACATTCGTGTGATAAATTGATGAGAAGGCGTCTATAGCTGTACCTCTCTATACTATTTGGATCATCATCAATAAATCAGTGTTCATCCCAAATTTTTTGTATGCCAGGACGCGTATCGAATACAAAAAAAAATCGTTATTTAGCATTAGCAGAAAAATGTTGGATAGAGCATCATCGTTGATTACTCCCACTTTGCCCACTTTGAGGAATGACGATACATAGGAAATTTCAGCGAAAAAACAAATAAAATCTCGCCAGGTCATTAATGATGATGGCTGTTGATTTCTACCGTTTCCGTTGAATCAACAAGTTCTCGAGTTTTATTGTGATCTATTACTTTTGGTATACAAGTTAGTTGCGTGTATTACAACATCTACAATATGAAAGAGAAATTTGGACAGTTTTATCTCAATATTATATCGACATATTCTGATGATGAAGGTTTCATTTATACATAAATCAGAGAAGTATAACTTGTGATCACCTAGGGGAAAAGATTTCATCGCAATATTTCTCCCCCCCCCGCTCTCCATAATTTTATTACCCCCTCCTTCCCTCTCTCTCACACTCTCTCTCTCTCTCTCTCTCTCTCTCTCTCTCTCTCTCTCTCTCTCTCTTTCTCTTTAAACTGATGTTGTCGTATATTTCGATGTACATCTTAAATTTTATAAACTAATGAAATGAAATTTGAAAAATCGCCTATGATTTACCGATCCAATTAGTATTCTTTGCTTTCCCGCGAAAGTCCTGAAAAATTTACGGTTACTCAACTTCAGAAGTTCCTAAACTTCCATAGTCTCCTAAGCAAATTCAAGTCCACTTTTCTCTCCAAGCATAGTTGCGAAATCATTCTGCTTAAACTTATCTCCAATTTACAGATGGCTCTGGTTGTGAATAATTCAAGTATATTAGTCCTACTTGATTTCTCAAAAGCTTTCGACAATATGTTTATTACTCTCGATATTTCTTAACAAATTGAGTGGAAAATTTCGTTTCACTACCTCTGCTGTTGATTTTATTGGCAAATTTTTATCACAAATAGATCTCATCATGATTGTTTATCTTCCTTATTGCCTCTCTGGCATGGTGTTCCACAAGGATCAGCTCTCGGGCAATTACTGTTCTGCTTCTGAAGGTATATTAATTACCTTCATGGTATAGTTCAGGATGCCCACATACATTTTTATGCTGATGTTTCCCACAGTATCTGAATGAACCGGCAGGGTTATTAGAAGATTGTAGTAGCAACATCAATGACGACCTTACTAGAATCTTGCTACTGGCAGTAGAAATGCGTCTCTTATGCAATCCTACTAAATCCCAAAGTATTCTTTTAACGACAAAAATTGTGTGAACTGTAGGAAAAGAAGTATTGAAATTGACTTTGGATCTCGCATCGTGGATACTGTAGTAGGGTACCATGGCGCCTGATGAGACCGACCTGAATGTCACGGACAAAGAAGCTCACAGGCGCGATTCCAATATTAAATAAAATATACGATTTTCGACTTTGTGAGTAGTGTAGTAGGATATAAATGGCAATGAGGCCATTATACAAAGAATTTATGTACTCACTCGAGTCGAATATAAATGAAATCTCAAACATAATCCTGACAAGAGACGGAGGATGTAGAAAATTGGCTCATTGGAGAAGTTAGTTAGAAGTCGAGTATGCATGGTATGCTATCAGATTACTAGCTGTAATCTTTAGCCTCTCCAGATTTGAATGAGCATTTCTTAAACTTCTCGTGATCCCCGCTAACACTTCTGTACCAATAAGATTGTAAGCCCGAATGGAATAACCAGTCCCGTTTCATAAAAGGATATCTACTTGTAAAGATACCACTCGGAGTACCCATGGCCTTATGGTCATGGACTACGAAGCCATACCAATTGGGTAGCCAACATTGCTAGCTTGGTACCACGGGGTTGAGGAGCCCTGGATAGTTCTACCTCAGACAATTTATATGTAGATGTGCAAAGCCTCATAAAAACGCGGTCCAACTAAAAGGAGCTAATGGCCCTCTAATAGAAAGCTCTGCACATTCTATCTCTCTCTTGCTGTATTATATCACATAAATTCTTCGCAATGATAGCTTTCTTTGGTTGACTGAAAAGTTAAAGAGCTTTCAAAAAGTGTTCCGGGTTTATATGGAGTTTTGTACATCTAGTTGTAAGTTGTCTCAGGTTCTACTATAGTAGAACTATTTTACTATAGTAGAACTATTCACCTCAACATGGCGAAGTCCCCTTGATGGGAGCATCATTGTGGTTGTGGTAGTCCATATGCGGGCAGAGAGAGAGTGTCTAAGTCTACATGACTTTTGCAGACATTCTTTTTTAAACAGAAGAGAATGTCCTTTGAATAATTGCAATACTGCGTCCAAGGATCTGAAGGATGGTTACTTTTTATGTAATCTTGGATATTTGGCTTTTGACGTGAAGTTGCGCTAAATCAACCGGGTGCCGTAACCCAGAGATCGGCAGAGATTTTAGATGGGTATCGCTTCGACCAGCAAGTTAATGTCAAGCATGCACTGGCATAACTGGTACTCATTGGGACATGATATACTCTGTCACGTTATGCCAGAATAAAACTTCATGCCAGCAGTGCTGCCATTCCGAGTGCAAAGGGTTAATGCGCTCTGATGAAATATTTTTCTTGCAATCTAGGGAGAAGCAAAACGAAGATATTGTTCGAAATATTCCTACCACTAAAGCCTTTCTCAAAAAAAGAGATTCAACAGTTGTGTGTGAGGCCACGGAGCCTATTACTGAATTCCACTCGATTAAAACGAAATTTTTTTTACTTCAAAGTTTCCTGAGGAGTATCGTCTTGCAGTGGCTAAGTTAGGTTAGGTTCGAGTGGCGACAATCGGGAAAACCTACATTCAGCCACACAGACCATCGATGATCCACTGTGATGCTACCTTATTGGGACTCTACTTGGAAAATATTGTTTTAATTCAGGGGAGTGTTTAAACTAATCGCAAGAATTAATGAACCCCATAAGGTACCCCAATTCCTTGTCTGCTAATTCCCCTAATTCGCAAATTTATAGCTACCAAGCGTATTTCTTCTACGCTTGGCAAGTTTTGGGCATTCACACAGCAGGTGTTAAACACTTTCCACCTCTTCGGCGGCCATGCAGCTTCTGCGGAAATCATTGTATGGGGCTTGCATGCGCTCTGCTTTCAATATAAACAGCGTCCCGTAATAACTGCAACAAGATTCCGCACGTTCCTCCTTAGCAGAGTTTCTGTATTCTTAGGACATATCTTGGGCCATGTCGCTCATGTGTTAAATAGTACCAATCTGCGATTAGCCAGCTTACAGGCTTGTAAGTCCTAAATTCTCTTCGCTGCTTCTAGGATTCTACCAATGGATCCATTTGCTTACTGCAACAACGCTGAACTAGGCGCGATCTAATTCTAGTTCGAGTCCAGAGCTTTGATTGTAGCTTGGATTGCAATACAAGTGCTCTTAATTCGACTATAGAGGTTCTTTCCAGCATCCTTACTGAACTACTTATAGCTAGAGCCTCCGATTGGTATACACTACAGTAGTACGGTAGGCGGTACGATTCGTGTAATTGAAGGGATGCTGAAAATATTCCGGCTCCCACTCCCACATCCATTCTTTAATCATCTGTAAAGACACGTATATCAAGAGTCATTTGCCACGCGATTATCTTCCCATTCCTCTTAGGAATTCTAGTTAAGTACCTTTCACAAAGTTTTGCCGTGTGACAATATAATCCTTAGCTCCCCGTATACAGTCCTCAAGACAGATCTTGAGTATTCTATTATCCAACAGCCTGACTCTCTTAGTCTCAGGCCACTTTTTGCAGCTCTACAATTCCCATGTGGCAGGAGTTTGAGCATAATTTCCATTGCTGCCATCGGTATTGTAGTCCAGTTATTTGGTAGTTCTATCTGGAAAGTTTTCCGTGAGTTTTGAAAATTGGTATTTTTATAGATTCCGACGTGCTTCGCTATAGTACGCTTGTGCTTGATGCATTTCTCACCATTTGAGGATAATTTTTAGTGTAGTGATCATTGATTGGGGCGACAAAGAAAATAGAATTGCTGTGATTGCACTTCATAAAGTAGGAATACAACCAAGTGATATTTTTAAGACTCTGCTTACCCTTGATATAAGCCGAATGTTTGTGTATCGTGCTATTGAAAGAATTAATGATGCGTCTGGAGTAAGTGACCGCCAAAGAAGTGGCCGTCCGCGAACTATTCGAACACCTGAAGCGGTTAAAGCCGTGCGCGAGAGAATTCGCCGTACTCCTCTTCGGAAACAAAAAGTTTTATTTCGTGAGATGAAAATACCCCAAAGAACAATTTCACGTATCATCAAAAGTGACTTGGGGTTGGGTGCTTATCGTGGAAAAATCAAGACAATTACTTTTCCGGTACGCAAACCAAGAACACCGTAAAATTTTGTTTACGAACGAAAAAAAATTTACTATCGAAGAAACATTTAATAAACAAAACGACAGGGTTTATGCTCTCAGTGATAGAGAAGCTTCTTAAGTTGCCCAAAAGCTTCAAAGAGGTCATCACTCAGCCTCAGTAATGGTTTGGTGGGGTGTTAGCTACAACGGGGTGACAAAGTTGCATTTTTTTGACAAGGGCGTCAAAACTTCTACCAAAATCTATTAATAAAGTGTCCTTGAAAGTGTAGTGAAACCTCTCAACACATTATCAATCATCAATCAGCCTTGGAACTTCCAGCAAGACTCTGCACCAGGTCCTAAGGTGAAGTCAACCCAAAAATGGCTTGAAGAAAGTATTCCAGATTTTATTAAAGCTGAAGATTGGCCTTGAAGATTGGCCTTTCTCTAGCTCAGACCTAAATCCACTGGATTACGAATTATGCTCTGTCTTAGAGCAAATGGCGTGCTGTAAAGGACATCGTAATATCGAAACCTTAAAGAAGTCTGTTACACATGCAGTCTCCAAATTTCCGATTAAAGTCGTGCGTGCTTCCATAGATAAGTGACCAGCTCAATTAAAGGCTTATGTGAAGGCAAAACGAAATCATTTCGAATAACAATGCATTGAATAAATAAACCATGATTTCTTAACATATAACACCTCTTTTATTAAACAGTACTTCTAAAAGTTGCAGTATTTATGGCTAGACTAGGTAAACTAGAGAAAATTTCCCATAATTTATGCCCTACTCCAACACGCATATTTCGTATATTAACGAATATTTTATTACGCCTTAAAAAGTCGGCCTACGCTACTATACGAAATACGCGCTTAGAGTACTCTTTGCGGCGCTCGTACGCCGAAACCATTCATTTTACAAACAAGTAAAAAAGCTACAATTGGTCTAAGACCAATTCTTATGATACCCTAGATGAATGCCCGTATATAATTTCGTATGGTCACCCTTCTGTGCAAGTTTGTTTTTTGAAGTGGTTTTTCGCATATATTTCTAGAACGGTTTTTCGGACAGAAAAAATGATTATATCCAATTTAATAGGATTTCGTATTCTGCAGAAATTTTTAGTACAATAAAAATGTCCTGGACTGATAGTTTTCACAGTATACGTAAAAAACCTAAATTTTTACATGGCAACACCAAGAAGGAGTTGCCCGATTTAGTCCATTTTTTAAACTTTATTTGCTAGTACAATGAAAACACCATGTACCAAATTTCAGCTCTCTATATTGATGTGTTCTCAGGCAGTGTCCAAATATATAGTGGAAAACGAAAGTTTTGTATGGCAACCCCACGAAGGAGTAGCCCGATTTGTCTCATTTTTGAACATAGTTTTACTTTTTTTTTTTTTAAAGTTCGTGTACAAAATTTCAGCTCTCTAAGTATATGCGTTCTCGAGTTATCGTGCGCACAGACGGATGGACGGACATCCAAAAATCAAAATAACTTTTAATATTATGAATGGGTGTCCAATCCATTTTGCTCTACCATCATTATTTCGAGGTGTTACAAACGGAATGACAAACTTAGTATACCCTATAAATTTCATCTAAGGTATAAAACTATAGATTTCATCTGGGGTATAAAAAAAGGTAAGGATCTAAATTATGGAAAATTTTCTCTAGTTTAATTTACTATATAAATATTTTCATCGTAAAATAAGTCGGAAAGGAGATATTGCAAGAAAACTGTTTTTGGGCTTCATTTTTCATTATGACGGCCCGAGCGGCAAAGTGAAAAATCCGGAAGAGCACGTCGAAATCTATAAAAAAAAATAAATCCATTTTTCAAAACTCCCCGAAAACTTTTCAGGTAAGTCCCTTTTTGAGCACCAAATGACTGGACTATTGTCCCGAGATAGGCAGCTCTCTGTATTTTAGTAAGACTTTTCAGATGACTCGCTTTCCCTAGATGCAGTAGGTTAAAACAGTGTCTAAAAAATAAAAATAAAATAAATCTTGTTTTTTGTATAGTGCATAAGTAATTTGAATAAGGAAACAAAAAAATCATGAGTATCAGTTTTCAAGGCCGTTACACTAGAATGGTTTAATAACTAGTAGTCTAGCTATCATTCGTTTCAATTGTTGTAATCTCTCCCATTTGCATCATAAGTTCTTGAAGCTTGTGAATGAAATATATTAATTAATAAATGAAATAAAAATAGAAATTGTATACTAAAACAAAAATTATAACCGGAAAAAAAAAATAAAAAATTACACGAAAATTCACAAGAATTAATAATATTCAGAAGTTTAAATTGAGGTGGTTGTTTACAAAGCTATCACCGTTCCTTTCCTGGTAATTTGTCATAATACTCATGATAAGATTTGAGACCGATAACACTTCATGCTAGCCGACGACTAAACTGGTGTTGGTTATGGCGCCGACTGGTGATCAGAGTTATCACAATTTTTTTTTTTTTTATGCACATTGTTTACAGTGAGAATTCTTCGGATATGATTCAAACCGTGAACACCTTTTAATTAAAAACGAACAGCAGGGAACAGAAATAAAAAAAAATTTAAATTAAAAAATAAACCATGTCCAGGTTTTGTATAGATTCTTATCAAAAGATAAATTTTTATGAGTACGTGCGACTGTGTGGCATGAGTATACCTTACAGACATGTTACTTTAGGAATATTATGTAGGTTGATAGGTAGGTAGGTATAAGGTAGGTAGGTAGGTAATTACATGTAGATTTGTGAGTTTCTTTTAAATAAATAATAAAAAAAAAAAAACACAGACTTATTAAATGCACTTTTTTTAAATTTAATTTAATTAAGTTATCTATCTGTTCACTCCCTAAATCGGAGACTTACCTGTACTAGACTTTAAGTAGCTTTGATTATTATAAAAAAAAAAATAATTTTAAACCAAAATTAATTCACACATACGAAAAATCCTAAGGTGAACAGCTTATACCACAAGTAGAGATTGTAGGCTACTTGGTCAAACTATGTTTTTTTATGGATTTTTTTTTAATCCAATGTTTCGGCTGATGACTCACCGTATTCAAGGACAATCTATAAACATATCGTCAGTTATACTGTATAACCGCGAGACTACTAATGTCAATACCGCGTATTTAAAGTTAAAATTAAGCTTTCAGCAGACATTAAAATTACTTTTTTATTATAATCACAAAATTATTGCTACAGAGCTCTAAGATAGAAAGATAAATAGAGTGTTTTTGGATTTTAGACAAGAAATTGGCAAAACAAAATTTTAGTTTCTTATGTACGTTGTTACCATTAACCGCAACATTTGAATTTTGCTACTCTATGCAGTTACGTGATTATGATATTGCTAGTCTCGCAGTTATGCATTATCACCGACGATATAGAATTCAGTTTAATGTCGCATAATCATATCCGAGTTAGATTGTCGACAACACTTTTTCAGATGTAACAAAACTAAAATTTTCTTAATCAAAATGTGTTGCTTTTTTTTTTTTTGTTTTTTGTTAAAATGGAAAGAAAGAAACTGAGATGTCCATGTACCATATATATAGAATATAGTGGTAGCCAGAAATATGGAAACCAAACGTCTTAAGTACAACGTCTTACACAAAAATGGAAAAAAGATTTTAAGTTAGAAATCACTCAAAATTATTAACAGAATATTCTATATTATTGCAATAATGATAAATTAAAAGTTTTGTTAGTGCTTGACATATTAAATAGAAAAATGCCTAAACGATCACACATTCACTTTGACAAAAGTATGAAAACTATTCATTTCTGATAACCCCAGACTAACAGAACGTGAATGTCGGACTGACTTAAGATAAAGGTTTAAGAGGTTTTTTTTATTTTTAATGATGTTCCCAAAGCTCAGGGGATACTCTAGCACAGCATTGGCAGGAAAGGAAGAAGCGGTAGAGAATTGAGGATTATTGGGTTGAGCCAAGGAAGTGATGATGTGCATTAGTCTTGAGAATGTTTGCAGCTCATAGCTCAGGGGGAAAAACAGAGGATGGCAAACTGTTCCACATTCACAGTGTTCGACTTATGAAAGATTCGCGAAATTTCACGGTACGGCCGAATTTGATTTCAAGGGTGTGAGGGTGAGCTCGGGTTACAGTTCGTGTGGTGTGCATGAGAAG
Organism: Dioctria rufipes; assembly: GCA_963924295.1. NCBI lineage: Eukaryota > Metazoa > Arthropoda > Insecta > Diptera > Asilidae > Dioctria > Dioctria rufipes. The sequence continues at coordinate 158,949,330 of OZ002743.1, read as the reverse complement.
AATTCTACAAGGGATCAGACTAGAGATTTCGACAGAGCAATAGCCATAGAAATACCGATAAAAGTGAGATAGTGAGATAGTCATTCGATATTACGCCGGTGCTCCAGGGAATCAATAGTTGCTAGTGATATGTCGTGCCAATAAGGCCTTATTCTGGACTTTGTCTAACGCGGTGGAGAATGCAGTGCGTCCAGCCCCTGCCAAAATATGGGACTTATATTCTAATCTAGGCCTAATATGATACTTGTAGATATGTAGTCTGATGGCCTAAAATATTTGGTACATCTTTGCAAGAAGCCCAAATACCAAAAATTTGATCGGTCCAACTAAGATATTAAGAACTGGCGGCTTCGAGATATATTCTCCATCGACGGAAATGTGTTGAGCATGTGTTGGAGTTCGTTTGAGTGATAACATATAACAAGCCTTAAACAAGGCGCAATTCGATCTACCCCGTGGGAGTATTTTTCGTTTGTCAACTATAACATTCCCATGGGACCGAGTACACGAAATCAAGTGTGCTGTCAACCGCAAAGTTATACATAGGAATTGAAATTGACAGCTAGCAGATCATTAATAAAAATGAGGAAGAGAGTAGGAAAGATCACAGAATATTGCGGTACACCGGCATGGACTATAAAACTGTCAGAAGTAACTGAAAATAATACAAAATTGCGAAGAAGTTTGGTGTTTTGAGGGAACAGCGGAAAACTTGTAAAAAAATGGAAAAAAAGTGAAAGTGTTAATTGCTCCAAAATCTTGAAAACCCCAGCAGACAACCAAGCGTGTTGAAAACATTATAAAGCGTCTCCCAGGAAACTAGGAAACTAGTACATGAATAAGATGCTAATATAAGTTCGAGGTCTGTTAGACGAATATTCCACGTGGCCAAAGCAAAAATGGAATAAAATTCTTTTCGATTCTAACGGCTTGAGAAATTTAAACGACATCCAAAAGGTGACAGATATGGTCATGAATACCATATTCCTACTGTTAAGCATGGTTTGAGGATGTGCGTAAAGGGGAACTGGAACAATTTTTAGACGATATTGTGGACAAGTTTAAGTATAGAAGCGTTTTGGGAAACGTTAAACTCCCGTATGCTGAATAAAAGATTCGTTTTAGGTAGAGATTCCAGCAGGATCGGAGTCCCAAAAACATGTCAGCACTGATTTCACATTCATTTCAAAACAATAAAAATAAAAGGTCTTGACCTAAACTCCATAGAGAATTTATTTGATAAATTAAAACGTCGTGTAACGGCTTATAAAAGATCCAAAAATACTACTGAAGTATGGGAATTGGTAAAACGAGAATGTGAGAGTATTGCGCCGAGCACATCGAAAATATTAGTGAGTAACTTGCCACGAAGATGAGATGCCATTAAGTGATAAAGTCAAAAGGATATGGTACAAAGTATTAGGTAAAGCCAACAATTATTTAAACAAATAATTTTCTATAAAAACCATGTATTTTTCCAGTTTACATGACATTCTGGTTTCCAACTGCGATGAATGTGGTGCCTGTGGCAAAGACAAGTGCGAATCAAATCTTGATCCCAATGTAATAAATATGGATTTCTCTAATATATATTCTTCCTTGAAATTGGTTCCCCACATCAAGGCTTAATTTTTGTTAAGTACTAGTGATACTAATGATCTCTAACAATTTTCTGTTTTAGATATGTTAAAGCTGCGGAACTTATAGCTTCTATGAGAACTATTAAGTCGACGGCCAGCTGTCGCCTGATGGCATTCCGTCAAAATTTATAAAAATTCTTTTAGCTTGGATAGTCCAACCTGTTATTAATATCATAAATGCGTGCATCACTTCTTCTCATTTTCATCTTGGTTGAAAAATTTCTATTGCTATGCCGGTGGCTATAATCAATAAAGTCTGCTAATTTTCAGTTTCATTCGACTGCAGTTTATCTTATCGGTAATTTTTTGTCTGGTAGGTTGCATCGGGAAAAATAGGGAACAGTTTTTCTGATACTTTTACGTTTACTCAGGGATCTATTTTTGTCCCTTTACTATTCAGCATATACATATATTGATGACCTTCATAATGTTACTGATGATTATAAAATTCATCTTTATGCAGGTGACGTGCAGTTATATCTAGGTAATCCCATTGGTCTAGTCGAGATTGTATTGAACGATTAAATTTTGACTTTAGAAATATCTCGAGTTGGACGACTAATAATGGTTTGCGACTGAGCTCCAAAAAATCCCAACGCATTCTATTTTATCAACGGCCATTTGAAAAGTTTTAGATTGTGTATGAAATGTAGGATTTTTTCCATTTTTTGATGAAATGTTGTGATCAAATTAATCATATGTTTGGAAAAGTTTATGGTTGTCTTCAGCGGCTGACTGTTGGTGCCTTCTGCAATTTTATTTTTGAACATTCGTTCAATGCTAGTAAGTACCTGCTTCTGCCCTACCTTACGTTAGGTAAGGTTAGGTAAGAGGGGTGCCGCTAGACAACCAGCCAGCCTCACTTAGACCTCCGACGGGTCCATTGTGCCCCTAGACCTCATGGGGTAACCCTTCAAGCCGCGGATTTATCCTGCTTTCCTTGGGAAACTCAGGATATATTCAAGATCTTTAACCTAGATCCATCCTGCCTCACTCAGCAAACTCACGATGTCTCTGAACTTTATACTTTGAAGCTCCCCCAGACTTGAAAAGAAGTAGCTACCTAGTAGCCTACCTCTTTTATTCATCAGAGCGGGGCATTCGCAAAGCACATGTTTGACGGATTCAATTTCCTCCGAGTCCCTACAACTCCTGCAGAAATTCCCAGTCTTCTAGCATGGTCTCCTATGGACCAGTGACCCGTCATGACCACTACTAGATTCCTGGTATTTGCTGTGCTGCTATTAAGCAGTTCCCTTGTCTCTTTCCTGTCATATGCAGGCCACAATTGCCTCGCAATACCACAGGCCTGCCTTTAGATAGGCGTCCCTGATGATTTCCTCTTTTAAAGCTCCGATTGGGATCCTCACGTAAGCTACAGCTGCGGAGCTATCCAATTCAGAGCCCTTTTTGGCCAACTCATTAGCCATCTCGTTGCCTGAGATATCCTTATGGCCAGGTACCCGGCTTAGGGTCACCTTGTGCCTTACAGTCAATTTCTCAAGCCTGGTTTTGGATAACTGCACCAATTTTGATTTTACCAGCCCAGCATCCAGCCTTCTGATTGCTGCCTGGCTATCAGTATATATTATGCAGATGTGCCGCGCGGGCTCTCTGCACATGGTCCATGGATACCAATGTTGCCGCTTGATAAATCGCTGTGAGCTCTGCCTGAAAAACACTGCATTTGTCAGGCAGTCTATAAGACTCGTGCTATTGGAGATCTCTAGAGTACACTCCAGCCCCTGTGCCCGCACTCGTCTTGGAGCCATCCGTAAATATAGAAATATCGAATGTAACGACCACCTCCTTCCCCTCCCAGTCACTCCTGGTGGGTATCGTTGCATTGATACCCCCACCAAAAGTCAGAATGGGTACTTGATAGTCTGTTTCTACCCTGCAGTCCCTATACAGTCTACCTTCTGGAGTATATTGGAGTGCCCAAAACCCCTCTCCGTCCACCAGCCCCCCGCTCACAGCCTGACAGCACTAGTTGCCGCCACACCCTTACAATAATGGTCCAGCAGCAATAGGTCAAGCATGACCTCCAATGCCGCCGTGGGTGTGGTGCACAGACACGTAGTTATACCCATACAGGCGGCTCTCTGGATTTTTGACAGCACATCATGGTGACAGTTCCTCGTCAGTGCCGTCCACCAGACCGTAGAGCCGTAGCAGAGGATGGGCCGAACTATGGCTGTGTACATCCATTGTACCACCCTGGGTTTTAATCCCCAGTTTCCGCCACAATGGCCTTCTTCACGCGTTCTTGTAGATTAGCCTTCCAGCTCAATTTGGAATCGAGGACGACACCCAAATACTTCGCTTCACTGGAGAGAGTAAGCTCCTCTCCTCCCAGCCCTACCTTACAGCTAGCTGTCTTTTATTTCTTCACTTGGATTTGTATGCTCGATGAAATTAACAGTTGCATTTGCATGTAGTTGTACAATTATACATTCCAAAAAGCCTGGGTATCTTTTAAACCAACTAAAATTTCTAAACTCTGGCAGTTGTTTTAACTTATTGATACCTAGGTTTCAACATTCCATAATGGAGGAATCTTACTTTGTTCGACATATTCGTGTCTGAAATAGTCTACCAGCTGATGCTCAACGTGTGGCCTCGACTGGTAGGTTTTGGAGGTTGATCGCACAGAGTTACATTGCTAATGTTTAAAAATGCTTCAGTTTTGTAAGGGATGGTCCTGAAATTTTAGTTTACGATATAATTGCTGTTTTTCATTAATTTTATATTTTTTTTATTTACACACGTACATTTTACATAATGTGTTTAGATTAAGTTTTGTAGTAACTTGTAGCGGCATGTCGGCGCCAACAGCGAGGCGTTAACCGCATTTATAGGGTTTTCGGTAAGCACATCGAGTGCCACTTTGAGAACTGGAGGGTGATTCTGATCTTTTGTCGTACTTTAATGTCAAAATATACGCCTAAATGAAATGAACTTTTCTACTGATTTTCTCGTGTTTTTATCCAGCTCAGTAAGCCTTGCATTACATAGAATGAACAGAAAATGACACTTCGCTTTACAAATTCAAAATATTATTTTGAATTTAAGCACTTGTATTGCTCTAATTAGATGTAGAAAATAAATTTTCAACAATATAAAATTTTTGTCACAACCTCGGAAGCAGTTGACTAATTTGTCGTACTTTTAGGCGTGTATTCTGACATTAATTCATTGCAAATTCATTTTAGTTTATTTTATGGTTGATGAAAAGGATAAATCAAAATGAACATGGTGAATATAAAAGTACGACAAATTTGAGGTGAAGTGTCAAAATATGTGACAAAAATATACGCCTAAGCTACGACAAAGAGATCAGAATCACCCCCCTGGAAAGGGTGTGTGTAAGTACAAGAAGGCTAGGTTATTTATTTATTGTCAGTTCGACATACCTGACATTTCTAAATATATTTAAATTTAGGAAAAATAGTGCGGTGGTTTTTTCATGATTTTTCTGAAAGAAGCGATAAAAAGTTATTAAAGTGTTCAATAATAGTGAGAAACAATAATGAAGTATTTCTGTAAAAGATTTTATATAATCGAGACTCCGTAGTTTCGAATTATGGTGAAGAAGTACGCTGTGCTGTGCTCCAGAAAGAACCGGTGTTATTGCCATAGAAAATCATTTTTCAGCTAAGTTTAATTGTTTCAAATAAATTAGATGTGAAATAGTTATAAAAAAATAAACACCCGTGGCAGTAAAATTGAAAATTTTCCAATACCGGTTTGAATATTTACAGAAAATAAAAGGAGCGGGAAAATTCTTAAAAATATAAAAACTTATAAAAAAATTATGAAATTACATATTTAAAATTAATTTAAAAATGTGGCTATATACAAGCAGACGTTCGTTGCATCGAATTTAGGTGAAAGGCCTGAAGGTGTTCCCTTACAAAGTGCAAACCAATTTCTCCCTGCTGACCATCAAATGAGGTTAACTTATTTCCATGCTTTGTTACACCTGGCATACGGATGATGACTTCGTATCCAAAACCATAATGAGCGATTAAGCCCATTGCCACTTAAGTGGTTATTTGAACAACAAAAAATTGCTTATTTTGGGCACGGAGAGTCACCAATTTGGAGCCAAATGTTTTGCAAGCAACAATTCAAAGTGTCGTGAAACGAGCACAAATGTGCATCAACTCAGGAGATGGTCATCTGACCGATATAGTTTTTCCAACTTAATGTCATTAATTTTACACCTTCAAATAAGCTTTCCGTGAAAACAGAGTCCAATTTTTTCATTTTTAAGAAAATGGCAGCCACTTCACATTATGACATTACTTTTGCCTAGAGCTGGGCAAGTACCAAAGAAAAAGTACTTAAGTATAAGTACAAGTACCGGAGGCCTGATTACTTCAGCGCAAGTACAAGTACCGCATGTATGAAAAGTACTTGTAACTAAGTACTAAGTCTATAATAAGTACTGAGTACTTTTTGAAGTATTTTTTAAAGTACTTTTTTAGGATCATTGTACGTTGGCAGTAATATAATGAAGTTTGTCAAGTTCAGTTAATAGATATTAAGAAATAAATACCTTTTGAAAACTATAATATGTATAGTAACCAGTGGCTACTATTTATAGTTTTTTATAGTTTTCGGCGCTGCAGGTAGAGTAAAATTTTCACCTCTCATTGCTACACTCATAAAAACTATCAGAGGTCCGTCCAAGCATATCCATTATCGCCTCCAATAATGCATAACAATTCTAAGAAATAATTTCCAGTAAATTTCTAAGAAAAAATTGAGGCCTTCCCTACGTCAGGTCGAGGCATCGTTGATTTTATATTGGAGCGAGGCATTGCTTTCTTACCCTTAGTTATGTCCACTGACGTATATAAAATGGACTGCTTACTTTTCTATTTTACATGGGCACAATTGCTTGTGCCAAAAAAGGGTTCGTACGTCGCGTCGGTGCCAACATAAAAAAAAATCATTGCCGGGAAGTTGAAAAAGTGTACACGCAGCTCGGATGGTGAAGTTTTTATCAGTAATAACCGTAAATGATTAATTTAAAATCATGTATTTCGACGAATCCACTATTTTATTTGTTTTCAGTTCTCTCTCAGTTGGTACTTAGACCGAAAGAGTCAGCAATATAGAAGTGATCTTACTTTCTACAGTGTATTTCTATGAACGTAGTCAGTCCATATTATACATGTCAGTGGTTCGGCAGAGGCATCGTCGATTTTATACTCGAGCGAGACGTCACTGGTTTTTGTTCTAGTTGCCCAGTCTTGTTTGTATGTTATTAGTTTGTCTAAGGTTCTGCCTTGACGCGTGAGTGCGGCACATGCTTTAACAGTTCTTTGCGTGCTTTAAAACTCAACAGAAAAGGTGTTGCGTTAGAGATTGTGTTTTCTTTTCTACGAAGAGTTAGATATTTGTATATACTTAATAGACTTAGAAATACTTAAGTAAAAAAAGTAAAAATCTTGGTACTTAAGTACAAAACTCAGTTTTAAGTACAAGTAAATAGACGCTAGTACTTATGTTCAAGTACTAAGTAGGGCAAATTTCAAAAGTATTGAGTAATAAGTCTTAAGTAACGAAAATGTACTTTAAGTAGTACTTAAGTCTTTTTTTACTTAAGTATTGCCCAGCTCTGTTTTTGCCCCACCTTGTATAATGGGAATTCTTATATTGAATTTCTTCAATACTTAATGAAGTTTCAATCGCTATATTATGTGGCGGGTTTAAAAATATCGTAGTTTACTATCTTCATGAATAAAACGAACACACCAATGAGAATCTACTACATGAAGAAAAATACTTAAGTTTTTCTTCGTCATAGGCTATCCATTTTGCTATATAATCTAAGGAGGTAAGTACGCCACTTTAAAAATGTTTAAAAAACAAGTAAAAAAGCTAGAATTGGTCTAAGACCAATTCTTAGGATACCCTAGATGAATGCCCGTATTAAATTTCGTATGGTCACCGATCTATTCAAGTATTGATTTTGAAGTTGTTTTTCGCATATATTTCTAGAACGGTTTGTCGCACAGACAAAATGATTATAACCAATTTTATAGGATTTCGTATTCTGCAGAAGTTTTTAGTACCATAAAAATGTCTTGGACTGATCGTTTTCAAAGTATACGTAAAAAACCGAAATTTTTATATGGCAACACCAAGAAGGAGTTGCCCGATTTAGTCCATTTTTGACGTTTTATTTGCTAATGTAGTAAAAACATCATGTGCGAAATTTCAGCTCTCTACGTCGACGCGTTCTCAGGCAGTGACCAAATATATAGCGGAAAACGAAATTTTTATATGGCAACCCCACGAAGGAGTTGCCCGATTTGGCTCATTTTCGAACTTAATTTTACTTTTTTTTTTTAAAGTCTGTGTACAAAATTTCAGCTCTCTAAGTGTACGCGTTCTCAAGTTATCGTGCGCACAAACGGACGGACGGACGGACGGACGGACGGACATGCAAAAATCGAAATAACTTTTAATATTATGAATGGGTGTCCAATCCATTTTGCTCTACCATCATTATTTCGAGGTGTTACAAACGGAATGACAAACTTAGTATACCCCTATGATTTCATCTAGGGTATAAAAACCAAAATATGAAAATAGTTAGTCTCATTTCAGTCAGTTTAGAGTTGGTATAGTAATAAGTTGTACAGACGAAATATTATTACAAGATAGGCTTGTTTTGTAAGAAACCCTATTTCTCATATTACCTTTAAGAATTAATAAAATACAGGATTGCCAGAACTGAAAGCGTTCCCCCATTGAAGGAAGATTCTCGCAGATGTTCAGCTTCCCGTTGATGCTCCTATTTATGCCCTTGTTTAATATCTTTTCTGTTTAAGTTTTCCAGTGTTTAGTTTCACCAAGGTGTGCTTACCAGTGGTATACCTGGGCTTAACATGGACCCGTGTTGGAGGAAAAAAGGATTATACACCAGAGCACACCTTACTTATTTCAGGTGCGATGTACATATCGTGTCGAGATAGGGTCGACTTGAAGATATTATTATCAATATACATCAGTGCCACCACCTCGGACTGCAGACTTCAAGAGAATCGCAACGTAACTACCATTATGCTGACTGAGGCTGTCATAAGGACGGTCTGTAGTCGTGACCCTGGTCCAGCTAAGATACTCAATAGCTCAATAGCTCTGATTTCGTCGAGACGACTTCTATTCTGTTATAGGGACAACACGTAGTTCACTCCAGACAGACTTGGGGCCAGGACCCTCATTTAAGATATATTCGATCAAGACTCTGTTCGAAGGCACAACGGTCAAGCACAAATGACTGGTTACTGCTTCCTTAAGAGGAAAACAGCACCTTAGACGATCAAGACACTGCTTGACATAACTACCGTCAAGCACAATTGACTTGTAACTGCTTTCCTTACAGAAAGACAGTAGGTACCTTAGGTGAGCAAGACACTGCTCAAGCAACTGCCGACAAGCACAATCGGCTTGGAACTGCTTCCATTACAGAAAGACTGAAGTTACCTCAGTCAGAGCAGCTTAACACTCCTAATGAGGGCACATCACTTGCTATTCAGAATAGCCGGTAAAATAAAGAATTGGTATACAATCCACAAAAAATTACTTTATCCATCGTTCTTAGTTACTACAAAGATATGCAATTTTATTGTACCTTAAACCTCTAATAAATTTGAATTTTAAATTTGAATATCCCATTTACCGAGAAACTTACATAGTAATTACCTATGTACATAATATATACTAAATACATTTATCAATTGCCAAGATATGGCACATTAAAAATATAGATAACCATAAATTAACATCCACGAACATATATCAGTGCACGTTTTGGCAATACGAAAGACTCAACTGTGAGGTCACTTAATCTCAATGGTATATTAACACAAGGTCATCATCGTCTATCTAGAAATGGAAGACTTGAAATTAACATTTACCTACCCCCTAAAGAATTGGTAGGTAGGTACATCTTAGGTATTCCCCCAGATAGTCATTATTTCAAGTTAGTCTGGGTCAAGACATCAAGATTGGGTTCCTTTAAATATTTGAAAACACTTAACAAATTCCTGGCGTAATTATTTCTCTAAAACAGAATTTCATTATTCATGCTGAGATCTGAAGGGTTCATAAATCTTAATCTCGAATAAATTTGATTTTCAATTCGAATCATGGGAGAACCTACTCCAATATGTAGGTCCCCTACTTATGTGAGAGAAACATTAGTTCGACTTAAAATCTGATATAAACCTGTTTAAAGCAGATGTTGCAAATGAATCTGTACATCCACTTTAAGTTTATTTGATTCTTTTTTTTCCTTTCCTTTTTTTTTTTTTTTGTTAGGTGGGCAACTATAGCTTAAATGGTAAAAAGAAAAGTACTTCAACAAGATGTTAGGATGGTATTATAACATAAGACGACGTACGGTCGGCGTTAATTTTGACTGTAACACATTTTGAGAGCAAACTAAAATTTGAATAAAATATTCATCATCTCATGTCCCTGAAAGGAAGACTAGAATAGGTGTAAACACATATAAAATATGTAGAAAAAGGAGAAAGACGAATTTAATGGAGCGCCTCCCTTCATTAAAGTTGGTATGGACTTTTCAGAGGATAAGGTCAGGGTTAAGTAGTACACTTCCTTTTTGTATAGCATTTATTTGAGTCTGTTTTTTTTTCTCTTTCTTTTTTTCTTCCTTTTCAGATTTTTAGACATCCAGGCTATGTGTACCCCCAACTGGTGGGTATATGTATATAATACGCCTTAAGAGGCCTTAATCATACTTGCAATCTCAAGGACTATGTTGGGCATCTGTGATAAAGTGGCTAAGTATGGTTACTTAACTTTGTTTCAAGTTTTCTCTCTGTATATGTATATAATAAGGGTTCAATGTAGTCAAGAAAAAAAAAATAAAAAAAATATGGGGGAGAGAACGAGTAAAAGATTGGGTAAAATCGGACGTAAATTAGGCAAATGGAAAACGGGCGATTTAACGATTTTCTTCCCCTTTTTTCTCATCTTTTAACAATATTAACTTTTGGGGAGCGATTAAAAATCTCTTTTCCAGTAACGGACCTAAAAGCTTTTGGATTAAAATAATCAAATCCATTTACTTATTAATGTTGGGTCTAGATGAGACAAAGTATCAAAAAACTAAGTTCAAAATAAATAGAACCGTACATTTATGAGATGAATGAAATTTACATAAGTCAACTTGGTAGGTAACCTACTATACTGCTACTCTGATATTGAGACTTGAAAAATAAAATTGTTCCCATTCTTAGCTTTCTTTCTTTTTTTTTTTTTCTTTTTTTTTTACTAGATGACAATCAATTGGGATCCTAATGGAAACACAGCAAAGTTGTAAGAAATAAGGCAAGAGATTAAAGGATATGACTAAAGCGGAGGTGAAAATTTTTGTTGTTTTTGAACTTCGGCACAAATTATAATTGCGAGGAAAAACAGAAGATGGAATTCAAGATACAAAAATATTTTGAATAGTGAAGGGATAAATGTGGCTAGCAGCGCGTGTATTGCGTGAAAGGATTTATCTACAAGGGATCAGGCTCAGATAATTCATTAAAGCAACGACCAAGGAAATATAATAATAAGTAAGTGAAGGACATACAACTATACGGCGATGCTCTATCAAGTAGATGTAGTATATTGTCACCAATGAACTTCGGAAGGCCTTTGGCGATATGCCAAGTTACGTTGAGTAGATGAGACCAAAATGATTACACCTCTTATCTGGTACAACTGCCCTGAGTAGATGTCAGGTCTGCTTGAAGCGGATCTAAGGATGTTAGAAGGATGGCTTAACCCTTGGAACAGAATGAAAGTAGCCCCCACGCAGGAAAATGTCGCGCAGAAGTAAGATATAAGGCAATGCCATTAAGTGACTGCAGTGAACGTAGGCATCGTAGACACCACGCAAAAGTTGGTCGACTTTCAACTTTAGCGCAATTATCCTGCGTTGACATTTCACAGCTGATTAATATTTTGTTTGTTTTAAAATTTTGTATGCTGAACATAATGAGTTTCAAAGAAAATTTAATTATGGTGGTGAAAAATTTTAAAAATAATAATATTGTGGTCCCAATTTATTATTAATACAGTTAACAAAATTCATTTAAATTTCATCTTGACGCAGTCATCAATGGTCATTGTGTTCACTATGTTTGGTGGCTACGATTTTGACATTTCATCAACGAATTGTGCGTGGTGGCTGCGATGCATTCTGTTCCAAACATACGGCGGAAAACTGCAATGCCTTGAACTATTGCTTGAGGCAAGGAACGGCTGCCTTGGAAGGCCTGCTTAAATTAGGACACTGTGGTGCCTTGAACCGCTGCTATCTTGAACACCTGCTTAACGCACAAACTGATGTCTTGAGGTTTGCTTTGTTGTGGCTCGTTTTAATTACGTTTACTCGCTCCTCCAATTCCTCTGGCACTACTCCACAAACTAAATTATTTCGTGAGGCACTGCGTAACATATTCGAGATTGTATTTGTAGAGTAGGCTAGATATGTTTTTTGTTTTGAAAACTGTTTGATAATGACAGTTGCTGTGAATTTTTAAATAACTTAGTCTGACTAAATGTTTTTTTTTTTGCTGATAAGCCAAATAAATAAAGAATAGGTTGTGATTTAACAAACGAAAAATAAATGGAAAATTTGTATTACTTATTATGTTAATAAAACGATTTAAAAAACCGCGCAATTGTAATTTATATTTTTGTTGTTGTCGAAGTGTATTAGTAAAACAACTTGTGTTCAGCTTTCGACGTATCGTGTATCGTTAAATAAACGAGTTTGCTGAACAATAGTAGGTATGTGTCGTTATTTTCGAAAAAAACCTCAAAAACAACGAGCTTCAACGAAGAGTGGGGGTAACAAGGACCCTAAAGGTTAGACTTGCTTGAATTCTGAAGTTGTAACGATCGATATACCTTTGGGAGCAGCTCTGACTTTGGGCGCTTTCTTGGATCAGGAAGTGGTGGGCATGATCTGGTTACCAGTCAAACGCTCGCTCTATTAACAACTAGCTTGAGGTGCGTCAACTTCATGTCGTAAAATATTTTTATATTTAACAAGAAAATCAAGTCGTGTTAACGGCAATTTGAAGTCCACGAAGGGACTACAGTTATTGAGGCCAGGCTTCACCTATGGCCGCCTGAGCAAATGCTATTCGGCTAGAGAGGCGATGGTGCTGGGACTACGCCAACCCTATGTCGACTTGATGGCTGCGACATTAGGAGTCGGAAGTCCTGTCCCAACCGGCTCCACCCTATTTGTCACTTGAATGCACTGAAAACAACATTAACGATACTATTACTGCTGATTGAATCCTCTTCTGCCGTACCAGATTGACAGTTCGTTTATTATAACTTTAAGAAAATGTGGACATTGAAAAAACATTGGCTTGTCAGTTGCTTGGTCCTCTCAAGAATTGCTGCGAGCCAATTGTTTGTTCCTCGATAAGCGGTGTAGTACTGGAAAATCTCGAGGGGGCTTCTGAACTTGACAGCTCAAGTGAATCACGAATGTGTTCCGTACTTGAAATCTGATGTGAATTGCGAATGTCTTCTGTACTTGAAAGTCCCAGTAAATTGAGTCTATCTTCAGTACTTTATGGTGTAACATACGGGATAGAGAACGACCCGGCATCTAGTTTCAGTCGTGCGTAGTTGCCACAAGATACCTGTAACACACTAATGTAGGGTCTGCCGAACAACGAGGAGGTACCCCATTAAGTCTCTATGTCTCTATGACTGGAAATTTCCATGGATGGGAGCACTGGAATTCCCGGTATACTGGCTCGATGATAGCTGACCTTGAATCGAAATCAATCGAAGCTCTAGAACTGGGATGAACTGTGATTATCTTCAGCTATTTGCTGATATTGCAGTAACTATCAAACCAAATGAAAAAATGCGATAGAGCGGTTCTCAAGACTCTTCGATTAGGCTGTCCGTATGACAGCTTGTCTGGAATCCAGTTCGTCTAGATAATCTAAGCATTGCTAACTTTCTGTTATTTTGGGCGTAAAAAATGCTTAAGTTAATTCTTTTCCTTTACATATATATTTTTTCTTTGTTTAAAAAAACGAGAGTTGAAGTTAGACTGGGAAAATATTTTTTTGTTTTTTTTTTTCGTAATTTTACACAAGCAAAAGCCTACCTAGCCTACTATGCCTTTCTACGTCCAGCAAGATGTTACTAGACGCGAATTTCGAAATAAATTTTGCCAGGCTTACAAAGTGATTGGTCAAGAGTTCGGAAATATTCGATTCGGCACAGACGCGTTGCCACAAGTATTCGTTGTATTGACAAAAGTGATTCAAATGAACGATTTTTGTCCAACCTCTCATCTCGAAATGGATTCTGTACACCACATCGAGTTACTATATTGTCCGCAACCCTCCCAGGACTCTTTCTGTTCTTCTTCTTACTTGTATAGGTTAAGCATTCGCCTATTGCGTTGCACGTAACATTTAATTATTCTGAGTAATATAAAACCATTCCAAGACTTAATATATGTACCTAAAATTTGGTACTGCTTTCATAAAAACTCTCCCTTAAGAATTTTATGTAAAACACATATAAAAATTAAAACCCGCTGCAGATGTTTTCTTGAAAGGTCCAATGAAAAAGTTTCTTTCCATTTTACCGACTTATTCATATAAAAGCAGACTAATATAATTAAGGTTAATGAAAATATTGTTCTACTATATATTTAAAATTTGAAGTACCTCTAGTTGAAGGGGACTGCTTTTATTCCATTCATTCCTTTCATCATAGATTCGTAATCACATATTAAGATCCTCTGGGCTAGAATTACACCTTAATTCTGTTTCAATATGCACAAGATTTTCTATGGAGCACCATTTATCCCACGCGTTATGATTCTTTAAGTTCTTCTCTCCTCTCATGCCATTAAAAATTGTGATTCCACCCTAAAGACGTAACGCCAACATTAACGATGAGAATTATCCTTTTACGCTGTTTTATAGCATTCAGAAAGGATAAAAGGCTTTCAAGCCCTCGTTACGTACGAGCAATGGTTAGCGAATGGCGGGGGGGGGGGGGGGGGTTATCGTTCCGCAAGTAATTATGTACTACTTAATATCCTTTTTGTAAGAAGCTTATTGGTTAAAAAGAAATTACTCTGTCCTAATGGTGTAAAAGAAAAGAGACTTTCTTGTTATGTTTGCACACACATTCTTCAGTAGAAAAGTGGAAAATTTGGGAAATGGCGAGGGTGAAAGGACCTTAGAAGATTTTCTCTTGGATAGAAAGAATGAAGTTTGTTGTCGATATTATTTAAGAAAATTAACTCAAATCCAAGAGGTCATTAATTTAGATGTAGTAAGCACCTACTTGGAGGTAGGTTTATTTTCGAAGGATTCGAAAGGGAATGAATGGTTGAGTTGTTACAAACAAAAACTGAGTTCCAAGAGAAGAAGATTAAGTCAAAAAGGTCATGAGGACAAATACTTGGTTTTAAAGGCAAAAAAGTGGATACGTTCTAGTAAGTAGGGTCTGTTTACTTAAGACGTTGATAATGTAATAGATAACAAATTAATTCATAATTCTATGGATATGGAACAGGGACGGGTGTAATGTACGAGTAGTAAAAATTTAAGATAGCATGGTTAAATGGGTCTTTAGTTCGAATTCTGTGTCTTTTGTTGCAAGATTCATGTAACATCACCAGATTTTCTATAGAGTTCTGAGTACATAATGTATAAAATTTGCACAGTATAAAACATGACTAATCGTGTATGATAAAGAGCAGTACCGATAATTTAGTGGCCAGGAACTGTAACTGTATAGAGCAATGGTCGAAGAGTTCGACATTTATTGAAAATAGTTGTAGTGTATTTGATTTTGAAAATACACTGATGTTTAAAGCTGTTATGGCAAATGAAACAGAAGCTGCTAAAAACTCATAGTCGTTTTTAGCTAAAGACTTGGTTAAGATTCCAATGGAATATTGTGCTCTCTATCATGAAAAAGTATATGACGAAACAGTAAAAATTCAAGTGAAGGGAGGGCTGGACACAAATCTGTAAAATTGGTAAGTGTCCTCTTAACCGATAGAAGATTTAAGATTATATTCAGCGATATTTACAAAGACATTTTGGCCCGTCCATCCAATCTCTAAGCATAGTAGTACTTGAAGCCGTGCGTTTTCACGGCATAGTCCACTTTAGGTACACTGCTATTTAGAACCCCAAGGATAATTGATCGTATAACCTGATCGGTCCTACTCCGTTATATACTCCATCATAATATCCATAAACTTTCTGTCGCCAAAAATTGAGAGGTCCGTGGTTTTTTCCATAATTTATTTCCGTTGAAACCACTGCAACTTATAGGTAATTAAGCACCGCATCTTATCATAAAGGCATGTATCTACTGAGGCGTGCGCTCACGTAGCACACGTGAATGCTACACACTACTTCAATGGACACACTGGCCATTGTCATACAACTCGAAAACAATATCACGGCTTTCCAGGCAGAACTCAAGGCCATCCGTGAAGCGGGAAGGTATCTCCTCAACTCAGACACTGAGAATAAGGAGAAAAGTCAAGCAGCTGTCAAGGCTTTTTTAAAACTCGTTAAAACCTCCAAACTGGCTTGGCGTGTCAATAAAACAACCCTGAGTGTAAAAGGATACTCGTTTCTTCCACGTCTTGGTGCAGCCTAGGAGGTATTCTCCTCTACAATTGGGATTGTACCAAAACACTTTGACTCTAATATTTCGGCTTGGGCCGACTGCCAACAGAGTTGTCTTTGGTTAGATGACCCTTCGGGTAGAACTACGAAAGAACTGTGGGGTAAGCCTAATCCAAACTTAACGAAAATGCAAAAGAAGCCAACCCCCCAACTCGTATGTCAATTCTCAATGGGCACCTCTTCTAAAGCGTCACATGCACAGGATGGGATTTTTTGATGATCCAGTATACAGAGAATGCAGAGAGGAATTCGAAATGGTAACTCACTTTGGGCCATCCCAGACGAGTATTCTTGATGCAAAATGCAAACCGGTTTTTTAGGGAAGAGGTAAAAGAAGCAGAGAGAAATCTCTACAATTGTGCTGCACTTTGGAGAAAAATTTTGCATCAAAAATCAAATGGTATTCACTTGTTGTGCCGCACTAATACAACCGCAACGAAATATTTCTTGTTCAGTGGGGTCCGAGAATTTTCATGAAATATCTGATTTCATTCTTGATTTATCTGCCGGTGAGTACAATAATGCACGCACACATTCATAGTCCCCTGCAGCAAGAATACCCATGCGGAGGCGCGCACTCTGTTGTTAAACCGGTTTGCATTTTGCATCAAGAATATTCGTCTGGGATGGCCCTTTCTTTGTCAATGTCTGCCTCTCTGAAAATCGTTACAGATTCTATGGCTCACACCTCCTGGAAGAGCTGCATGATGCCAGCAAGGAGGGTTGGGGTCCATTATTGATCTTTGTAAGAGCACGTCCGCTTGGAACCTATGAGCAATTGCTCATAAGTCTGAAGGGTGAGCAATGGACCTTGTTGTGGCCTATGTTCCAGTGATCCCGCCTGGAGCGTTATCCTCTTTTCAATCTATCCATCCACGCATTCAGCCCATGAGCATTTCTGAAACTTGGGAAATGTTTTGCGTCCTAAATGTCTCCACCGCAATAAGCAAACAAACAAAATGGAAAACTATCCCTTTGGTCACGGATACTGCGTTCGAGCAGAGTCCATGCTGCATGCGGGCTGTTCCCTTGCATGTCAATGTTATTGATCTAATTGACGGTATTGATAGATTTCGTAATTTTCGCTGCTGATGATTTCGAGATTTTAGTGAATAATAGTGGTCAGCAAAATAGATACGAATTAAAGAAAATGTGCTTCAGAGACGAAAGACTTCTATGGATTTCTGCTGTCAGATTTCAAATTGTATTTCCATTTTTTTGCTACACTCGATGTTATTCTTAGAGCGGACTTTTCAAATATGGGCCGACTACATGAATAGGAAACTACGAAATAGGTACATGAAAATCGTGTGAAGAACATTCAGAATGTGCATTTTTTCCATTTCAAATGGGAAGCATATATAGAAGCTGCACGCAGACATTGTACAGGTTCATATCGAGGGTAATTTTCGCCTTATAACGTACTTTTGTCCCTAAGTGTAAAGTATTATGGGTTTCTACTCTCAAATTACTCAAAGATGTACCGAAAATTGTTACATTGCCTCATTTTCTTAATCTCTGTGGAAAAAGATATTTCACACTCCCTATTATCCGTTATTTCTTACTCCGTGTGACATTAGGAACTTATTTCCTCACATTCACACAGGATTTAACTGTCGTGTGTTTTTCCTTCAATGATCAGATCATTAATATTTCTCTGACAGATTTTCAATTTCAATTTATTTTTATAGTGTACTATTACGACAAAA
Organism: Dioctria rufipes; assembly: GCA_963924295.1. Taxonomy (NCBI): domain Eukaryota; kingdom Metazoa; phylum Arthropoda; class Insecta; order Diptera; family Asilidae; genus Dioctria; species Dioctria rufipes. The sequence goes on along the minus strand of OZ002743.1, from coordinate 158,931,231 downwards.
CCCCTTTAAGTTTGCACAATCCAAAGGAGTCAAATAAAATTAGAGAGTGTATAGAATGAAGCAAAGTAAAGAACTAATTAAGCAAAAAAAAAAAACAATGTTTTGACGAGTCGCAGTCGAGTTTCAAGTGGAACAAGCTTAGCTGATAACCATAATCTGCGTAGAACGCCATATATCGTACCCACCACATGACTAATATGGTCATCACAGGAAAGCGTTTCATTAAACCTCAGACCTATTAAGTACCTAACTTTGCTACAGTAAGGTATCACTATGGAGTCAAGAAGAATGGGTGGATAATAGGACGTATCAAGTTCATGCCTGTATATTTTAATACAGTTCAACTTTTGCCCAATCACTGATATTGCAAAGATCCTCGTTAATTTTGTTTGCAGCATCTACAATTAATCCAATAGGAGATCTGAGATAGACCTGGACATCATCGGCATACAGGCGTACTTGAGAGTGAGTTACTAAAGAAGGCAAATCATTTATGAAGCAACTGAAAAGAAGTGGGCCTAGGACATAGCCCTGAGGAACCCCTGATAATATCAAGAGGGAGAGTCCGATAAGATCTTAGTTACAAACACTCTTTGCGTTCGTCTATATAGAAACCTATGAGTTTAGCCGCAGAGCGAGAAAAATCAAACCTACAAATCAGTTTCGTTATTAAGATGCCCAAAGTCAATTGAGTCGAAAGCCTTTGGGAACACAAGTAAAGTAAGAAAATTAACCAGATTAATATCTAAGATCGTTAAAAATTTTAATAAGAGCTGTAATGCAGCTATATGCCCTGTCCTGAAACTAGATTGAAATCTAGAAAGCAGATTTCTGGAAGTGAGATAATCATTAATTTGCAAACACATTATGCGTTCCACACCTTTCGACAATGTAAAGAGTATATGAATTCCTCTGAAGTCATAAACCGAGGAAAGTCGAGAAATTTTAGGGATAGGAATAATCTTAATGAGCTTCCAGATCTTGGGAAATACAGACTGATTTAGATAATTATTGTAAATGGCTGCAAGAGCTTCAATAACAAATGGAAATATCAGCTTGATAAACCTCATAGTAATTTCGTCCATGCTGATAGCGTTGTATTTTTATTAATAATTTTAAATTGATAAATTTTGATTCCAGGAGTATGGTAGGAAGGATTGTAGACCTTGGTAGAGCCTGTTTACCAAGACAAGGCTGTGAATACTTCGAATATTGTTAAACTTGAATCGGAATGGTTTCTAAGGGTCACAACACTACAGAAATCACGTTTCACGGAATATTGACAGAACCGCTGCTTTACCAACTCTCTGCTTACCATAATCGGCACGAATTTCGGCATTTGATATCGCATCACAATCTTAACTGGTAATGGTCATAAGCAATAGGTGGCAACCTGGAGGACTACCATATTCTACGTTGGATATAATTGTGGATCGAACCCACTATTGTTCATCTCGCTGTTTAACATTTTCATATTTGTATTGTCCATGAATGTGTAGAATTCGCTTCTCCACTGGAAAAAATCTTTTTCAATTGGACATATATATAATTGATTCCTTTGACTTGAAAATGTGTTACGAAATTGCCTTTTATTCTACCAAAAATTAATCACAAACAATACACCAATCTTGAGGCCGATTTAGACATACATATACAAGAAAAGAACTTTTTGTCGAACTTTTTGCCTCGCTTACTTCGCACTGATGAAGTCATTAATCCTTTGAAAGGAGCCAAGTGTTATTATTAGGGGGAGGGGAGATGTGTCATTCGATCAGGAAGATATTAGTTGTAATCGATTTTCGGAAAGCACCATCATCATTTATCCTCTCTTTCACCCTCCGATTCTATTATCAGTTACATGATTCCTGCTGATGCTGCTGTTGGTTCTTCTTTTATTAAACTGAATCAACAAAAGAACGACACAATCTTATATAAGCTACGTGTTCACCCCCAAAATTTAAGTATTTTCGCGTAAGCACTCCATTTGGAGTTAATTCATCGCCGAAAGTTCTGAATCCCTTCCGATGTTTCCTTCAACTCTTCATTGATGTTGAATTGATAGGGAAGAGACTTCAAGTTAAATTTAAATACAAGTCAAGTTGGTATGTGTATGTTTACTTACATACATACACGCACACACACACACACATATATATATATATATATACTATGTAGGTATATTTGGATGAATGTTCTCCAAAATTAAGGCTAAAAAAAAATCACCAAAATTGAATAGAATTCCATTGGGAAATTCATTTGAAAACAAGCCCAGAAGGAGGATGAAATGAAGAATTGAAAGTATTTTTCACTAGGAAGCACTATTGAGAGAAAACGTCATTTGTGGCGGGCACACATAGAGTAAGTAGTTTCTGGCAACCACAAATAAAAAAAAAAAAATCAAAGGTGCTCTACGCTATTCATCTTTCTCCGTTTCTCTATTTCTCTCGATCTAAATTTCGTGAATGGAGATGTTTCCCCCGAGGAATTCTAGACTTTTCAACAAATTAATGAATTTTAATTAGGTAGTTTTAAACTTCATTTAAATTCTTTATTTACAGTGATAAATAGGTACTTCTCCCCTGAACTATGGTTTTATTTAATTTATTTGTGGAACAGGGGAAAAGGAAACGCAGACTTTTCTCTCATTCTGTGGTGTATACAGTATCAAAATATGCTTGGTGGTAAGTTAGTGGGCGCCCTCTGTTTCAATTTCGTAACTGAGACATTTTATTGAGGTCATTCTAGTTGGTTTCAACTTCGGAATTTTATACCAACTTGAGACGACACTTTTGCAGCAACTGTTTCCATCTATTTGGCCACATCTCTGCGGTTAAAGATAAGGGAAATGAAAATTTCAGTTTTCATTCGTCGTTAATTTTGTCCTGTTGAGACAATTGGGATAATTGAGGAAATAAGGACAACGAAAAATGCGCATTTTTTTCTCCTAGGATATGCTCTTTAGAGAAGTTCCGGTGATAAATTTAAGGGTAGATATTTATTTGAAAAAACTTTGAGAAATAATTATAGGAAAAAGTTAGATAACAATTTGTTGCCGAGTTGGATTGTCTTGTTAACCAGCATCTAGCTAACAACCTTTATCTCATCTTATCATGAGCTCTCAACTGTAAGAGAGAATGTTATGCCTATTTGCTTCTAGTCTCATCTATGTATTTTTAAATTAAATTATTACCATTACTAGAAGAACTGTTTTTAGTAGAAATCATCACCCCCTCCCCCCTGGTCTGAGGCTATATAGTATATAATAGTATAAGAACATACATGGTTGCGACAAATAAGTTTTATGAGATATTGTTGTCAAACATTGAGCTACTAATTGTGTTGGTCAGAACTCCTCGCACTAAGGCTCTGATATAAGTAGAGAAACTGACGAAGACTAATCGGCATGGTATCTTTGTCAGATTTGGATGTATTACCAATGACCACCGTATGATCTGAGGGAGCTAGAAAGCAAATGTTGGTGGTCAATACTGCAAAAGGACTGATCCAATTGAATTAGACAAACAACCGCCGAAGGCAAGAGGTCAATGACATAAAACTTGCGTTCTATGCGTTTTCCATCTACTCACTAACTACAGTTCTGTATGCGAGTTCAACGAATAGAGATGGTTTTATACAGGCTAACAGATTGAGAAAGATTACTAAATTCCAGATTCTCTCTCGACCGACGATGTAGATGTATCCAGTGGTCCATTTAATTTCTAAGGACAGTGGAAAGAAGCAGAGCTCTAATAAGAACGGCAATGTTAACAAACTTTTATAATGTCACAAGGTCAACGAGTAATCAATTTCACCAGGGGTTTGTTGTTCTTCAGTTCAAGGTGAATGATTCGATTTGAAATTATTATACCAACGAACGACAAATGCAGTTACACGTAATAGTCGACATAGCTTTGGAAAGTGGTTGAGTAATTCTCACAGGAGAATCTATGAAATTCATTATCATCGTCAGAATGGATATTGACTTTATCCATACGGTACTTTCTGTTACAATATATATCTCGCCTGATCAAAACCTTGGTCCATCCTGCCAGACATCGTTAACTTAGTGTTTTTTGCTCGATAGGTGGGACGAGGGTTCTACAATGTTTTGGGGAAGAAGATCGTTTAACTGTATATGATATGCAAGGGACTTGCATATCCTGGTACCTTGGGCACCTATAAGATTACTAGCCGTAATCTCAGGACTCTCCACACTCGAAGGGCGCATCTTAACTATCTTGTGGTTCCCGCTGGAGCTGTCTATTTATAAACGGTACCAATAAGATTAAGCTCGAATGCAGCAACCAGTCCAATCAAAAAAGGATTCTTCATGGAGAATCTACTCGGAGTAACCATTGCCTTATGACCTTGGATTACGAAGCCATACCAATAAGGTAGAACATATTTTTAATTTTATGCCACGGGGTCGGGAACGCGTGGAAAACCTAGGTTTTCCACCCACGCAAGATAAGACATCTTGATGGGAACAACGTGGCAGTTGATGGTTACCCAAATAACGAGCAGAGAGAGTATATTCGAATCTAGCATATGTCATAAGCGGACATCCTCCTTGTCATAGGAGATATCACTATTAATGTACAAATACCAAAGATGAAAAGGTATGGTCGTTTATACATACTGCATGTTCAGATATACCGCCCGCGGCGTGAAATTGCGATCAAACAACGGGGCACCGTAACCCAAAGATCCGTAAAAGATATTTGATCGGTCTCGATTCTACCAGTAAGAAAGCCACGCATACTCTGGCCTACTGGGACTCATTGACGCAGTAATGTCTCATGAGGGCGAACATTTTCGCATTATAACTAATAAGTACACGAAGAATTCCCTAGGATTAAGTAATACTTAGCACACATGAAATTTCTGTAGCGGATATCAATTATGCAGGAGTGTCATTTAGTTTAGATCCGGGCACCTATCACAAAACTCAGCACAGACGCCAAAATGTCTGAATTTGAGTAAAATTTATGTGCAAATTGACACAGATAGTGACGTTTCGTCATTGACTGTGCTCGGAAAAGGAAGTTTCGCAAGTAGTTTGAAAATGCCTCAGCGGGCATACATTGATTTTCAGAATGTCCACTGAGCTGTGTTAGTTTAAGTCCATCGATTTAATGTACATATATTATTGAAAATCGGAGTTTTATGCGTTGTAATTTGGAAGAATTTTAAAGAACATATATAAAATGTGCAGGACATGGGTATTTCAAGGATTGAAATGCAAAAAAGTTCATGGAAATTCATATTTTTGTCTAATATAAACTTCAAATACTGAAGATTCGATTCTTCGTTTGTTATTGGTATAGATGTTGTGAGGAGAGATTAGAAAAAAATTTGATTTGTATAGGTCTAACAAAATCAAAATTTCAGAATTTTAATTTAATTTTATTCAACTAACTAGATACAATTTTTATCAAAAAGTACGTTATCAAAACAAGTTTCTCGTAATAATGTTCATATGACACTTTCATTGTTTTTCATAGTGGCGAAATTAAGAAAGCTCACCAATACCTTCCTACATAAAATGTATAAAAATTAAGGACTATTTCAGAAAATATACTTGTGTTTAACCGTTACTTTTGGGAAATAACTGTATCCTCTGTCTAGATTCAATAACTTTGAGCTATGCTTCCCCTTGAGAAATTAGTCAGCAAAATGAGCTCAAAGCAGTTGGTAGTGTGTCAAGAAATTTTGGAAAAGTTTTTAGAAAATCGGGATAAATCTCATTCTGTTATAGCAAATTTGCGATGGACTGTGAGTAGAACAGTTAAAAGATACTTTGAGTGTCAAGGTGCTGAACAGAATCCAGGAAGAGAAAGATCAAAAGGAACAACTGATAAAAATTTAGAAAGGAAAATACTACAGTGGATAGGCAGAAACAAGTGTATGTCAGTGCAAGATATTGCCAAAACAGTGAAAACAAGTGCTGCAAGTGTGCAAAGAATTAAGAATAGAAATAATGTGAAGACATACATAAAACAAAAATGTGCAATAAAATTATGTCACTACATAAAACGTCAATTAAAATAACAAGAAACTTGTATAAACGTATGCCAGCCAGTCCAGATGATGAATCCCATTTTAAATATGATTTTAAAACTTTGCCAGATTCTCAACTTTATAATGCTGTCGATAAGAGGAATGTTCCAGATTAAGAAAAAGTCATTCCACATGAAAAATTTGGAAAAAAAGCAATGGTTTGGCAAGCAATATGCTAGTGTGGCCAACGAAGCAGACCCTTTTTTTATGAAGGCACCATATATTCCGAAATTTATATAAAGGAATGTTTGCAAAAAAGGCAAAAAATTAAACATTATACTGTATCACCATTATTTTGGCCAAATCTTGCAGCAGCACACTATGCTTCTACAACCTTGAAATAGCTTACAGGAAACGGTATTAACGTTGTCCCGAAAAATGACAATCCACCCAATACAGCAGAACTCAGGCAAAGATTACTTAATAAGAAGATAGGAAGCAGCCGAACAAAATTGAAAATTTTTAGAATGAAACAAATAATCTCATATACCTACTTTCGTCTTTTGCATTACTGGGGGAAAACAACTTGGCTATGCATTATTGTAGTGCAACTGAGAGAAGGAGTTAAAAACAAAAATCGAGAGAACCCGAACGACAAAATCTTATTGAATCCCTCAAAATCCTATCAAACTATTCATAATAATGTACTTCGGGTCACACTACCTCCCATTTTTAAGAAAAAGATAGATTTGGCCAAGATGCTGAAAGGAGATGTAAAATTCCTCTCAAACAAAATTCTCATTTTTCCTGAAAATATCAAAGAATCAAGCATGAGTTTCTCTCACTTAATCTCTTCAGAGCAAAACAAATGTAAACTGAAGCACGTGCTGTTCAATTATCATAGGATTACATTAACAACATGTGACCAAACTCTGTCATATCTTGCATGGAATCTGCGCTTTCACATTTTTTATCTTTGTTCATAAAAGTTTTAAAGAGAGTTTGATTTTTTTTTTCTTTTTTTTTTCCTTTTCTTGCCGTGTACATTTTAAATAAAACACTCGGAAATCTCTCCTGTTTTATTATTTAGTTAACTTTAACTCAGGCCTATAGAAAGATACTGGGCTCTAATAAAGAATATATTGTGTAAAGAAGGAAAATATTTCTAGAATTTATGGATTGCTGCCAGTAAGAAAGTGTCGCCAGAAACTTTGCAAAAATTAATGAAAGACGTTAAGAAAAAGTGAGGTGATATTTTAAAACTTATTGTAGTACTCTACTATTATTATGAATTAAGGAAAATAAAACAGAAATAAAAATAATTTTAAAAGGCCTTCAAAAAACTAGTATTTTATTGTGGTGCAGTATTTTCTGAAACAATCCGTAGTACGGTTTTTTTGGAAAGGAAAATAGAAAAAAGACAGTTGTTTTAATTAAAAATATTTTTAATTTATTTCTCTCTATTATTTCAGATTTATTATATTTTAAAAAAAAAACCAAAAGAGTATACGACTAATCCACAAGAAAAATTCGTTGGAACCTTTATTTGGAGACAAAACTAAAACTCCTTTCCTAGGAAAGTATTTGCTGTTAGAAATGAAATTATCGTACGGGCTACGAAAACTGAGCTATCAAGGTCAGTCAAATTTCAGTTTGGGGTCGGCACTTTACCAATTCAACCTGAGCAATTTGAGTAATTTGTCCATTTCAATTAAGTTATTTTATTGATTTTCTACAAATTAAGGTAAATTCCATCACGCAAACTTGTTTTATGTCGTTTTTCTTAAGTGAAAGAGTTTCTTTACAAATAAATTTTATTTAATCAGTTATTTTCCGATATTCCTACTGTACATCTGGAAATACGCTACAGAAATTCCGCGTTGTGATCTTTACATATAAAAAATCTATGATTGAACTTTATCTGTTCTGTGGCAAAATCTCTTGGAAATTTATTAATAAAGCTTATTAATTATTTCTTTTTTAGGAAATCAAAGCTCTCCATTTAATATACTTCTCTATATGATAAATACAGGGTGTTTCATAATTGGTGCACTCAAGAGTTTTAGCTGAGATGGAGATAAGCAAAAAATTATAAGGTGAAGGGATGGGTGGGTAAGGGGGTAAGACGCGTCGGTTCGTTAGTAGGGGGGTTTAATATTTTTAGCACTTCTTCCACTTTACACACGAAAAAAAATGAATTGTGAATAATACATTTTCCAAATGTTTCTGGAGATTTTTAGATAAACATAATAGCTGTATTCAAAATAATCGAAATTGTAGCTCCAACATTTCTTTTCACATATTCAATGCTTTGGCAATATATTTTAAGTGTATATAACAAATGTATTAAAAAGAATGTAATTGTTATCACAACACTAAATTATTTGTTATAACACAGCTCTTTTAAATCTGATTTTACAACAAATTTGTATATTGCACACAGTTTTGTGTACTCAAAATGACAGAAATAATAAAAATATTTAACTTGAACTTGCAAATTTTATTTTATTACTACCTACACAATATCACGTCATTGTCTAATAGAATAATAATAAAGATTCCAGTAAAGATTATGTTAAAAATGACACACTATAATCACTTTTGATCGCAAATTTAGCAATAAAAAAGCCCACTCAAAGGTATTTTGCAAAATAGATTCATATAACTGAATTCATATGAATTCGCATTTTAAAGTACGCTGAGGGCCTTGTGAGTATCTTAGTCTTCGTCTTCGATTTCGTCAATCAGAGACGTCACACATTAAGCTCAGCTATTATAAGAATGAGTTGAGGAAGCTAGCCTGTTCGAACGAAATTACGTCACAGCACATGTGTCAAAATTTAATGAAAATACTTTGTATTCTTTGCACCATGCATCTACCTGATGTAAGGAAGCCCTCAATTTTTTATTAGAAATTTACAGTATTAGGCAATTAGAAGCGCAGTCATGAAATAAATCGTCGTCATCGTTTAAAGTAATTTTGTTGGGCAAAGTAAGTCATATAATAAAAAATATAATAAATATAAAAAGTTCTATAATATATAATAAGCCGTGCAAAATAATAGATATTAAGTAAAAGTAATTGTCGTACAAAAATAAGTAGTACCAAAATGGAGACAATTATAGGAGAAAATTTCGTCGTTGAATTTATCAAAATGTGCGAACTGGAAGAATTAACTCATTAACTTTAAAGCTGTGTTAAATTTAGTAAGAAGGATTAAGAATTTATGATTAAAAAATATATATATATGCAACTTAATTTTAATAAATCTTTCTATGAAACTCATGGCCCGTATTACATATGTGCAAAATTAATATTAAAAAAATATGTGTTGTCTATTGTACTGTAGCATTTTGGTAAATTTTATTTCAGCAGTCCCTTCAACCGAATCGAGTAATGGTACTGAGTGTAAAATTATATTCACATCAAAGCTTGTAAGACCCGAAAATAGCAAAGAAAAGTGATTAAAGGAAAATGTTTGACGTTGAATGTTATAAAATAAATAATATAAAATACATCACTTTCCTAAATGTTACAATGAAGGTGTATCATATACAGATTTTTATTTCTACGTCATTGTTTCACTTACTTAGAAAATGTTATATTAACAAAATAATTATAAATCACTTTGATATGACAATTTAAGTGTATCTCATCTACATTTATATTTCTTATTTATTGTATCATTTACATAAAAAATGTTATATACACATCACTTTTGTAATTATGACCATGAAATTGTATCTTATACAAATTCTTATTATTCGTGAGATGTGTCACTAACAATGGATATGTTTAACATATCAGTGATCGATTGATTTACACTATGGATGTACTATTAACATAGCTTTGGTATAAAAAAACATTTAACTGAAATGTTACTCAAACAACGAATATGTTTTTGTAATAATTCGGGTGTAAATAAAACATTTTAGAACAAACCAGGAGATATGTACATAGATAATACATCAAATCATGGTTAGTTGATATTTAACCAGAGAAGTGTTAGCGATTACCGTCGTCGTTGTATGCGTTTACAATTCTTTTTTTTCCGTGACCCTGTAACTTTCTTTATATACACTCTATTAAGGTGGGATTCATCTCAGCAATAGTAGCAAACTGTCTCAACTTTCCAATGAATGCCCAATCAGCCTTCTTGTCACCTTCCGTCGGAAGTTGTAGGACGTGAAAGTAAAAAAAAAAAATTGGAGAAAAACTTCTAATTTTTTCAAAATCTTATAATTTTGCCGCCAAAATGCATGCTAACTAAAGGCTTTTCCAATAAGAGGTGTTATTTTAATTAGCCCGCTATTTCGGTAGATGTCACTTTTGGAGCTGTTATTTTTTGACATTTGAAAAGCAGAAACTACGCCATTAATAAAAATGGAACGATACACGATTCAACAACGCATTGAAATTATTAAAATTCACTATAAAAATGGTGAAAATGTGGCAGAGACGGTTCGTAAAACTCGAACATTTTTGGGTAGTCGTGAAGAACATTGTCGGACCGCAATACAGAAATTGGTAGAAAAATTCGAGATGTCGGGACAAGTTAGTGATGTGAAGAATAAAACCCGTGCACGTCGCTCAAGAACAGCCGAGAATATTGCTGCTGTAGCCGAAAGTGTTGAAGAAAACCCAGGTTTGTCCATTTGTCGTCGTTATTTGGAATTAGGCATTCCACAAACGTCATTACACCGTATTTTGCATAAATATTTGGGTCTTAAGGCTTATAAAGTTCAGTTAACACAAGAACTCAAGCCGGCCGATCATCAACAATGTCGAGTCTTTGCTGATGGTGTCCTTGAAATGCATGAAAATGATCGTCAACAAGCAAAATTGTCGCATCTGGGGCTCGGAAAACCCAAGAGTTATTGTTGAAAAGCCTCTCTATCCTCAACGTGTGACTGTTTGGTACGGTTTATGGTCCCGCGGGGTCATTGGACCTTACTTTTTCGAAAATGAGGCTGGAGCAACAGTTGCGGTGAATGGATTGCGCTATCGACAGATGATTAATGATTTTTTATGGCCGGAATTGGATGGTATTGATCTGGACAACGTTTACTTTCAACAAGACGGCGCTACGTGCCATACAAGCAACGAAACCATTAATCTTTTACGGGAAAAGTTTCCGGACCGTGTTATCTCTCGAAGAGGTGATCACACTTGGCCACCGAGATCTTGTGACTTAACACCCTGCGACTTCTTCCTTTGGGGCCACGTGAAAGAGAAGGTCTACGCCAACAGCCCAGCGTCGAATCAAGACCTCAAAGATGGAATTCGTGAGGCTATCGAGGACATAGGGCAGCCACTTTGCGATTTGGCTATGGAAAATTTCATGAAAGGGATATGGTCCTGTAGGCGTGGTCATGGTGGTCATTTGGCTGATGTTATTTTCCATTATTAACGGCATACCTTCCTCTTTATAATGAAATAAAGATCCGATCATTTATCTCAAAAAATGGCATTTTTCTTTGAATATCAAAATAACACCTCTTATTGGAAAACCCTTTATATGCTAAAAACAACTTCAAAATCAAACTTGAATAGATCGTTGACCATACGAAATTTAATACGGGCATTCATCTAGGGTATCATAAGAATTGGTCTTAGACCAATTCTAGCTTTTTTACTTGTTTACAATTAAATTACATATACAAAAGCAAAATTAGCCTGAAATCAAGATACGCTTTTAATATGCATCCAAAAACGGATTTTACATAAAGAGAAATATGGTCATAACGTGTCAGACCGTACACGTAGCGAACAGCCGAATTGAACGCGACAGTGAGTCTTCTCTGCAACAAGGAATCCAGCTGGCAAAACAATTCATATCCATAGGTTATCAAAGGAGCAATCAGTTGTTTCACAAACATCTGCTTTGTATTTCAAAGGGTAACGAAAGAAGCAACGGAAAGTTTACGAAACGTTGCGTAAATCTTACACACAACACTGTTGACATGGTCAGAAACCACGTAAAAAATGATGCCAAGCTTCTTAGACGATCTTTTGTATGGAATAAGAGTATCATCTAACATCCCTTTTGGTAAAATCCATGGTATCCAGATTATTTCTGTACAAAATAATTGTCTTAAACTTGAACAGATTTAGAGGAAGCTATTCTGTTGTGTTCAAAGGGATATTTATCCAAGGTCTTCATTCAGTCTACATACAGCATCCTCCATGTGGTCTTGAAAACTGTAGCTGGCAATCATCATGAAATTTAAAATGACTGAAGTAATATCATTTTTTATGAACACCGAAAATAGAAAAGGACCGAGGGTATACCTTTGCGGAACAACACTACATATAATCAAAAATTCAGAGGAATACTCATCACCTCAGAACTTTTGCTGGCGATTTTCCAAATATGACTAAATTAGCCACTAGAGAAATTAAACAATCTTTTAAGCTTGTATATGAGTACATATATATCTTTAGTTTTACGTAACGTAAAAATGTTTTTGAAAGATTATTTTAAAAGCAAAGACTTTGGCTTTAATAAAAAAATAAGCAGGAGAAAAACTTGCAAAAAAAATATTCAAAGACAATGAAATTGCCCTTTATCCTTGAATATTTTGTTTTGCGTAGTTTCGGTTTCTTCTATTTTTTTTTTTATTACCCTTAACATTTGTAAATTTTTTTATAATAGGAGAAATAAAAGCTGTAGAAAAGGTGAATTTTTAAATGTAAGAGTTTAATGACCAATTAAGTAAGCTAATACGAAAGTCTTTGTGTAATAGCACTAATAACAGGCACAATTAACATACTCGACAAGTCCTCCTTGTTGTATACTATTAAGTTTTGTGAAGATCCGTGATGGTCTGATGGTCGCTTTAGAAAATTCAATATATCATAATATCAATAAAAGGTTTGTAATCTTTTTTGATTTTTTTTTTACCAGAAATGAAATAAATCTAAATCTATTTAAGTATCTTATCTTGTCAGGATAAATTAATCCGTATGTATTTTGATCCATTACCTCACAGATTTTATCTTTGTTTTCGGTTCATTGAAGAAATTCAAAGGATTATATCATGACGAATGGGGCAGGCATGGCATGCTATTTACTAAACTGCTAACTAAATACGTTAAGAAGAGAGATGAGAAAAACTGTATACGGTCAGGTCATTCTATATAGATTAAGTGCTTGCAAGGAATTATAGTCGACTTTAAATGAACAAAAATTCTCAGACTCTATACTTTTATAGGTATCTACTAAAAAATCAATCCTCTTACAATAATTTCCGCAGGTCTCGTCATTATTGCGGAACAACATCTCAAGGCTCTCAAGTATCCTCTAAACTCTTCTATTATGATAACGACAATACTACTCCTGGATTTTTGTTATCAGGTCTCATGACAAAGTAGATTCCCACAAGCATTCATTTATATTCAACTCAACCTCAAATTAGATATGTATGGGTATTTGTCTGGGTGTGTGTTTAAGAAATTTAAAAAATCTTTGAAAAGTAAAATCTACATAATCGTTTTAAGTCCAAAAATTATGATAACCTGCATCAAATTCTCTCTGACATAATCAGACGTTTTCACATAAATACATAATCATATGCTTCCTCCGGATATGCCATAGTACAAAAGTATGTATGTCAGATTTTTTTTTTTTGCCACGTTTTCTGGTTCTCCATTGCATTGCAGGTGCAATTGAACATAATATACGAAAAGTAATGTATAATTCAAACTTGTCGGATTCTCTACCTTTTCCAACCTGTGCACAGTGCTGAATTCTGTGCATATATTCTTCTTTTTAAGCCATTCACAAAAGTCAGAGGTCGCCTGTATGTCGAAATTCTTGCACGGTTCCATTCAGGCAAAAAAACAAAAAAAAACCTCTTCACAAACCTTATTTAAACGTTCTGAAGAAAAGTTTATCTCTCAGTCATGGATAAAGAAAAGCGCCGAGGAAAAGGGAAGGTAGGTAAATCATATTTTTCTACTGTTGGATTGGAATGGAAAATTGAGTTGGTTTGGTGTGGTAGAGTTGAAGGGAGCAGCACGACAAAGACGAAAGCGGGATAGGGTGGCGAACTGTTGAGCCTGTTCCAGCATTGTTCAACTTGTCTTCCTGGTTTTATACTTGTTTTCTTTCGTTATTTTTGTTGTTTTTGGGTTATGATCACAAAAAACACTAAAACTGGCAGTGGTCTGGTCTGGGCGGCCTGAAGTTGAAGTAGGTACACAAAGTATAACGGCAGAGCATTGTCGCACCTATCTCAGATTTCAGTGACTGGGTATAGTAACAGTACATTCACACTGTATGTATACACAACGAACAGAAGAAAGTAAATATAGTTAACAGTGCCCCGAACTTAAATGGAATAATTCTTTTACCCATATACCTTGAGATAATATTATGTTTTTATGCTAAGTTTATATCCGGATGCCTACCGTCTTAAGAGAGCCCCAGAAAAATGATGTTCCAGCTGAAAAGTTTGGTAGCATTAACTTAGAAAGAAGCATTTGTCTGATGCTTATCGTCGTCGTCCTACTAATAGTCATAAATGAAAGGAGAAAATGATAACGTTTGCTTACACATCAAGCCCAACCAACCAACTTGGTACAGCATCTATCCTAAATAATGCAGATACTTACAGTAGTTCTAGACAAGGTTGAATGGATGGATGGAGTTCACTTCACGGATGCCTACAGATATACTCCTGGGCTTGGGGAATCATAAATGATTGTGAATTCTACTACGACACATCTGCATATGTTTGAGCACCAAGGGTGCCATAAAGGTGACTAAGTTTGCATACATCATCTGATGTCCAGTGAGCGTAAGCCTACGATTGTCGCACAGCCAAATCCAATTGTCGCCACCTTGTGTGACTTTCTGTCGACAACGTACGGGGTTAGATAGATAACAAGTAAAGGGCCAAGCCTCGGAAAAAAAAAATTATGTAAACAGACAGAGTTGAACATGTTATGCTGCTGCTGCTGGTGGTGGTGGTGGTGGTGGTGACTGGTGAGTGAAAAAGTGTGATATACTACATAGTGACAGGACGGAGCTGATGGCATCCCGGTTTTCCGCCCACATATTTCTTTATACTACTCATCCAGAACCTACAACTGATGATGGTGGTATGGTGGTAACCAACCATGTTATCATGTCTGTTATATGGAACAGATGTCAGGTGGAGTAGTAGGAAGCTTTAGCGAAGAAGAAAAAAAAAGTGATATGCCTCGAGGTTGTCACAGAGGGAATAAAAACTGGGGACAATCAGCACCAACTCATCGCATACGAGTGCTGCACTCTTGTGTATTTAAGGGCACCAAGCAAACGTGAGATTTCGCGATTCCGAGGAGAAAACAAGTGAAGTGAAAACGAGGGTGATAACCTTTGAAATTGTATTTTTTTCTATCTCTTCTAGTTGTTTTTTTTTCTTTTTTTTTATCATATGTATGTTGTTAGGATTTGTTTTACATTTTAATGACGAAAGGAGCAACCTAACAGAGATTTTCTTTTTTCCGCGATATTAAAAAGTCAACCTTTCGTAAATTACAATGATCAGCAAACACTTGTCGTAGCGGGAGGAAGCAATTTAGATACGACTGAATGAATGTGTGCATGGTGCAAAAAGAAGGCAGTCTCCCAAGAGAATTTGATATGCATATGCCGCACAATTAAATCGATTTCCCGGCGCGAATTTTCTTCAGTTACAATAAATATTGTTGTTGTTGCAGAATTAACGATGAGTGCATGGCAGAATGGATACTTAGAAACATTTGTTTATAATATGTTATGGAATGGAGAACATCTGCAGGTGTATACATCACCCTACATGGAAGACGACTTAATGTACTGTGAATATTCTTGTGTTATGTCTAGACATATTTTGTTTTATTTATTTCTGATGAAGTGTTTCATTTCGGTTTTGAGGAATAAAAGGTAGATCAAGTGATTTGGACATAAACAAGTCAGTGACCAATAGTACTTGTGCTGTTTGCAGTTTTTTTTTCTTGTTAAAGAGTAATAGGTATTAAGATCTACATGTATTTGTTAAAATTTGATTTGGAGTGAAAGAAAATATACATAGGGTACACCAATTCACGTCAATTTAAAGAAATAAGAAGGGTTTTTAGTAAAATTGTCTTAAAGTGTTAGGCCTCTCTTTTTTTCCGAAGTACTTACTAGATTTTCGTATTCTAGCGCAACCCCCCTTGTTTTGCAGCTGGCTCCATTTATGAGAGCATTAGTAGGCTGTAATTTTGGGGACTGGCGAGGATATACGGCAGGTGATAAAAAAGGCATCTGATACCTGACTAGGCTAGAGTTTCTTCATCGACTGTAGATGTCACTTTCGACTCACGAGCATTCGAGAAGCGTCTGTTTCAGAATACAGGTACTGCAAGATTATTTTATGTCCTGACTTTCTACAAACTTTAAACGCGTTTATCTCAAAACAACATTTTTCGAAGTCGGCCGAACTCATAACTCAAACAAATTTCAACCGATTCAATTGAAATTTTTACAGAACATTTAGAATTACGTTTTCTAAGTCACTACGTAGGATTTTTTTTTTCTTTATATTGCATACTTCTTTTTTAGGGTTCCGTACCCAAAGCAGAACCCTATTACTAAGCCTCCGATATCCATCTGTCTGTCTCTCTGTCTGTCACCGGGCTGTATCTCATGAACTGTAATAGGTAGGCAGTTAAAATTTTCACAGAGTGTGTATTTCTATTGCCGCTATAACAAAAAATAAAATTAAATTAAAGGGGGGCCTCCATACAAGAAACGTCATTTTTTCAGCGTTTTTTCTCTCGTTTTATTCTCATTCACCATTATTATCACAAGTAGGCATTATTTTTTCATACGACAACATTATTTCTTTTCAAATAACATCATTGGAAAAAATAAATAAAAAGTACATAGTGTTAAATTTTGTAAGATGGTACGGAACGCTTCGTATGCGAGTCCGACTCGCGTTTGACCGCATTTTATTTATAAACAATTTCCTGACGATTTCCTCAGTGAATTTTCCACTTTTTGATTTAGAAATGCGCCATTTTTACAAAAAACAACGTATTAAAAAAATCTTGAGTACTTTTATAACTATTCTTACATATGTATAAACAAAAAACTTTGGGTCTCATCATAACTCAAAAATTATAGGAACTATTGATTCTGACGTTGACCGTCCAGAAATAAAGACGTCATCCGAAAAATCCTGCACAGCCGCCATTTTGACGTATATCGCCGTGAAAAAATTGCCATTGTATTACCAATTACATGTTTAATAAAAAATCTTTTTTGTAAATCCAATTTATTTTATGGTTTCGCTGAAAAAAATTCACGAAATATACCCTTTTTTTTTGTCTGTAGAGTGGCCCAATCCCTTAATGTCCGCCTTTAAACTTTTGTAATACAATAGCAAGCTGTAAATTTATCTTTTAGATTAAATTAAAAACTCAAAACATTTATCTTGTTTGTATAATAATTGAAAATATCAGTGTATTCGGAAATCACCAGTTTGCGTCCAGTCTAAGCGAGTTTACGTTCACCAAAGTGCCAATTTGCGTCCAGGGTAAAAAAAAAGTTATAAAAACAGTTTTTATACGAATTTATTAATTTTTTTGCTATTCCTAATTTGACAAGCAATTAAAAAATAAAATTCATTCAATTTGTGTTGTTTTATTTATTTATTTATGTATTTCATCTCAGTCTACATAATAATATCCAACAGACAAGCAAGGTTGACTTAGAGTTACAGATTTAAATTTAAATTAAGTCACAAAGTTAGAAATGATCTATACGATTGAAAATAGATTCTTTGAATTCTTGACGAGGCGATGAAAAATCTACATATTTGTTAAATATATTAAAAATTCGTGCACATTTATTAATGCTTTCATTTGAATTTTAGTTAGTTCTATGAGAGAAAGCATAAAGTAAGTCACGTGAACTTAAGGAACTGGGTGTAGCATATATGTATGTTCAACAATAAGAGAAGGTTAGGACAATTTACAGATGAAAAATGAATAAATCACATTGAACAACTCGTCTATGGCATAACTTAGGTAAACCTAACAATAAACGTCTTGACTCATAACTAGGTATGTTATCTCCCCAGATATTAATCTTGTAACATACAACTCTAGTAAATGCCTATTAAAATGGCTTCGATAATAAGGAGACCAAATTACACATGCATACTCTAAAACAGGTCTAACAAAACTATTAAATGAAAGTTTAAGTGTACTTATGTCCCTAAATTCTTTAGAATTTCTTTTAATAAAACCCATTTACTTAAAGGCTTTACGACAAGCATATTCAGTATGTCTTGCAAAGGCCAATTTGCTATCAAGAATTACTCCTAAATCAGTAATTTCATCGACTCGAACTACACTAATATCATTAATTGAATAATTGAAGAGAATGGGGCTAGCACACCTAGAAAAGGTCATAACTTTGCAATTAGCTGAATTTAAATTTATGTTGTTTGTGGAGTACCAAATTATTAGTTCATAAATATCGTTTTGTAGTTGGGAACAAGAGTTTATACACGAAACTTTGAAGATTAATTCAAATCATCCGCATAAATAAGACAATGAGCAAATGAAAAATTCAAAATTACATTGTTCACATATAGAATAAAGAAAATCGGACCACAGTGACTTCCTTGTGGGACACCCGAGAATGCATTGATCACTCTATATAAATAGTTTTCAATTTTCCAGGAACAGAATCAGTTATGACTTTTTACGAAAAAAGCCAACTGTACCTACCGATAATAATTTCAAGCTAAAAAAAAACTAAGCTGGAAAGGCTCCTTTTTTTTTTTTGCAAAAATAAAAAGCCAGTATGGTTAGAAAAAATAAAAAGCCGGGCTCGCTTTTTATATTTTTACCGACAAAAAGTATCAAAACTATTACCGGCCAGGAATAACAAGTAAATTAAACTTTTATCATAAAAATTCATAATTGATTCGATCCCTGAAAATAAGAAGTCAGCTTGGCTTTTTATACTTCCGGCTTCAAAACCTGTCACTTCCAGCTCGAAAAAATAAAAAGTCAAGCTGGCTTTTAATTTTTACCAGAAAAAGTAAAAAGCCTTTCCAGCTTATTTTTTTTGCTATTTATTTAAAAAAGTTAAGTTTTTAAAAGCTTTACAGGAATCGAAACAGGTTTCAGAGACATCTTTTGGTATATTCCATTAAATTCCACGATAATGATTTATTCCAGCTTTTTTTGTTTAAAATTTTCAAAATATCAGTTATTTTCGGTCCCTGATTTTTACTATTTGCTGCTTACGATTCGTCAAGTAAGATACTATTCACTTTAGAAAATTTGAGTGAAAACCTAAGGCACTTAGTTTCATTATTAAAGTATGAATACAAACCCGATCAAGGGCTTTAGAAAAATCTATGAAGATACAATCAACCTGACACCCTTATGGCTGGTTTCACAGTCGAGTTTAAACCAAGGTTTAGTTTAAACCATCCTCCAAGTTTAAACCAAATCGGGTTTCTCAGTGCATTCTTTTAGTAACGTTGGTAGTACTGATTAAATTGTGAACTAAATTAGTTATCGCCACCATTGTGAAGCAATTTTTCTATCAATCAATCTGTCAATCGGAAAAAGTAAACATCAGAAAGTAAAAAATAAAAAATATGTAGTTATATTTGCTAATTTTAAATATGCCAACATTCAAATAGGATGCAAATTTTAGAATAAGTGAAGTTGAGCTAATGCCTTCCCTAGTGCATAAAGAAAGATATATAATAGAGCGCAAGAAAAGATAAATTGACAAAGTTCTTTACTTAACCGGAACCTAGCATAAAAATCAACGTCGTCCCACTCATTAAAATAATTTGGCCGATTTCTAATTACTGTCAGTTGTCGACAGAGTTGAAAATTTAACTCAAAAAAATCTTCTTCATCGCTACAAATATCTAAATCTAAATCCATGATAAAATTATTTTCTTGATACAAACAAACAATGCTACTGTCAAAATAAAATGTCACACTTTTCAAATACTTTTATCTTGAGTTTAAACCGAGGGATGGCATGGTTTAAACTCCAGTTTAAACCGGGGTTTAAACCAAACTGTGAAACTCATTCGTCGTGTTTAAACTAAATATTTGGTTTAAACTCAGACTGTGAAACTGGCCATTACTCGATGGAAGTAATGCAAAAGTTATAAAACAATGATAGATTAGCTTTCGTAGATCTTCCTTTTTGAAAACCATGCTGATCTACGCAAACGATCTCCTTACATAAAAATACATATAATCTTTCCAGCTATAATGCTATCCAATAATTTTAGAATGATATTCATAAGAGCTACTGGTCTATAATTTTCAATCTTGTGTTCAGCACCACTTTTAAAAACAGGCTTTATAATTGCGGTTTTCCATGAGTCTATAAATAATCCAGTATTTAAGATAAATTGAACAAATAAGTTAGAGCGGGCACTAAGGCGTTCATGCATGATTTAATTAGAATGGAGATCTGAGGTAATAACTCTTTAACGGCTGCAGATAGCACCTAAGTAATTAAATAAGTAATTAAATAAGTAACTAAATAAATAATTAATTAAATAAATAAAGGGTATAATAGGTAAAATTAAAGAGGAGATACTACAGTTTACAGTTTTTGTAAAAAAAGTTATGGTAACTACCTATTTATAAAAAAAAAGATGTCAAAGCAGTCTGGTTGAGCAGTCGTTGGAAAGGGCATGAAGTTCATACAATGACCGTACAGAGCATACAATGAGAACTTAACTGTGACCGATACAGGGTGATCACCCTGTAACTCCTAATCGGTTGAAATGCCCCCCCCCCTGCCGTACAATTTTTTTTTGTCTATGTGAGTGCTATCACCTCCTGCTCTATTGACTTCCGAGTGGGAAACACCCTGTACAGTACAACCTTGCATTGAGAACTTTATATATTTTTTTTTCCTATAAACGCTTCGGTACCTACTTATTAAATTAGGACATCAGAGTTATGCTGAACAAATTGTACTAAACAAAGCCAACATACATATGTTCGACATGTAAGTGAAATGTTCTCATTATAGGCTTTCAAAACTACGAAATTATTCTTTTTCTAAGCGGGAATATCTCAAAAACGGTTGCATTTAGGCAGGTACATGTGCATAGTCAAAGTAAAATTCCGGGGTCTCTAAATCTAGTAATAAAACTATACAGTATTATGCATTTTGGCGAGAAAATCGTTAAAAATTTGATAAAATTAGGATTTTCCCCCCAATTTTATGATTTTGACGTCCTACAACTTCCGACAGAAAGTGACAGAAAGTGACATTCATTGGAAAGCTGGGATGGTTTGCTATCATGTGAGATTAAGCTCACCTTGATAGGCTGTATATCAAGAAAGTTAGAGGGTGTAAAGTGGTAGAAGATCTAAAAATCTTAAACTACCCCCTATCACCGAAACGACGCTTCATACCCCCCCCCCCCCACCAATCAAATTATAATTTTTTGCTTTAATCTACCTCAGCTATCAAACTCTTGAGCTAGATGCACCAATTATGAAACACCCTGTATATAAAACATACGTATGTGTGTGTGTGTGTACATTTGCTTTTACATTCGACCAAAATTTCATAAAAATAATGTCCGCGTCCATCTAGAAGAGGTGTCTGGTTAAAAGGGGTACATTGCCTATCCATTCCTTTTGAATCCACCTTAAGATAAGTACTTGTCCGCTCATAAGAGAATCCGCTTTTGGGAGGTGTCCGCTAAGATAAAATTTCACTGTACCTCGCAATCTGCATATTGTGGGAAATCCAAAAATGAGTTGAGGACATATCTATTCGCACTTCCAGAATAGCCATGGCCTTAAGTCTAATAACCCATAACTTAATTTTCAGCACTCAAAAGATAATCTACTACTTATAACTTCCGAGTTTAAACTGAGCTTACCTCTTTGATATCCATCTACAATTTTAAATGTCAGGGGATTCGTAAGATGAGACTATGTTCAATAACTTTATAACTAATGGGTCGTAAGGGATACATATTAATGATATCAAAATGATACAAGTCTGCTTCACTAGGTACCAACCTTCACAATTTTTTTTGTTTTTCTTTTTTCAGTTTTAAAACCGATGCCACAACACAAAAAACATACCCCTCAATAGTACATTTCACTCGCAATTAATTCCCCAAAAACCAACAAATCATACCTGCATACTCGTATATGTATTTGATTGTCACAGAGACACACCAGAAAATCCTCTAGCAAAATGTATAAATTAATTATAAAGTCACAGTTTGCCATAGCTGATAACTCAATACACGGCTTAATTAGCCATTATCATATTGGAGTTCATCAATTCCTGTCCCAGCATACACACGTTGAATTTATTTCTGCTGATTCTCTACAGTAAGTATGCGGGTATTGTTGCAATTTCGAAAATCTCCGTTTATGTAACTACTAAAAATATCTACAATGCCGCCTGCCGCGGAGGGTGGACTATGCTACTATATATACTGCAATTACTGCAACTGCACTATGCACCAGGATCAGATTAAATGTTTACAGCATGATTGCAGCCAATTAATCCCAACAACGATGTGCTGTGTGTTATGATCTCATTACAGAAAATTTACGACGATTCGGACTTGCTCATCTCTTTGCACAGGCCCCGGATATCAATGCAATTTCTGTGAAATGTTGTTTATTCGAAAAATATATATTTCACTGATGCAACAGTAGCAGTAGGATACCAAGCAAGCACAACAGTACTAAAGTGGAATTATTGTTGCTGCATGATTTGCATACTAAGAGATTTATGGATAGATTCCAAAGGACAATGTTATTCATGTATAACTTCTCTCGGGAAGATGTTATTACGGATAGAGGGAAGGGGACACAAATGCTAAGTTGTTACTTAAGAACGAACGCACTTCTTGAGTAGAGAGAAAGGGTAGTGAAAATAAATTTATAAATTTTTGCTTCTTTTGCATGTTAAGCCGCTTCATTTTTACTCTTTTCACTTTTTAATCTCATTAAGGTTAAATTTAAACAATTCTTGTAGAGCACATAGGAGAAGGTAACGAGCTACCTTTGCACTTATGTGCATGCATTTACATTTCTAAGGAGATTAACATTGTTTTCACACCATATGTTGTTGTTGGTTTTAGCATATTATTTCATCATTTTATAGGTGATGTTTTCCTCAACAAAAAAAAAATTCATTTAATATTATTAAAGGTGAACCTGGTGCAACCTTTTGAGTTTTACTTGGCCAACCGCATACAAGTTATCAAAATCAATTAGGTGTACTCTACATACATTCTGTTGTACCTCAGGGGAGTCATCTATGGTCCCCTCATTTTATTATATTTATCAACAATTTCTTTAACATTTTTTAATTTTCCTCTGATCTCGTTGTTACTGATGATCTAAAAAATTTTATGGAAAATTTGATATGTCTCAAGTATCCAACTTCAATTCAGAAGTCGATAAATTGCGAATCGGTGACATTTTAATCATTTATCGATAAATTTTGGTGATATCTTTACCAATTACTGTCCAAGTATTTATCGATGGGAGTATCATTCCTAAGTTACTATCTAGTTTCTAACCTTTATGTTATTCTAGATATTAAATTTACTTTTTCTAACCATATTATGTTGGTTTTTTTAAACGTCATGCTGGTGAATCCTCTGATTCATACACATTTAAGTCGTTATTTTCAGCATTCGTTAGGTCTATATTGGAATACTGCAATGCACGGTTGTATGGGATCCGTACTATGTGATACATTCGAACAGAATTGAAAATGTACATAGGATATTTACTAGGTTTGCTCTTAGGAAATTTAACTGGTCCTGTGACCCACCCCCTTACGACGCTAGAAACTGTTCCTCAGACGGAAAATTCACCACATTATGTTTAATAGGAATATTATTGAATATATTTATAAACTCCGCGTAAGCAGATAAGACATTAAAAAGCTGTGGATTTTTGTGTTTCCTCGCTTTTTTTTTCATGAACACACAAATTTTTATAATTTTTCATATATGAACTCTCTGTTCGAACCAAATCGCTTCGAATATATGTTTCTCAACAGATATCTTCTGAAAAGAAAAAAATCCTGAAAACAAAGCATGAACATTTTTATAAAACTAAATCAAATCTAATCACTCTCAGTCAAAACACAGATACACAACCAAACAAAGCTATGTATTTGTCATATACATAACATATTGCACAAATACAATACAAATATGGCCTCATCGAGCAAATCATTATCATATGTTTTAACCGTTAGATTCGTACTAAAAAACAATTTCTGAAAAGGGAACATATTACAACAATACCACGCTGAAATTGAATTCTGAAAATCAAATAAATTCAATCTAATTATATTTTTCCCAAAAATAAGTAAAACATCTAACAAAAGCATGTGCTGTCATGTAGCATACAATGCATGGCACAAATATAATCAGATCAAGCCGATCAATTTTGCAATTCTATCATTATCATCATTACAAGTAATATCCAACGGGAATTTGTTCGCTACGTGATAGAGAGATTATTTTTTGCAAATATAATTTAATTTAACACAGCAGCATGTGAAGCTCTAAGTTTCTTGTTGCTATGCATTTTTGTTCGTTGCTAGGCAAATTTTATCGCTAGTACCGTAAGATCACAGCTGCACTGCCAATTCTTGCAATCATGCGCCGCTGCTACTCTATCAGTGGTGTCGTGTGCAAGCAAGGGCTATATAAACGACAAGCTGACTGATCTCGATCTCTTTTTGCACTTGGCATCGTTTGGAATAGGTTGACTAGGTAGGGACTAACATTTTATATCGGGTATCGACTGATATAAAATTCTTATTAACAAATCACATTATTTCGGGAGCTGACTGAAATAATAATTACTAACATACATTTTATTTTGGGAGTTGACTAAAATAAAAGTCTTACTTCGGGAGTTGACTGAAGTTAAGATAACACTTTAAGCCGGGTATTGACTGACTTAAAGAATATTATTTCGGGAGCTGACTGAAATAATCATTACTAACACACATTTTATTTTGGGAGTTGACTAAAATAAAATTCTTACTTCGGGAGTTGACTGAAGTTAAGATAACACTTTAAGCCGGGTATTGACTGACTTAAAGAATATTATTTCGGGAGCTGACTGAAATAATCATTACTAGCACACATTTTATTTTGGGAGTTGACTAAAATAAAATTCTTACTTCGGGAGTTGACTGAAGTTAAGATAACACTTTAAGCCGGGCATTGACTGACTTAAAGAATATTATTTCGGGAGCTGACTGAAATAATAATTACTAACATTAACATTTTATTTCTGCCTTTAACAGAAATAAAGAATTGTTTTAATCAACGATTAAAACAAAGGGTCTTAACATTAGCTTGAAGTCAACCATCTTAAGTGCCAAGTTTGGGTCGGTGAGTACCAGTCACTTGTAACATTTTATTATTTATTTAAATATCTATTCTATACTAAATTTACTCATATATATATATATATCTATTCGCTATACACTACGTGTGCATATTTATCAACTAAAACGATTCAACTAACTCTATATTTATTTTATATATTGCTTTCTTAGCGATCTTATAAACAATTGTTTGCCAATAAGTGTTTTCTCTGACCCGAACATATATATGTTGAGTTTTGTCCCAATACAACTATTCTTGGAAATCGTGCATTAAAAATCTGTGTGAATAAGTGTGTCTTCGAATGTGTTTAAATCTCTGACCCAATCACTTGTGTATAATTCCTTTCTACTTCAACCATTGGGAAATTGTAGAAAATAATTGTGATAATTTTAGTGATAGTTATAAGGAAGTGTACAGTGTTGAAGGGATAAACCACTGCTTTAAATCCAAAATTATCAGTGCATTCATTTCAGTGTCACTTAACTCAAATTTGCGTGTACGCTCTGACTACGCGCAGTACACTCTCCATTGTATTATAATTTATTCAAATTTGTTAATTTGTTACTTTTATAACATTAAAATTCAAATTCTTATAACTTAAATAAAAGTTACCTACTTTTAAGTCAAGAACCCAAAAACTATACAAATCCCCGATAAATTTCCAAAGAAGTTAAATCAATTAATTCCAGTTCTCCCGCTGCTAAACATTTTCATGGACTTATATAGATAAGAAATGTAGATAAGATGATTCACCGTCACTAAGCATTCTTGGCATAAATATTTCCAGTAAGTTAAACTGGACAGATCACATCTTCTCTGTTGCCAAAGAAGCATCGAAATGTCTTGGATTTCTGAAAAGGTGTAAGAAATATTTCAGCCCGTCAAATCTAGCGCTCCTCTACAAGTCTTACATTAGACCTAGAATGGAATACAACTCCCATATATGAGCCGGGGCTGGTCGCACAGCCTTAGCTTCATTGGATATTGTCCAAAAGAGAGCCTTCAAGCTCATTGGCGATTTGGTAATAACTTATCATATCGACTCACTCGAGCACCGCCGCAATGTTGGATGCCTTTCGCTCCTTTATCGCTATATGCATGGTCAATGTTCTGATGAAATATCTAGTCTAATCCCTTGTAGATTGATTCCTGCACGCAATACTCGCGCTGCAAACCGCGCACATCCTTTAACCCTTCAAATTACTTTCGGCCGTACAGTAAAATTCCGTGCTGCATTTTTATCCCGAACAGTGCGAATGTGGAACAGCTTACCATCTTCTGTTTTTCCCTCGGCATACAATCTGCGAAAGTTTAAGGGCGACATACATCGGCACCTCCGCCACTCTCCTCATATCCCCTAATCCTTTCCTTATCTCCTTCCTGCCATGCTGTGCTTTGCATTATAGGGTATCCCCTGAGCTTGGCTTAATAATATAAAAAAAAATATATTTATATATATATAAGTATGTAGAGTTAATTTTTTACTTAGGAATATACGTGAACATTTTTCTTAAGAATTTTAATGCGCTGTAATTGGTGGGCGACAACGGTCCAAAGGAGTTAGATTTATTAAATCATGTCCTAACACTGCTAAACATTTTTATGTGCATTATATGAATTTTTCTTCCGAATTTTCTCGAGAATTTTGTCATAATCTGCCTGGCAAGCACCATTGCAATGCGTTCGCTTTTTTTTTGTTTATAACTAAAAATATTTTCTCTATTCCGCTCTTGCTAATAAGTTTCATTTCCCTTCTGATGATGTCCGTTTTTCATTTTCATTTACGTTTCTTAAAATTTCTCTGGCTAAAAAAAGAAGACACTGCGAGGTACATTACGCTCTTTGTTATTCTTTTACTAAATTTCTTAACATTATCTGGCATTAAATTTGAAATAATGTTTAATACAAATCTGAAAAGCTTGAAGCGAGTTTTATTTCCTTCTAACATTCAGCCACAGTCTAGTTCGTACTAGTTAACACCAACAGTTGAATAATTGCTTACGAATAATACGAACTTTGGCATCTGCAGTTCGAGCATCTACGCACGTGCGAGAAATTTCTTAAAAGACTTCTTCTACTAGTGATTTTGTGAATCGCAGATTTGGGGTGAAAGTGGTTGATCCATGAGATTTATTGTCTTACCAAAGCCTATTCAAGAAACTTGGAGAAAAATATTCTTAGAAATTGCATGAGACTCCATAGATGAGCCAACAGAAAATATTTTCCCAACAAAGTAGTTTACGAGGTAGCCAACATCACTCAAATCCAAATGTATCTTTATCGAATTTTGCGAAGAAGCAAGTTCAGAAAATCCTAAATCACCCAACTTCTCATATTTCCAAATTATAAATAGTTATCATTCCTATTTCTCACAAAGCCCGAGGCTAGAAAAATTTACCTTCAATCACACAGTCAGAGAGCATATCTAAATTAAGCCACTATTTAGGATCCTTCCAGCTCTAAACATCGTCAAAGTTCACAAACCTATCTTCTATCATTCCTCACTCTTCTAATAATAATAATACCATCTAACTCTAGCAAGAATGATAATTATTACGGCTAATATCGCGTAACAGCTGTACAAGAAAATACGATAACGCAACTAATAAGAAACAACCCCAAAAGGAGCCCCAATGCCCAAAGAAGACAATAAATAATGCTGAGATCATATAAGAAAAAGAACGACAAACCCTCTTGCAAACATGATTGATCTTGTCCTTATTCTTGCAAGTACAATTTTTAAGAGTACAGTTTGATTTTTGAGTTTCAAAGTTAAAATGGAAATGACCGAGGATCATATTCAGTTTTCTCTGTTTTATGAGTTCAATAAAGGCAACAACACGACGGAAAAAGTGCGAAAAATATTCATGCAGTATATGAGGATCGAGCTATAGCGCAAGCCCATATCAACGGTGGTTCCAGATATTTCCAATTGGGAACTACACCTAGTGGGTGAGGCTGATCCTGAAAGATCTGTCGAGCTCGACGATGACATCCTACAAACCCTGATGAAATTAAAGCCATGGTTACTACTAAAAATATTGAATTTGATCAGCCAACTATTCATCCACACCTGCCGCATGATGCCGGATGATTTGCGCATCATATTCCGGCGAAGGTAAAGTCATGTCTTTCGGGAAGGATTATGCTCCGAATGCAAGATTTCTTGATGAATTGCTTTCGAATCATCCTGGAAAATATCCTCCAATCATTCATCATGCTGATAATTTTTCATATCAATGTTTGCTGGGTTAGTTTACGTGTATTTTGAATTTTTAAACCCAAAGGAAACAATAACATAGGACATATATTTCGAGCTGCTTGAAGGCAGCGCTAGAAAAAGCATCTCTGATTTCAAGACGAAAGGTGTAAAAGAATTACATATTACAAAAACTGCATTATTTATGGGATTATTTAATACTTGGAGATTTTTCTTCTTAGGATTTGTATAATAAAAAAATTATGTAGTCACCAAGTGACAACTAACACTAATAGGATGTAGGAATTAAAATCAAGACTTTAACAAAAACAAAACGGCCTAAGTTAAAAGAGGCACATTCGCTGGTCGAGAGCTTATTGCAGCTTAATTTAGAAAAATGTTACCTTGATCGATTGGACCCTACAGACTCGTTTGCATCGACAGCTGCACTAACCGTTAGTTGATCGATGTGGAATCTGATAAATTAGTAGGTACAATGCACTTAATTATTTAGACATAAAAGAAATTTTTTATTTCACTTCGTTTGTACACGGTACACTACAAGTTCGGTGAAAATGACTTTCAAAATATTCTATAATTTTTCAATTTATAAAATGCCCTAAAATCTAAATATAACTTCCAACACGCCTATAAATATCCATAAATTTCAAGATTACATAGAAGTTTGGATGGAACAGTAGAAAAAATATATATAACGTACGAAACAAGCAAAAAATCCATCTTCTCTCTAGCCTCCATAACAAAGGCACTAAATTATAAGTCGTATGAAGAAAAAACAAACCTTAAATATCTACAACAAAAGTGTCCCAGATGTTCCTGCTGACAGCTAACAAATGTAATGGCTCGAATAAATCGTAAAACTTTCACCTTTATAATCGTCAGTTATGGTACCCAAAATTGCCTTTAAAATCAATTTAAACACATTAAACTCTTCGTCCAATTTATTTTTATTGCCCCTAAAACGGTTTTGGCAATATAATCTCGAATAATTTTCGAAAGGTTTCTGTAATGCCACACATAACAAAAAAAAACAAAAAAAGGCCTGCACTAAAATTGAACAACATCATCCCTTGTATACCTACCTACATTTTAGACTGAGTGTAGATGTTACTTTTGTTTCGTACTATACCTATACCCATGTTGCAGGCAATGTATATAGTATTTGCAGTGCACTGCAGTGTTTCATATAGGAAAGTACTGTTGTTAACTGCATTCCATTAACCAATTAGCACACTAAATGTTAAGTGGAAGCTTAATCTCACACAGGAACAGAGAAAGTGCACGTCAAGAGGACACATATTAAGTACTTACCTGTCTGCAACAAAAATATCGTTTGATTTGCTTTGTGGCTTTATTAATTCCGTAGAGTGGAGGTGTAAGTGAAGGATGGATTCATCCACTTTTCTTGTTGTATTGTTCTATGTTTATACAAATAAATCAACAATGTACGAAATTATTTTGGACGCATAGACACACGCTTGTGGGAAAAAAGTTCAATTATTATTTTAAGAGAATACCACCAAATACAAGAAAATTTTGAGAAATCGCCAGACCCTTGAAGGTGTCTTAAATGTATGGAAAAAAAGAACAAAAAAACAAAAACACAGTACTAAGCTTTCCTCATACAATTTGTCCACAATGTGGTTCGTTTGGATCGTCGTCTTAGACATAAGAATTGTAAAGGAAACTACAATGAAATCGATATTCTCATCGACGGTGGCGAGTGTATATTCCATATTGAAACCATATTCAATTGCAAGGAAAGTGCTATTGTCTTAAGGTTGAATAACCCTCGAATGAAGCCAATCAAGGTAAAGTACCAAGATTTTATATATATAGATATACTTATCTATGTACGTACTCGTTACATTTTGCTGTACATAGCATTTATATGTGGTATCGAATTAATGCCCACAATCGAAGCAATTCTCTTTGTCGTTGTTTGGAAATTTTATCTAAAACGGAGACGACGGCCAACGATGAGACTGTGAAAAATTCATAAAAATGTGTCCAGAAATACTAACCACTTCTGGAATGAAGCCCACAAAAATTTTGCTTCCCATAACCTTAAGTACTTTTGGCAATCAGTTCGAAGAGTTTCGGTGCTGTTGTGAACAAATTTCATATTTGCCATCAGCAGTAGTTATATATATATATACGGGTGTACATATGTATGTATGCATGTATATAGAATTCTATTTCGATTCTTGTGATTTCTATATAAAATCAAATGGAGTTAATTCCGCTCAATATCTTATAATTAGATACTTTTTGTTATTTGTTTATTTTGGAAATATTTCTGAATGTATACAAGAAGACTAGAGAGAGTGTATTCAGATAATAGATAAGTTTATAAAACGGAACTTAAATGAACAATATCCATAGAAATAGTAATAAAAGTTTGAAAATGGCAAGATACAAACTTTAAAAAATTTGTTAGAAATAAGTTCTGTAAAAATAATACATCTAGTTCCCATACTTAAAAACAAAGTACTAACAACACTTTAAGACTTAATAAGATTAAGTTGGTAATAGGAAATTACGGAATCATTGAATCTTTTAGCTGAGCATCTTTCATTAATCATTAATAAGTATATGAACTTGCAGAATAGCAAGGGCCCGAGAACTGATCCTTGTGGAACTCCTTGTATCAACTGCAATCTGCTTTAATCTGCTAACATCTATTTACGGGAAACCTAACTTTATGTAATAGAAGTGGAAAACACAAGTGACACTAGCTTAATTCGGAGCAAGAATCATAAATATCGAAAGCTTTAGAAATAAATCAAGTATACCCACGATACCTGCATTACTCCCGTTCAACGCCATATCTACAAATCATTTAGGTACACAGATTTATAAACATGAAGAATACGCAGATTATTATAGGAGAAAACTTTTCTTATAGTTAGAGATATGAGTGTTATTCCTGAATGAATTAACGGTTTTTTAGTACATTATACCCCACTATAAAAAATTTTCTTGCAAACGAAGTCTACAATCGTGGAGGGCGTCAGATTGGAAAATTATAAAAATAAAAAGTAAAAAATGCGATATCCATGGCATAAATGGTTATATTAAATTTGGACGACAGGTAAGAGATCGGGAAGAAGTTTTCTTCCAATTGGAGCAATAATGGCAGTTCTAACAGAATTTCAAAAAATTCCTTTTTGGAGGTGGTTGGGTGGGAAGGGCGGTCTAAAAAAATTAGTTTTTTTTTCTGTTTTACCTTTTTTTCTATTTTGGCTTTTTAGCTTTTAACTTCTTGAAACATGTTTTGCAAAAACTGTAAACTGTAGATTCTTCTCTTTAATTTGACCTATTCCCTAGTCCCTCTTCTTCCTGTCTTAGTTCTTCTTCAGGTCATAACGAAATTAGTCGATATTTATTTTAAATGTATTTAGGTCAAATTAAAAACAAGAGTCCACAGTTTAAACTTTTTGTAAAAAAAAATGTAACTTAGTTTTTTTTTCTTACAAAAGAGGTCAAAGTGAAAAGGGTAATAAAATCCGAAATTTTTATTGGAAAACGAGGTTCTACATATACAATGAGATCGATAAAGGTGACCGTACACCCTGTACTTTGTGAGAAACAGGGCGTTTCATGAAAAACTAGCAAATTTTCTTAATCAGACAGGAACTCCGAAACTGTTCAGATGCTTTCCCCTTGCCATACAATGAAATTCTAGTTAAATATAAAAATAATTATCTAAAATTGGTTTAGAAATAATACCGAAGATATGTGGTAACATAAAAAAAAAAATACTCGAATTTAGAATTTGCTCTTTTTGAAGTCAATTAAAACTAGGACTTGGAAGTATTAAATTTATTGACCTCAGTATGAACCGACGACAACTCAAAAACGATCTAAGCTGGCATGAAAGCACAAGCAGTAGTTCGTACCAACCCAATCTAGTCACAACAATAATACTTGAATCCCGATAAGGATATGCACTCTCTCTAAAGTATTGCCACATAATTATGGCATTAGTGGTCACGAAAAGCAAATATAATCTAAAATATTCTGTGAAGATATTTTTCGGACCAAACCCCAAATAAGAATGACACTACACTTTTATATGCAGCTGACTCTCTCACCTACGCTCAATCTCGCTGCCACATTCTGGCTATTAGTAAAGTCAACCAACAGCTCCAAAAGCTCGAGTAATACCACAAAAAATGGGTTATCAAAATAAATGTTCAGAAATCTGAACTTTCGCATTCGAAATCTCTGCATGGGTCCAAACTTGCAACCCAAAAAGTCCAAGCAAATAGCTGTAATGAGGGAATAATTAAACCTGTAGATAATTGCAAGTATATCTTAATGTTAATCTCAATAAACTGCTATGTTTTATTCGTCGCTAAAGCAGTCAGTAACAAAGCTAACTACGCCTACAGCCTACTCAGTCCTATGATACATTTCAGAGATGGACTCTCCATGAAAACAAAATTGTTACTCCATAAGCAACTAATTAGGCCAATGATCACCTATTGTTTCCCCATATGGAACACCATCTCTCCCACTTACATGGAAAACCTCAGCATAGTCGAATGGAATATGCTAAGAGCGTGGACAGGTCTCCATAGAAGATCCAACGGTAAACACTACCCAAACAGGGTAGGTCTACGAAGCAGCCAATATCACTCCAATAAAGGAGGTGTTTGTTCAAACTTGCGTACAAACAAGTCGATAAAATCCCTAACCACCCAAACTCACTTATTAACAACCTCTCGAACCTTCTCTTACCGGAAATCCTTAAATACCTCTCACCCTGTTCCTAATAATGCCCGAGGCTAAAACGTCTACCATAATGGTAGAATAAGTATCTAAGAAAACAAAGGTTACTGCGGCGGGTAATAACATTTAAGTCACGATTTTTCAGAGTGTGTCTCTCCAATTCTTTAGGAACCATCGGCTCTTAAACTCCCCCAAAAAACCATATCCTATCCTCTCCTCTCTCCTTCCCCTCGCCCACCCACTAATAACTAACTCTAAAAGGAGTACGGCTGATATGAGCATCATCAGTAAAGGAAAAGACGACAGCGAAACTGAGAGTTACAGACAGCAACAACAAGAGATGACATGAAATTGAGGGCTAAAGATGAGACCCAAGTATCAAAAAGGACCATAATAAAAAGAACATCGAGCAAAATAATGACATTCCTAAGAGGACATACCGACTTGGAGATATTTGATTATGAACGCAACGTTCTGCTACTACCACTAAGAGATCTAAAAATGAAAGATTTCTGCAACCGAAAGTTCAGGTATACTCACTGCATTAAGGACTAAAAATTACTACATAACAATTTTATTACATTATTAAGAGCAAGGTTAACATTAAAATCCAAAGCAAATACAACTTTATTATAAACAGGCAACAAATCAGAAAGAGTATTTGCAAATTCCTTAAAATTTGCGCTGATGAATTTCCAGGTGGTCGGTAGACTACAAATCTATAAACATCTGTCCATCTTAATATCCACGAAGTCCGCAGATATATATATGTATCGTCAATTTCATAACGAACTGAAAACTTGAGTATCCTCGATCTCAAATCCCTTCAAACGTATGCATGCATTCAACACCTTAAAAAAGTATTAGCCATAGTATGGACCGCTGCGGCACACCAATATTTATATGGCAATATTAATATGAATTTATGTCTGTGCCGGGTCGTACATTTCTGAGCACTTGACTAGCAAAATTAAATTCGAAATTCGCATCTAGTAACAATTCGCTGAAAGAATAAACGCTTACGTGGATAGGCTCAGAGTCTATGCTTTTTTAGGTCCGTCGTAAAGGAACTGGCAACTTGGTGCTGAAAAAAGATCCTGCGGGTAACACCGGAGTCGTAGCTGCATTTCTTACCGG
Organism: Dioctria rufipes; assembly: GCA_963924295.1. NCBI lineage: Eukaryota > Metazoa > Arthropoda > Insecta > Diptera > Asilidae > Dioctria > Dioctria rufipes. The sequence continues at coordinate 158,896,715 of OZ002743.1, read as the reverse complement.
CGTCAAGTTGACATAGGGTCGACACGGTAAAGGACTCCAGCCTCCTTCCCGGAATCGCAAGCGTTCAGGGACAGTCTGGACTGAAGAGGTGCACTCGTCCACCAGATCGAATAGCAACACCTCTTACGGACTTCAATTCGACTTGCAGATTTTAAAATCTTTTCAGGTTCGGAAGTTGGTCAATCCCAATCTGGCTGCTTATTGAGCAAACGCCAGTGACCAGTACCACAGTTTCTTGCATCAAGCAGGTATTCATGACATCACTATTCCCTGCGTCAAGCAAGCATTCAAGAAATCACAGTTTTCTGCTTCAAGGAGACATTCAAACAACCAGAGCTCCCGGTTCAAGCAGTCCTGTTCTCTACACAGAGCAGATCTCTCCTATAGAAGACGTAGCATTTGTGGACACATTGACGTAACAAAAATTTGTAATCGCCAAGGGTACATATATCTATGAATAATTCTATCGTCAAATATTTAGCAGGTCAATCAGTTAGAAAAAGTAATTAATAAATATAAATGAAGTTGTGAGTGAAATCAAGATTAGACATAAAGCCAAGACCTCCCACAAAATATTTTGATAAGCGCGTCATCATGATGATGATATTTCCGAAAATGTGTAGATTCCACTTATTAAACACAATACAAAAGCAATCAATCCAAATCAATAGTATTGAAAACTTACATTTAAATGGTATTAATTATTACATCAACACCTTGGAGTTTTTTTTAACTAAAATATTCAAACTATATCACCAATCTCTACTAGCCATAAATTGTGTCAAAAATTCCTTTGCAGTTTTTTCCGTCTGGTAAAAGTCCACAAAATATGTACTGAAAAAACAATTTACATTACGAAGCAACAACATGTAACGAGCGTGTATTTATCGCCATATTAAATATTCCATTTATAGACCTTAATGCCGATAATGAATAAACGAAGCCAAAGGAATGAGTAAATTAAAAACACATTCATTCACGTTCATGCTCCAGATGTATCCGATAAAGCGGGGAATGAAATTGCAGTGTAACTGCTCAACTGTAGGTATGTTTGGTGTACACACGTATAAATAAGAAAGGACATATTTTCGGGGGAATATTCAATTAATTTTTTTTTTTAATATTTACGTTTTTTTTATCAGGCAAATCAATCATGATTATTTCTTAATCGTGTATAGGTAATTGTTTTTCAATTTATAATTGGAATTTTCATTTTTTTTTTTGCTTACCTTTCAAAGATTTCGACTTAAAGTCTCCATTATCATGAATCTGAAATAGAACGAGAAAAAGTAATTAGAAAAAATTGTACATTGAACACAGAGTAAGATTGAAATACTTATAACTAAAGAAACACAAAAATTATAATTAATTCTAAAAAAAATCTAAAATTTTCTATGGGAATCTTACGTCGTAGTTTTGTCCATTTTCGAATTTCGAGTAATTTCAAAAAAACTATTTTTTGCACATTTTGGCACCCATTCGAAAAGTTTTCGCACAATAAATTAATATTTAATTGAAAATAACACCTATACAGAGTGTCCCGTACGAAAGCTATGAATAGTTTGTGTTTAGAAAAGAAAATCCTAATAATTTCCGAGATATGGAATATATTAAAAAAAAAAAATGCAAAAAACCCAGAAAGGATTACATTTTGGGCTTCTTAAATCCAATATCAAAAATTGGTGTAGATCACGATTTTTTTATAACAATAGTAGCTATACTATATAAAAACCACCGAATTATAATTCCGAGACTTTAACTTGACCCATACCTTTAAAACGGACAGGAAAAGAGGAAAAAATTATAGACTACCTACTGGAAAGGTCCAACGATTATCTATACTAAATTACCATCATATAGGAACGTTAAGAAGTTACAGGGTGATCTATAAAAACATAAACAAATATCTCTTTAAATCACGCTATTTTGGAAACCATTAGGATTCCCCGCCATACAATTGTTTTTTTGTCCAAGCATGACCTATACTTAGCCTTCGGAAGCAAGACCACATACGGGACACCCTAAAGTACCTGGAGTACTAGCTGATTTCCACAGATTAGAAAAATTTTGCAACGCTGTAGTACTTTTATAAATTGAACATTTTTTATCAAAGCACAGTAGCGTTCAATAAGTTGCTAGGGGGATTATTGCCTTTTCGACAAAATACACTTGAATCTCTCGGTGCCAGCTCAAAGTTTTTCCAGCATATAATGGGAAGTTGCTATGTCTGACAAAAATTGTGTGGAGTTTGTTATGCTATTTGAGAAAAGGCAATTATCCTTTTTATCTTGAACCTACCTCAGTGATAATTGAGCCCTCAAAAAAAATGGCCCGACTACGTTGATCATACTGACAAAGTGACTGCCAAATAAGAGCGTCCGAGTTTTCGATAAAAATTTAATTTTTTCGCATCAGAAACATTGTGTTTATCACTAACATAACAAAAGAGTACTAAAATCATATTTAAGTACGTTTAATCATCAATTTATGTACAGCTTTCGCTCAAGTGATATCAAAATTTATTACACAATTTTCTGGAATGTGTAATCGGTCATTCCCTAGGAAATCGATCAAAATTCGCACATTTCCAAAGCGGCCATCATCAATTTCGTTCAACTTTTGCTGGAAGTTAAGCAGTTATGGGATAAGAATACAATTACATTTTTTTTTATCTTTGATACATCTAATTGAATTAGAGGACTTTGAAATCCCTTAATTTTTCCGATTTTCGGTCTACTCTGGGTTATATTCAAAAAATAAAAATTTTAGATCTAATTATTACGTTCGAATCCCAGCATGTTTTTTTTTTAGTTAAACAAACTAAGAAATCTTAAGAAAAACCCAGGCTCTGTCTATAACGTGGTCAAATCCCAGCATACTTTTTTCTTTGTACTAAAAAAAAAATTAATAATATTTTCAAAAATTTAAAGAAAAATATGTAAAAAAAAAATTAAAAAACTTAAAAACTTATATAACTTTATAAACTTATGTTCTACGAGCGCGCAACTTTAGCTAGGCTTAAAGAAAAATGCGTTTCAGGGAAATGCTTGTAGTATTGTTAGTAAATTGTTAAATTCAAGATAGGATAGCAATGGGTTTAGCGAAGAGAATTTTTTTCGTACATAGAGGTATAAAAATTTTTGAAAAAAAAAAAAATAATAAAATTGTTTTGTGCTATCCTTTCTCCCTTAAAATTTTTACATCAATGACATAAAGGATTTCTTCTCAAATGTGACCCATTTACAGTCCTTGAAAAGAAAAAATTACCGAATTACTTCAATATCTGCTTCCATTCAGAAGTTGTTAATATTTTTTTTTTCTTCTGATGAATAAAAGAGGTAAGCTATTAGGTACTTCTTTTTAAATCTCAGAGAGCTGCAAAGTAAAGAACTTAGGTTGTATCCTGAGATTCTTTAGAAAAGCAGGATGGAACTAGAGCGATTTCATAAGGGTTATCTCATGGGGTCAAGGAATACAATGGATACGCTGTAGGTCTAGGTAAAGAAAGCTGAATATATCTAGCAACAGTCCTCTTACCTAACCCTAACCTATTAATATTTTTATATTATATGCAAAGTGTAAAGTTTAATTTTCAGTTCACAATAAGTTATACGTTAGCCCCCTTTTGCAAGATATCCTTTTCTGCTCTGGAAGAATATAAAAAAATTCGAATAATATAGAAATATTAATAACTTTTGAACTGAAGACGATATTGAGGTAACTTGTAATGGAAAGTCCAATCGGCCCTCCATTCCGTACTGACTAAAAGCAATTGACATCACTTGACTGGACAAACTGTTCAGAACCAGACTGGCAGCACATGCAATCGGGCGTTAGCCCTATGGATCGGTAGTTTTTGGGGCCCGTTTATATCCGGGATAATTGCGACCACACATATTCACCACGTACTCCTGCTGTTGAACACTGTGGCTGTAATGGAGTTAAAAATATTCAAAAATGTCCTACAACCTAAACAGGGCACGGAGCCATGGTAGCTTATGAGTGTTGCCATGATAAGATAGCATTATACTATAAATGGCAATTCTTGCATTCTCGTGGCTTCAAAAGAGTTCACTTATTTTAAAGCATTTGGTATTATTTTTAGCATCATATGAGTATCATTTTTATTTCAAAAACCTCATGGGTAATAATAATAATAATAATTTCTTATTATGATATATTTTTTTGTGGGCATATGTATATACTATTCAATATTTTGCGTTGCCTTGATTTTTTTTTATCCTTTCAAAACAAATTCGAAATTAAAAAACAAATACTAAAAATTGTTATTAAATTTTTTTCTTTTCTTATTTTCTAATTTTTAAAAAAGGAAGTAATTGTGTTTCATGTAAATCAATTTTGAAGTGAGCGAGCAAAATTATCAGTCCGGCAGAAATAAAAATATTTTCTGATATTCATTAAAATTGGTACCGTCGTACAAAAATTGCTGGAAAATACTGCCAGGGTGAAAGTTTAGCATAACTAAAGAAAATACTCAAATATTAAAAGAGTCCAAATTTTTCTACTATATTGGACAGTATTAGTGAAAGAACTTTTGAATTTTTGAGCAGTTACAAAAATTTTTCACAAACAAACTGTAGGAGATAATTACATGCATAAGCACTAATTGTGCTCTCATCACATACAATGGCATTTGTATTGTATTCTATCCGCCTAACGGAATTCACTTGCAAATATCGATCATTGTAAACTTGTTGCATTCAAAAAAAGAGCAATCACAGTCTATAATAAAGTGTCGTACCGTTGAGATCAAAGTTGAGTTTTTATTTTTCATTCCGGCCTTCCTACAAAACTGAACTGTAGGAGTGAAGGTGAACAGCTCAAATCTATCGTCAGTTCTTTCGTGAGTAGAATTATTGGTCTGGTCTCTCAGACACTGTTTTCATAGAGAAACCCTGTTTTTTTTTATGTAGTTTTAGTTTTTAAATTCTTTATTAAATTTTGCAAATTTTATAGAAAAAAAGTCAATTTTAGCTATTGTTTTTTATTTGTGGTTCGGTATTTAGCATGGAATCTAGCATTCCTTCCTTGAAATACAGCACTTAACATCATTCGCTTGACTGTTTGATTGTTTTGCTTGGTTCAATTGTATAGGTTCAATTTGAGCAACGCACTGAGTGTAAAAATTACTTGCGAATAGAAAACTTTGTCTTGCCCTGCTTGTACTTGGAGAATCAGCCTAATAATTTGGGATGTTTTGTTGAGAAATAATTCATTTTATAAGACCCAAAAGGACTGGTTTGGGGTCATTTGCCCGGGCCGGTTCGAGGACGCAGTCCGGTCCTGGTCATGTTTAGTTTTATTTTCCAAGTTACGAATCTCTCTAAAAGAAAAAGAAAAAAAATAATAAAGGAAATAATTATAAAGAGGAGAAATGAATTCAGCAGCAAGGAATGAAACTTAAAGAACTTGCGTCGTCGTATAATAAAAACGAGTAGGCTTACAGAAGGAGTCGCAAGTTCAACCGTCAGATTCTAAAGTCTAGCAAGCTGATTCAAACAGAATTTACAGGACTGAGTGGACCAGCCACATTTTAACGTAAACGACGTCACAGCTTTCATGGAAATGATAAGCCGGACTACAACAGAAGCCACAGAGTCGAGGAATGCAATTAAGTATTCCAGATTGTAAATACATATTAGGAAATTTATACCATTATCTTGTTATAAATGTAACAAGATTGGTAAACGTGGAAACACTAGTTTAGCTTAGAGCTGGGCCCTGTTTTAGGCAAGTAGGATATGAAAAGTGAAATATACCTGCAGATCGATTTAAATGGTAATTTTTTTCTTTTAATTTCCTGCATTTGTACACAACCGTAGCACAAGGTGAAGTAAAATGGTCAAGTGAGTTTTGTGCTGCGACAACCGACCTAGATATTGATTCGAGTAAGTATGGACTTAATTGGGATTCACCTAATGATCTGTTATTTTTCGAATTGCTCATATTATTTAGCTTTACAAACTCTTTCTATAATTTAAAGGACTCTTAACGGATTACATTTTGGAAGAAAAAGAGGGGTAAAAGTTTTACGAGATAAGAGATAACAGAACTGTTTTTTTTTTTTTTTTTCAAAAATAACCAAACCTCTACTATTAATGAAAAAAAAATTCTCCTCTAGCAACCCATTGTGATCCCACTTGAGAATTTAACAATTTACTAACAACATAATGAACATTGGGCTGAAACATTGCTCTTTCCTCTTTAAAATAAGATCCGATATATTACATTTTTTTAATATAACTCAGCACAGGCGCGTATCCAGACCGGTAGCATTGGGGGGGGGGGGGGGCACAACTAAATTTTTCGAGGGGAAATCGGAAGAAGTCGCTTCAGCCAAGGCACATGAATCAATATAACCACTTGCCACCATGGTCGACCACCAATAGTGCATGAAACACCTAAAGAAATATTGTCAAATCATTCTAAGAAAATTGAATGCTACAATCGTAAGAATTTTGAATAGCTCAGGCTTGTATCAATATCACTATGAAAAATCAACGACTGGCTATTCATTGATTGCATGGAACTAAGGTTCTACCGGAAGAACCCTTGAACTAAATTTAAGTCAGTTTGTTCGCTCCTGTTACGAGATCTCCACCAAGTTTTTCTGCCATCGATTTTATGTCGGAAAGTCTTCTAAAAAAAATTATGATCGCTGACCAATTTCTTAGAAACAATAGCTGTGGTTTATTTTTTCGCATTATGGGTCCGGGTCAGGATCAGAAGTAATTTCCGCATTAAATTATTTCGTTAGAGCTATGATTTAAAATATTTTAAATCATAGAGCTCTATCAGCAGCATGTATCAAAAAACAAAACAAAAATAGTTGCTTCTTATCCCATAACTACTTAACTTTCAAGAAAAATAGAACGAAATTGGTTATGTTCGGGTTCAATTCCACTCGATTTGCTACTATAGAATGACCCTAATGGCGGTTTTTTTTTATTGTTTTTTGTTCTTTTTGCACATTTCTGTCTTTTGTAAGTTTTAACATTATTTCTTTTTTAATTTGATGGACATTTAATTTAGAAGTGTTAATTTGTTTTTTTTTTTTTTGCAAAATAACGTACTGATACTGTTACGTTTATCTCAATAAACTTCACGACGTCACCTTTTTTCTAAAATTTTATCACTTGAACCTTCTGTCATACCACTTTTGTCATTCGTGCTATTGTCTCACTTTCACTGTTTTTTCTAACCAAATACGCAAAATTTCACGATCTACTTCTTCTCGCTTGGAAGACTTTCGCACAATATGACAGAAAATCGAGTTACTGTGCTTTTTTTTTTAGAAAATACTTTAATGAGTCATCTAATGATTTCTATTCATTTGTTTATAGTGGGATCCATAAAATTATGACCTACAGTAGGATAAAAACGGACATTACTTTCTAGAACAGTCTTACATAGGAACAAGGGAAGAATATTCTTAAAAATCTCTGTGGTTTCATTTCAATGGAGATATTTTTTACAGATACTATCAAATTAGCATATAAGTAGTGACTTAAGAAACTGAGAAGTTAGTGCAAATAAGACCTGACTTATTTCTACAGGTTTTATTATATACTGATTATTCATTACATGTATGTAAGATATCTCAGGGGATAGTTTTCAAATCATTATTGGTTCACTTTAATATAATTTATATGATTCATTACTACATACATAAAGTGGTGGGTATGTGCAAATATATCTCAGGGCTCAAGAACTAATTATGCTTGACTCAAAGCCAAGAAAATATAATATGTCATGCTGTCTCTTCAAGGAATATTTTACATTTGGAAATAAACTAATTCCAAACTATTGAGACGAATATAAATCACTCCGTGTAGTGTATCACTCGATATTATACTGAATTAATTAATACTATGTATATATGCCAAACGATGTGGTATTCTTCAATCATTTCTGTCTGTTATTTTACCGCCCAAAATATCTTGCAAAGACGGATAACCCATTACCTCCTTCATCTACAGTTGTACACAATATTAATTTACTTCGAACTAACAAATTGTCTCGGTAAGGCCAAAGATATGAAGTATTACGCATTCCACAAAGTTCTATTCTTGGCCTCCTGCTATTTTCTATGAATGATAAATAATATATGAATGGTCTCTTTATCTTCATTAATCACTATGATCTCCAACAGTATACTGATATTGCGCAGTAACACAAGACCTTTGGCGCTTATTGAGGATGATATTACTTGTACATATTAATGATGACCTTCATATCATACATGCTCGTATAGAGTATCATTAGGCCATTAAAAATGAATTCATGATTAATATTCTCGAACATCTAATTGCCTAGCTTTATACACATTCTTTTGAATTAACCTTGATACTAGTCTAGCTTTTCGCTTATAATTTTTAATGGTAATATTTTAGTTTGATTCCATTTTTCGGATTATAATAAATAATAATATAAATAAAATAAAAATAATTAAATGCTGATAGGTATGAGATGTATTACTTGGTGGTTCATAGAATTTATGAAAGCATTCATTCATTCATTATGGCCTTTCAATCCCCTATAACACATTTGTAAGATTATTTTATTAGCTGGACTTCTTTTCAATTTTTGTTACAAAAACAAAATACTCATATTAAAAAATGAAAAATGTTATTCACAACATTACATCCCAATAAATTCAAATATTTAATATCTTTTAATTTCAGGATAACTTTTATATCGATAATGCGTAAGAAGTTTTCAAATTCTTATTGACTTAACATGGAACCACTGACACTACTGACATCGCTTACTTTATCATGGATCACTTTTCTATAGTTGTCCCTTTTTGGTTTAAGTACTATATTCCGCTGAACTTCAAATACTAAGTTCTATACTAAATTCAGCATAGCTCAGTTTAAGTTCAGTGTATATTCCAAATGAATAGAAATATGATGGCAATACAACATTTGTAATCTTTTCTCTATCCCCCATAACTACTTTGAGGTACATATATGCAGACAAAAATTGCTTAATTTTATATCCCTAAAATTAGAGTTCAAGGAATATTTATGTTATAAAACTTCCAATAAAAATAATAACTTTTGAATATATTTGGAATTTTTTAAGCTTGTAATATGAATGTTAAAATAATGAAACTTTAAATTAAGATAGTTTTCACATCACTGACAACAAAAGTGGACCCATATCCATGTTATATGTCAATGCATGGAACAGAATAAATCAAGTTCTTCTTCAATTGTTCCGGACAATTAATGTAGAGCCTCCCAAGTCTGTAACTGATTGTACATAATTGCCAATTATTTTGAAATTATTTTTAAATCAAATTTTGGCAATTTAAGTAAAACGTCAACGTCAAATTAGTATCATATTTGCTTAGGTTAGGTTATAACGAACCTATGAAAAGAGAAACATTTGTAAAACCATTTCTAAGGTTTTTATATGAAATTTTCCGTCGCGTTATAATTCATAGTTACTTTTTAAACTGATAGTATATAAGTAGGAAAATGAAAATTTACCAGATCTCTCAAGGAAATTCGCAGTGAAACTTGAGAACTGCAACTCATCTTCAACCTCTATACGTCAGATCAACCGCCAAATGATCACAATTCCACCTCACTGCTTTACGCAGACGACTCGCTCACATATGCACGCTCAATATCGCCAAAATTCGCTGCGAGGAAAGTGGAGCAGCATATTGTCAAACTGGACGCCTACTACAAGAAATGGGGTATCAAAATAAACATTGCCAAATCTGAAATGATTTGCATCCGCAAACCAGTTACTACTAGCCGAGCAAACATAGCCACCTTGGCTAAAAATATTGACATTGAAATCAATAACCAAAAAATAACACCCTCCACAAAAACGAAATACCTCGGTATATCTTTCTCTAACCTACACAAGTTCAACCCTCACGCACAATATGCTCTGAGAAAAGCAAAAGCTGCCTATAGCCTTCTAAGCCGACTTCTCAACACCCCAAACGGGCTGTCCGTCCCCACCAAGCTCCTGCTTTATAAGCAGCTAATTCGACCAACCATCACATACTGTTTCCCAATATGGCACACGATCTCGTCAACCTACATGAAAAACCTCGGAAATCTGGAGAGAAAAGTACTCCGTTCTTGCACTGGCCTTCGTAGAAGGGCAGATAATAGATAGTACCCCAACAAAAAGCTGTACGAGGCAGCAAAAATCCTCCCTATCGACAACTACCTTGTCGCACAAGCCCAACATTAGATGGAAAAACTTCCTCATCATCCAAACCCTCTCATATTCAACCTGCCTGCACACACTCCACCTGCAGAATTCAGGTATATCTAACCTCTTCAACTTGTTGACCCTGAGAATAGGGGCATTTACTATACTGGCGAAAGATTTACTTTCTTTTGCAGCAAAGGTACCCACCATCGAGGATAGATCTCCGGAACATCAGCCATCGTCATCATAGCAGGATGCCCCACATAGGAACTGCCTAGAGAAGGAAGACCCCCACAAGGATACCTGGTCCAAGCCCCAGAGCTCCTCATCCTCCTTAACCGCACCCATCCCAATTTTCCCGTCTCACCCTTCTAAACAACATATATCAAACAACCGCCACGGAAACAGCTTAGTGTCGCGCGCGAAGCTGTAATAATCAACAAAAACATACCAAACATAAAAGTTTTTAACAATATATGTAACAAAAGAAGACAAAACAAAGACAATTGGGAAATCAAGGCGAAAATAAAAAGCCTGAGTGTTAAAATCTACTCTACCATAAATCCTAGCAAGGAAGTTAGGACTACACATTAAGGACAATATATATTAAAAGCGCAAGAAAGACTCTGACTATGACTTTACCAGATCATCTTCAACCTCCCACCTTTACCATCCGATTCTAATAATCTAAGTTGAACTGGCTTATCCAATTCCAGGAAACAATTTCGCCTGTACTTGTAAAACGAAAAGCTATTAGTTATAGGTAAGTATGTGCAAATGGAAGCGTTTAGTCGGTCCATGTCCAACGGCAAGCTATCTCGCTAGTACGAGAAAACAGAGAGCTAGTAATACATAGTACGTAACCAAAGAATCCACTAGTCAATACGCGTGCAACAGGAAACCATCCTGTTATACTTCTCATCTCAGCTAGATTTAGTTATTATAAGTCGTTAAATACTCATTATTTAACATTAATAACTGTTGTCATTTGAATCCCTCATTCACCTAAGGTTAAGCATGCTCTGACTGTGATATCAAGTCAAGCGAACTTTAAACGAGGGTTTGAAAAGAAGGGTTTTTTTCTGCATCCAATACACAGTCGTATACGTCAACACCAATACCACACACATGCTGACCTAGTAACTTGTGTTTTCCCAGCTGGCATACCTACACCTGAAATACCTTAATTATTTTCATTAATATTAATCAATTTTGGAACTTGAATGTTACGATTTTAGACCAACCATCATACATAATTGGTCTAATCCAATGTCTTGGGCTTTAAGAATGCTTGCTATTTATTATACCTTAGATGAAATCTAAATGGTATACTAAGTTTGTTATTCCATTGGTACCACCTCGAAATAATGATAGTAGAGCTAAATGGATTCGACACCCACGCATAATATTAAAAATTATTTTGATTTTTCATGTACGTCCGTCTGTCCGCCCGTTCGTATGCACGATAACTCGAGAACGCGTATCTTAGAGAGCTGAAATTTTGTACACAGACTTTAAAAAAAAAAGTAAAAGCAAGTTCGAAAATGAGATAAATCCGGTAACTCCTTCGTGGGGTTGCCATACAAAAATTTTGTTTTCCATTATATATTTGGGCACTGCCTGAGAACGCATCGACATAGAGAGCTGAAATTTGTTACATGGTGTTTTCATAAAAATAGCTAATAAAATTTCAAAAATGGACTAAATCGGGCAACTCCTTCTTGGTATTGCCATATAAAACTTTAGGTTTCTTACATATGCTGTGAGAACGATCGGTCCTAGATATTTTTATTGTACTAAAAACTTCTTCAGAATACGAAATCCCATAAATATATGCGAAAAACTACTTCAAAAATCAAACTTGCAAAGATCGGTGATCTTACGAAATTTTATACGGGCATTAATCTAGGGTATCATAAGAATTGGTCGTAGACTAATTCTAGGTTTTTTACTTGTTTTTTTCTAGATCTTGTAACAAATTCAATTACAAAAGAAGCGAATATAAATAGATATCTATTTTGAGACTTAGTTAAGTATCATTTTATTTACTATAGTATACTATAGGATTATTCCTATGACAGGGGGGTGGAGGGAATGCTGAACAAGGTGAAAGCTGTATAAGAGGAAAGCATGCATACTTGACGGAAGAAATTTGTTGGTTTGTTGTTTAGTTGTACTGTAGATCGCTTTGGCATCTTCCACGAGACTACAGTAAGGTAGTATGGGTGAAAGATACCATATACACGAATTGATACTTCTAACGGCGAGATAACTATACCTTAGTTAAATACAAATTGAGATTTTTGGCTCTGTGGGTACTGTAGTAGGGCTTTAATGACAGGAGGTCATTATGCAGAGAATTTAAGTGCTCATGATAGTCAAAATAATAAAATCTCAGACATTGAGAGAGAGAGGGAGAGAGAGAGAGAGAAGAGAAAGACAGACATAGCCTCTTGGGCAGGAGGCGAAAGGATGCTTAGTAGATGAATAACGGACATCAGGTATGTATGCTAGTAATGCTTATATGATTAGTATGCATGGTGAATCTCGAAGTCTATCCAGACTTGAACACGGGCATATCTTAACCTTCACGTGGTCCCCCCTGACAGCGCCCATAAGGGTGGTATTACCTGTATAGGCCAAGTACAATTCTTTTAGTCGTTGTAAATAAGATCTAGGCCCGAACGGAGGTACCAGACGGAGGTACCAGTCCCGTTACAAAAAGGATATCTTGCATGAAACTAGCCACTGGGAGTATTCATGGTCTATTGATCATGCTTTACGAAAGCCAAATGGGCGGCCCGACATTGGCTAACTTGGTACCACGGGGTTAGAGGATCCGTGGATAATAGGAATTATTCACCTCAACTTGGGATGGCCCCTTTAAGGGAGCATCGTGGTGGCTGTGGTGAAGGGTCCCGTGACACAAGATCGGCAGAGATTGGATAGGTCTTGCTTCAACCAGTAAGCTGATGTCATGTCATGCTCTATTGGCACACTGGTACTCATTGTTACGATATGAAGGCCGTTGATTGTCGATAACAATTCGAGCATAAAAAATGCCGTGAGATTAAGCCATACTTGACAGGTGCTCACGTAAAACCACAAGGACTTTCTGTCCCTATGACAGTCTGGATGAGAATTCAAGTCTTGGCTAGATATAAATGTTCTTGAGTGATGTAATTTCTTTATTCAAAGCACCGAAAGAGCTAGGATTTGACAGGTTCAGACTAGTCCTGTAATAACAAAAGGTTCAGTCTAACCTGCACGTTCTTGAAGTAGTATTGTCGTTATTTTCTACTTAAAACAAAAAAATTGTTATATATATAAATCTGAATATGCACATAAAAACTACTGTCTTAGTCTGTGAATTACAGGATAGTAAAGTAATTTTGTTTTTCATTCTCGACATGAAAATCCAGGCCTACTTACGGGACATATTTTAAGTCTCAAGGTGGCTTTCGCATAAGGTTTACCAAAAACCTTACAAATTCGGTATAGCTGCTCAAGGCCGTTTATGTCGCGCAGGTGGCACTGTCAAACCACCACAGACTGTGTGCTCTAGTTACAACTACTACTCAAGCATACTCTAATGCTAACGAGATGCATCAGCATTAGCAGCACAGAGCTCCGTGGATCGTAACATACCTGACCCAGTAGAAGGACAAATAGTCCTTCTTTTCTTCACAATATTTGCAGAGGAGGAGCAATATAAATCACAAATTTGATTAATGTTTGTGTATGGCGTACAACCTACCAGCCTATCACACTCACACAAGAACTCTAATAATCAAACTAACGTTCTCTATCTAAAACACCACTATATCGGAAATATCGAATAACACTACAATTACAATATACCTACTATAACTAATTTAAAGACTATCACCCACTTTTCTATATTAATAAATCCGCGTCGTATATCGCGATTACTTTGAAGAGACTTTAAAATCGATGGTTGAATTAAAACTGATCATAAAGCAGACATAAATCGAGAGTTGAGCCTCGGTAGGTACAACCAATTTCTAACGGGTTTTCCAATAAGAGGTGTTATTTTGATATTCAAAGAAAAATGCCATTTTTTGAAATAAATGATCGGATCTTTATTTCATTATAAAGAGGAAGGTATGCCGTTAATAATGGAAAATAACATCAGCCAAATGACCACCACGACCACGCCTACAGGACCATATCCTTTTCATGAAATTTTCCATAACCAAATCGCAAAGTGGCTGCCCTATGTCCTCGATAGCCTCACGAATTCCATCTTTGAGGTCTTGAATCGACGCTGGGCTGTTGGCGTAGACCTTCTCTTTCACGTGGCCCCAAAGGAAGAAGTCGCAAGGTGTTAAGTCACAAGATCTCGGTGGCCAATTGTGATCACCTCTTCGAGAGATAACACGGTCCGGAAACTTTTCCCGTAAAAGATCAATGGTTTCGTTGCTCCAGCCTCATTTTCGAAAAAGTAAGGACCATAAACCGCACCAAACAGTCACACGTTGAGGATAGAGAGGCTTTTTAACAATAACTCTTGGGTTTTCCGAGCCCCAGATGCGACAATTTTGCTTGTTGACGAAGCCATCGAGGTGGAAATGGGCCTCATCACTCAAGATGAGTTTTCGATGGAATTCCGGAGCATATTCATGCATTTCAAGGACCCAATCAGCAAAGACTCGACGTTGTTGATGATCGGCCGGCTTGAGTTCTTGTGTTAACTGAACTTTATAAGCCTTTAGACCCAAATCTTTATGCAAAATACGGTGTAATGACGTTTGTGGAATGCCTAATTCCAAAGAACGACGAGGAATGGATAAACCTGGGTTTTCTTCAACACTTTCGGCTACATCAGCAATATTCTCGGTTGTTCTTGAGCGACGTGCACGGGTTTTATTCTTCACATCACTAACTTGTCCCGACAGCTCGAATTTTTCTACCAATTTCTGTATTGCGGTCCGACAAGGTGCTTCACGACGACCCAAAAATGTTCGAGTTTTACGAACCGTCTCTGCCACATTTTCACCATTTTTATAATGAATTTTAATAATTTCAATGCGTTGTTGAATCGTGCATCGTTCCATTTTTATTAATGGCGTAGTTTCTACTTGTCAAATGTCAAAAAATTACAGTTCCAAAAGTGACATCTACTGAAATAGCGGGCTAATTAAAATAACATCTCTTATTGGAAAACCCTTTACCTTATACTTTTATGCCTGTCGGTACGAGTGCGCTGTTAACGTTATCAACATCCTTGCTAATTTACTTAGAAAAGTTACCCTAGCTCATAAAAGACCCGTTGGTTGTGCATACCAGATTTCGTAAAAAGGCAAGAAGGAAATAAATCTGTTTATTGTAGTTTACTTCCTCTAATGGATTTCTTTCGGATTTCTTATCTTATTATTTTTTTGGTTGTTGTTGGCACATGACAATATTAATGCAGCACTTGTTGAACTTATATTATGAGTTGATATCCGCAGCCTAATTTCACAAAATTAAATAAATTAAACAAAAACGATCATATCTAGTACATCCTTCGCCCCTGGCATTGATTTATACAAAAATATAAAATTGACAAGAGACAGATAAATTTTTTTCAAATACTATGAAAACCTAATGGTAGCTCAAAGCCTCACCTCGCCATCATTGTTTCCTTCCATTAAAGATTAGCACAAATTTCTCTAAAGTTTTAAGATGATCTTAACAATTTCTCTATTGTTCCTCCATGCTAGAGTACCTACCTATAAAATATTTTCTTTTCTATGAGTATTTGAGAAAAATATTTTTCAGCAAACACGCTTTTGTTCTCCCTCGCAAACTGAAAGATACTCTTTCGTGTGCACACCTTTTGTGTACACGATGAAAAAACAAAACTTAAACAAGTCCTTGTTACCTGTAAAATTCTTTTACTAGGTATCCTTCGTATTTATTGTATCCTGTTTTCATGAAATTATCTTTCATCTTCTTCTCGTCTTTTCCGGTTTTTGTTTTTTTTTTTTCATCTACGTTACGAGATAATTATATTTCCAATTCGTCGTTGAAGTTCTTTGAAAAGTTTCTATACTTTTTCAATAGGAGAAATATTGTTGTACGAAAGTTCCAAGTTATAGTAGAGTTGAAGGTATAACTACCGCCATCTATATCCATTAAAAATAAAAGTATTACTTGTGGTAATGAATGAGACTACCGCTCCCTATATATTGCTGTGTGTTGTACTTAAACATATTTATACAGAGAAAATATTAAAACATTTTTGATGAGTAGTTACTTTTATTGTGACCACTTTCTATGACAATACCCTTTTTTTATAAATTCCTTGCTGCAACCCTGGGGGTAATTTTCTTTCTTTTGTTTCATTGGTATCCATTGTTTGCGCTACTTTACTCCTGCAAAGTCTTCAATTTTACTCGCTTTTTGTTTGTTACTTGTGTGTTACTCTTGTTCCCTTAACTTTCTTGTTTGTTTGTTATCAACAGAAACTAAGCCTGGGTAAGTGTTGTAAAGTGTTTTCATTGTTGCATATGTTTCGGGTGGGTGGTATTGTTTATTGTAGTTAGTTCTTTACATTTAAAGTTTTCATATAATTATCACCAACTAAGGATATGGTACTTAATGAGTGTAATTATAGTTGTATGAAAAATTATATCAGCTCATATTAAATTAAATTAATAATTTATTTTTTCCCGGACGGAAATCGAACATACACTTGTTAGAATCCGTCAATGATGGATAAAGAAGAATTTTTAAGAACTTTTATTTTTAACGATTCTAAATCAAATTAATAAATACAAGAAGAAGCTTAGTAGGCTAGTAACAAATTGATAAATGCAGGAGGGAAAATCATCTGTCATCTCATCAGTGGTAAGAGCAGTCGCCCGGCAAGCAGAAGGTCCCGGTTTCAAACCCCGGACGAGGCGGTTGTTTTTTCTTCTTGTATTTATTAATTTGATTTAGAATCGTTAAAAATAAAAGTTTTTAAAAATTCTTCTTTATCCATAAATTAATAAGTTCGAAAAGCCTGATCATATATGTACAGAACACAAAATCTAAAGCAACAAAATCGATGATGTGTTGACTTGATGACGTAACGAAAGCGTAAACCAATAACACCTCACTCAAGTCTCTAAAATCAACAATACAAAATTGTCCTGATCATAGTACAAAAATTAACAAGGTATGGCCTTCCAGAGCTGTCAAATGACACCTATGACATTTTATGGATCTTTCGCTCATTTCAATATCAATCGTTTTCAAAGTGCAAAAACATTTTCTGATTGGAAAAGGGAATGCCCATTTTACGCCGGACATGAAAAGATATGAGATATGTCTTAAACGATGCATTATGACACTATGACCATATTTTATTAACAATGATCATTTCAATTGACATTTTCATCGCAGGGCCAAACGGACGAAAATCTTTTTAGTGTATTCCCATTCCATTATGTTTAAATACCAAAGACAAAAAGGTTATGTGGCAAAACCCTGCTGCATCTTCAACACGATACTGCTGCTCAATTACGTTTATTTGTGCAAAAGAGTCCTCTGGCTTAATTTCACAAGAAATGAATTTAATCAAAGCAGAAATAAATGTCCTTGCTCCTATAGCTATTAATGACAATGAAGTGCATTTCACGATTAAACCTATTTTTATGCCAAGATTTGCACAATACTACATAAACATGTTTTATATAGTCGATAGCAATACGGCCATGCGTTTTTTCCGGGCAGCAGGGACATGTACCGGTATTACCGGAGTCAGTTAAGAGCTTATTGAACACTTTCATACAATTTTAGTGACTTTGGGCCATGGCTATGCTATAAATGAAGTCACCTTTGAAACATACGATTTGTGTGATAGGACCAACAACACTTCTGCTGAGAGCAGTATAGCACACATACCACGCCGAGGATGTGAATAAAGCACTCGAAGAAAACTACGTGAATTCACGATTAGCACCGTTGCTCACTTCAAAACTCCCAGGAACAAGGACCAAGTACATCATGACTACAAATCGCCTACTTAACCAGATTGTTTACTGGGAGAGATATCGCGCGTCGAGAATCTCATAGTGCAAGCGTTGCCAGGCCTTCGGTCACGTTGCCAGAAACTATGCGATTGACTTACAGGTGTGTCAAATGTAAAAATGATCACTTACCTGGACAGTGTGCGAGGAAAAATGAGAAGGAAGACGCCCCATTCTCTGTAAATTGCAAAGCGGAAGGTTACCCCGCCCGCTATAGAGGTTGCCCTACATACAAAGAGATCGTGCAACTACGGCCAAAAAGGAACGTCGCCAACGTGAGGAAAAGTGAGGAAAATGTAAGGGTGATTGGATTGGAAAGAGTTTGAGATCTCTAGTGGCCTTAAAGTTAGACCACTATAAAGTCAATTGTGTATCCTCTAGATTTACGAGAAATTACTCATAAATCCCAGCCAGACATTATAACGAAATTTAGACCATCTTTCTCTTTGTGAAGCAAGCGACAAGGAAGTACGTGCAATGCCAGGTAAATCTTTCGCTAAGATAATTTAAAAAAAAAATACTGCCAATAATAGTTCCGTGAAACCCACAGACCCCAAACCTCAGGCAGCACCTAGGCCTGCCCCTAAAGCAGCGGCTAGAAAACAGTTTAGAGTATCAGAAATTAGAGACTTCTGCACCAAAGAAGCGTAGTCCAAAATCAATAATTCCTTCCTAAATACAGGAAGCTCTCTTCCATCTCGGAAAAACAGGCAGGTTACCTTCATTTCGCATTTGGCTTGGACAATGTCTAGGCAATTAAGTAAGCTGAAAATAATGTCACTAAATTGCAATTCGCTGGTAAAACAGAGCAAAAGAGCAGCACTAAACCTATTCCTCATTGAGCATAAGCCCACGTTTATGTTCCTCTCTCAAACTCCTCTACCTGAGAAACAGGTAGCTTTTGAGCACTACAGCCTCGTCCGCCAGGACAAATCTGAGTCTACCTTAGGTACTTTCTTTGTCATTAAAGAAAACCTTAAATTCGAAGAGGTGAGACAACGCCCTATAAAGGTTAAAACTCAGAGACAACGAGTCTCTTCTGCAAGTCGCCCACGGCACAGAACAACCTAAACAGCATTGCTCGGATCTCGAAAAAAATTCACATACACGGTACTTGACGTACGTGACTGGCTACTCTTTAACACCACCCATGATTTCGTCGTTGTTTCGCAAGATACTCCGACATTCCCGCGATATGAGTGAATTCTTGACTTCTATAGCGCAACCTTTAATCTAATAAATCTCCTGCCCCAATTCTCAAATTACGTCTGCATATGGCAGAATCTGATCACTTGCAACAATTTCAAGTTAGGCTCTCTCAAGTGAGAATAATTTTAGTGTGTTTCATTTTACGAAAAGCCCTCGCCCCGCAACTTAAAAATACGCACACGGCTTGAAGTGTGACAACTACAGGAATCGGTGGAAAAGTAGTTACGTTAAAAGGTGCCCCGTTAATACGTAACAATTCCTTGCAGGAAATCTCCGACTCGCAACGGAATGTCACGAACTTGAAAATTGACTTCCACATCGACTTCCTCAACAACGCCATTGAAGGTAACGTCGCCTTCTTTTCCAGTGTAGTACCGAGCAAACACTACAAATACAAAAATCTCCCGCCTCAAGTGCAAAAATTATATAAATTTGGGCAGAAACTTTGAAAAATACTTAACTGTATTTTTCATCGAATCCTTAATAGCCACAACCCAGCCTACAGAGCCGTGTTGTCGTATATTAATTGCTTGTCAGTTATTGAGGAACAAATGCAAATGTTTCTCGATAAATAGTTCAGGAAGAAACTGGTTTGCAACAGAAAGACAAAACTCCCCACAACTATATTAAGCAGAAAAATGCAATGCTTTCGCCGAAAATTTCCAATCCACTTTCAAAGACAACTCAGCTCTGATGTAAATTTTAGGACCACTGTAGTCTCGACCGTTGAAAACTTCACTGCCCAGGCAGTGGGCTCCTACGCCACAATCTTTAATTCCACAATCACGTCTTTAAGCCCGGACGATTTCAGTATCTTTTCAAACCGAGCTCACGTTTTCGCCCTAATCAGGACTATTATAAGCAAAAAGTCCGCCAGTCCAGATAATGTTTCCAGCAGAGTTATCAAAAACTTCTCACCTGTCGTCATAGAATTTCTGACATTTATTTTCAATAACTGCCTCAATAATTCATACTTTCCTGATGTCTGGAAAACCGCGCGAATAGTACAAATTCCCAAAAAAGGAAACTCGAAAAATGACCTCCGACCAATTTCTCTTCTGTCCAACCTGGGTCCAACACATAGCAAATACCTGCCTCGACCTAAATATCAGGCAGGACATCTAATTCGAGTTCAAACCCCAGCACTACACCTTTCACGCTTTGCTCAAATTCCACTCCGATTCCACAAAAGGGAGCACATAGCATATTGCTTTCTTGATGTAGAGAAAGCGTTTGACTCAATTTGGACAAACGGGCTAATTTTCAAAATTATAAACCTCGAGTTCCCGTGTTATCTCACCCGGGTTATACATACATAGCTTTCTTTCACCCCGGAATTTCTACATAGAAACCGAGAGTGCCAAGTCTCAGGCAACACCAGTCAGTGCTGGTGTCCCCCAAGGTTCAGTCCTCGGACCAATTCTCTTCAATCTTTTTAGCTATGATCAGCCTTCCAACGACTAAAATTCCACCACACTTGATCTATGCTGATGAATCCCTTACCTACACCCACTCCATGTCAGCCATGTTCGCTGCTACCAAAGTTGAGCGGCATGTTCTCAAACTCGACGAGCTCTACAGTAAGTGGTGCATCAAAATAAATCTGAACAAATATGAAATGATTTGCATCCGAAACTCATCCACACGAGGAAAACCCAATCTCGCCACAAGAGCCATCAACATCGAAATCGAAGTCAATAACGAAAAGCTTCAGCCTTTAAAGAACACCGAATATCTTGGTGTCTCTTTCAATAATCTGTTGAAATTCAACAAGCATGCCAAACTGATCATAAGGAAAGCCAACTATGCTTACTACCTACTTAACCCTATTAGCAATGGTCACACGAAAGATACAAAGCTGCTTATACTATATATAAACAACTTATCCGCCAAACTATCTGCTATTGTTTCCCCTATCTGGCACGCCATTTCGCCACTATATATGAAGCAAATTAGCACCTTCGAATGAAAGATCCTACGACTCTGTACAGGAGACCTGACGGACACTACTTTTTGTATAACAGTGCAAACATCACTCCAATCGAGGACTACCTCCTAGCTCTCACAGTCAAATAACTTGGGAAGATCTTTCAACATCCAAACCCGCTCATTAGTCAGCTTTCAACGCAACTTCAGGTTGAAAACTTCCACTAATTATCAACTCTTCACATTATTCACTCGGAAACGAGAAACATTTATTACCTGGGCGAAAGATTTACTTTCTTTACTAGCACAGGAAGCCACCATCGTGGATAAGACACCATCCTGGCGCTGCTAGATCATCGTGAGACCACTGAAGACCTTCGGAATATTTCTCACCTTGTAGAAGATAACGCCAGTCATCAACCCACTACAAGTTAGAAAAATCTCTAACATTCCATAACCTCCCAATCCAATCCAAGTTCCCCATTTCATTAAATCCACACATCCGAAAATTGTTAGACATCAGACAAGAGCCCAGCTTTCCGTCGCGCATCAAGCTGTATTAATTACTCGACATCACGTAATCTAAAGTTAATAGTTGTTCGAACAATTAAAGTGTAAAGTGTATTAGTGAAACCAAACGTAAGATCTCTTCAAATATCCGGGGATATCGGTTCGGTTTAAAATTTCGTCATAATGCGTTTTGTTTTGTTAATCGCGTGTGAAGGACTCTGATTGATTGATTGACATACGATTTGTATTTAAAGGTATATCCGTGGTACAATATGCGCCGGTTACCGTGCACAAAGTTCTTTTTCATGGTAAGAACATTATTAGCTCTTGCATTCTCTCTACAGGACAGCTGGAGACAAGAAATAAAGATATTAGAAGGTATAGAGAGTTTTTCACAATGAAAACTTCCCGAGTCAAAATAAAAACAGACGTTTTTAATAGATATCATCAGACCTGTTTATTGCCAGCCTATGACATGTTTCCAAACGAAGTCGCGGTGTTATTACACGAGAAGTACTTTCGTTGTTATCAGTACTTCTTATGGAACAAGACAAGATTAATGACAGCAATAGTGATGGTTGAAGTACTTTTATGCACCACTTGTAACTATGTCATTATGCCCTATATGAAGCTCCATTTTTACCTACTTTAACCGAAATTTTGTACATGGCCTTTTTAAACAAAATGTAGAGTTTAGTTAGGAAATGGGACAAATCAGGTAACTCCTTCGTAGGGTTACCATACAAAAATTTAGGTTTTTACTATATATCACACTGCCTGAGATGTGCATAGCTAAAAATTTGTACACAACGTTTTTATAAAAATTGTTAGTACAATTTCGAAAATGAAATAAATCGGGCACCCCATTCTTAGTGTTGCCATACAAAAATTAAAGCATTTTACGTATATTGTGAAAATGATCAGTTCTAGATGTTTTTATTATACTAAAAAGATCTTCAGAGACGCAAATAAAAAAACTCCTAATTTAGATATTAATGTTAGAGCATTTCAACAATAATATTTTTTAGGGGTGTTTTATTTCCGGAGGTGGTCAAAAGCTCGAAATTCATAAAAATTGTATTTTTTTAAAAATAATAATCGAGTAACCCGAACCCAAGTAATCAGCAAATTAAAAAACACGTCCATAGTGAAAAGATTAAAATTTGAGTTACCCTGTATCCAAGACTTCAAAATATAATAAACAAAAAACAAAAAAATGGGTCCAATATTTTTAACTAATTCTAAAAATTCCATCGAAATCGGAGTAGATCGGGTCTGAAAATTGCCTAATATAGAAGTTTTTGTTTTTTTATTGGAAATTGACGTATTTATCAATTTATTCTAATCCTAATCACTTTAAATACACAATTTGTCAAACCAACGGGATATAATCTCATTCGATATTGTTAACAATTTTGTCCCGCTATTCTCATACTATGGCCGTGCCCACGGGTAATCTAATAAGAAACCTATTTTTGGACATCTTGCCGTAGAAAAACAAATCAATTTTCTTGCTTTACTATCAGGCAACATTTCGAAGAAGAAGAGGAAAACGAATACTTCTTATTCCAGCACTAAGGCACATTCAAAATCTACGTTCCCCCTTCACTAATTCCTCAGTGCAAAAAACAGATCACATTCTACAGACATTGAAAACAAGGATATCTGCAAGAGCTGTTGAGAGCCTACAATTACTACAGGATTGATAATGACCTATGAACTGCATGAGAATCTTAGTCGTTCATTTTCAAGGCTGTCTCTAATGTGGTGTTGTAAGAATCTCTGAATGTGGGTACTAAGTCCGGTGACACACGATGATACACACGCGATACACCGTACTAAAAACTGGTTTTCTTAGCACTATTTTAGAACATTTTCGTGTATACCTCATTAAGAGCAGAGGGTTAGACTAGAATGATACACGAGAGTTTTATTACATATGTATGCGTGTACTCGGTTTGTGTGCGTAGAGAAATATGGAAATGATGAAGTTTCTTTGCTGCCTCAAGAACGTGTATCAACCGAGTATAAACTACGTGTACCATGGGCTGATACACTTTCGATACAAAAACCGGTTTTACGTCGTGTCTAGTCTCGAATGTGTATCATCGTGCGTCACGGGACTAACAGCAGTCAGAAGAAAGTGGCATCGCACTGCTGATATAATTAAAAAACAACTTTGTAAAAATGTCCACCAAGTGACGAGTCAAAAAAAGAAAATGACGCTAATGCTTTTGGGAAGGCCATATCTTACTTTCTTTCTACTTAATATTAATATTAAGGAATAATTAAGCGGGGCGTGTGGACTTTGCACTGCAGCCATTCCTGACTTATTGTGCACTGCTTTCTTTATACTTAATCCAACAATCCCACACTTCATAGGAAAAGCAGTGGCTTAAGAAATATGAGCCAAAAGCCCGGAATTTACAATATGGAATGGCTTCGCATTGGCATGGGAATTGCTCCGATATTTCATCCTCTTCAAGATATAACCTGCATACATCAGTGGGTGATATACCTATCGGATGCATGTATTTGTTTAGTCTGCAATGTCCGGTTAAGATGATTCTGATTCTGTAATTATTCTGAGTTGATTCCTGGACAGCCTCAAAAGACCAGGCTCTCTTCTTTGGTGCAGGTCATTTCATGAATCTTTTGGCTTATCTAGAGCCTATTATTGGTCCATTCGGTTTTGGATCCAGTTTTGAATGCTCCTTTTTTTTTTTTTTTGTTTTTTTTTTTTGCTTTTTTTCGGTACGTCTGCTTTAATTTCAGGTGATGAGATGGCTTTAAATTCCGTTTGTCTATCTGTATAGATATATATTTTCCTATTTCTTTTTACTTACTATGAACCTGAGAAGACTTAAATTTTTTTCCTTTCCAATTCACTTAGAAATTTTTTATAGAATTTAGTTTACAGAAACGAGGTATATAGCAGACATATCTGCCGCCATATTAGAGCGAAGAAGTCTAGTCTTGTTTTTGTGTGTTGTTGCTGTATTAAATTATATCAGATTCAATTAAGTCAAAGCTATATGTTACATTCCCTATTATTCTATAGACTATTATTGGAGATCGAAAACGGTTTATTGATTGAAGGTGCGAATAGTATGGGCCACTAACAATTTCCATAAGCCCGGATAAGTATACAATTTTTTCTGAAAAATTTTTAGCTGCCAAAATCAACACCCATCCAACTTTTGTATCGTCATCACCTCATCGGTATCCAAGATCCAAAAATGCATAAAAATTCTATTAAAAAGATCTCCAAGTAAATTTCTAAAAAAAAAATTTTACATCTACATCGAGGCATAAATCAAGAAACTCTACGTAGACGCAAAACGGTCTTTTTTTAATAAAATTCTTTTCATTAAATCAGACGTTTGGCATCTGCTTCAAGTTAAGTGATTGATGTCCAGATCGATGGATACATCGATAGTCAATTTTAATTTCCAGCGAAGCGTTTTTATAATTTACGACACAATTCAAAAAGCGGCTCTAGGCAGAAGGTCGCAAGAAATAATGTACGTTCATAATTTTGATTGTTAAAGCCGCTTGTACTGAGTACAAGCTTATTATTTATTGGCAGCTTTACTTCAACTTAAACACCACGGACGAAAACTGACTTAATGAGTAATAGTAGATAAAAATGAAAAATTGCGGAAGGATTAAATTACCACATCTTCCATATGAAGCCATTTTTTGATGATTTCCAAAGAAGTTATTCAGCCTGGTCAGCCCTATAATGAGATATAGGAATTGACTCTCTATCAAGGACCAAGTTGCTAATATACAAGTGCTGATAAGCTCACAATTACGTAAACACCATTTCAAAAACTTACGACGAAAGCTTATGCAATTTGAGAGTAAAACGCTCTGAATCTGCACTGGACCTTACTATAGACCCTGCGAGGAAAGTATTATCCAAGCCAATTCCTGTACGAGAAAGTTGGTATTTCATTGATACAGGATTACTTGGTTTAGATAAGAAAGAAAGAGGATGCAAAAGTTCGCAATCATCACTAACGCAATTTTCATATCACACTCTACCTACCAACACTTCCAAACTGACAGGTATATTTCACCTTTGTGTATCACCAATGAAAACTGTTAAAGAAAATATTATTGCAAAGAAATTTCTACATTTTACAGCGAAAGTGGAGACTACCATCGTGAATAGCAAGCAAGTTAGACGCCTGAATACCTATACTTTATCTATTTTGGCCGCTGTCTTGTCTTGACCTTAGTATTAAGGATATTTCGAAATTCTGTTCTCAAGTTCTCAAATTATGCTTTGTGTAGCGTGATCGTATTTTTTTGTTTAGCATTAGTCAGTAGGCATAAAATGTAAAATTCTAAATGATGTTAGTTCATAATAGCTAAAACACAATGTGAGCAACACGATAAAAAACACAGTAAAAAACGTCGACAAAACATCCGTGAAAATACAATGGAAACGACACGAGCGCGACAAGAATTGTCAATTCGTAATTAAATTTATTTTGTTATTTGTCTTCGGAATTAAAAATAGAAAAAATTGCAACGAATAAATTTACAAAAAAAAAATTAATTGTTCGGCATTTTTGGCTTATGAAGAGTGTAAAAAACATAGGCAACATAGAAGAAGATGGTGGGTCCAGGAGTTATATAAAACTCGGCCGGAGTTGGATTTCTATGCGGATACATTTTTATACCCTAGATGAAATCTGTAGGGTATACTAAGTATGTCATTCCGTTTGTAACACCTCGAAATAATGATGGTAGAGCAAAATGGATTGGACACCCACGCATAATCTTAAAAGTTATTTTGATTTTTGCATGTCCGTCCGTCCGTGCGCACAATAACTCGAGAACGCGTATACTTAGAGAGCTCAAATTTTGTACACGGACTTAAAAAAAAAAGTAAAATTAAGTTCGAAAATGAGACAAATCGGGCAACTCCTTCGTGGGGTTTCCATATAAAAATTTCGTTTTCCGTTATTTATTTGGACACTGCCTGAGAACGCGTCGACGTAGAGAGCCGAAATTTCGTACATGATGTTTTCACTACATTAGCAAATAAAATGTAAAAAATTGACTAAATCGAGCAACTCCTTCTTGGTCCTGCCATATAAAAATTTAGGTTTTTTACGTATACTTTGAAAACGATCAGTCCAAGACATTTTTTTTTTGTACTAAAAACTTCTTCAGAATACGAAATCCTATAAAATTGGTTATTATCATTTTTTCTGTGCGACAAACCGTTCTAGAAATATATGCGAAAAACACTCTTAAAAATCAAACTTAAATAGATCGGTGACCATACGAAATTTAATGCGGGCATTCTTAGACCAATTCTAGCGTTTTTACTTGTTTCGTATAAAATATGATGCCATTTTACAGATTCAATTAACTTTTCTAGCATTTTTTGATTTTTGTTATTTGCACGGCATTTTTATTTGCTGATATTTTGTAATCTATCAAGTCAAAAATATGATTACGATAAACGTTAAACAATATATATGAACGCAACGAAGGGTCGATCGGATTGGAGGCTATATCCATAGGAGATAAGCTAATCCTCTGTCTCCACAATTATTAGCCTTGACTATTCAGGCTATTACATCACAGCAGTGGTTATAGGTACTATCCATATAAGCCCTATACCCACAGAACTTGAGGAGAGGTTAGAAGAATTCGAAGATTGGCGGAATACCACAGGAATAACCCGGAAAACCGTCCGAAACAGTAATGAAGGCCGCAAGGTAATCCGGACTAGTTTAGTTTTAGATTTGTTTCAATAATATTGTCAATGTATCTCTGATAGAGCAAGCAGTATAGTTTAGACCTTACGTCAAACTTTAGAATAGGAAATCATATACTTACTGATAGAGATTAAGAAAATTAAGCTAGATAAATTGAACTCAGGGTAAAAGAAAAGCCTTAATCAACCACTCATTTTGGTCAAAACCTAATTTTATACTCACACACAGATATTGTAAGTAATTAAAGCCCTTATTTCACCCATATTTATATATGGATGTGAAATCTTTTCTACATTAATTCAATTTCTTGAACGTACGAGAGCATACCATATCTTCTTTTCATCATCTTTTTCTTCTTTTATTTGGACTTGTACCATTTAATAAGATCAAAATCCTTAAGTTCATTTTGTGTTCGATTTGCCAGAGTCATGGCACTCGTGACTCCCGAAGCTGTCACTTTCTGTTTTTGTATGCTACTTGGGTTAACCCCGGGAAGAGATGCCAACTGCACGGAAATTACCGTGTTCTACCGTAATTTAGAGTCATTTATAGTAACACAAAAATCCTGCCATTGCATTATCTTCAAAAGTACAAATCTTCTTGGGAAAACAATCCGATTTGTAAAAGCTGGATTTCGAAAAGTACAAACATTGATAATTTTTATTATTACCTGCAATTATGATGGCAAAGCAGGAATCAGTGAAATAAGCGACATTCCCAAAGTGTTTCACACATTAAGAACACAGAAAATTTATGGCAAAGCAGGAATCAGTGAAATAAGCGACATTCCCAAAGTGTTTCACACATTAAGAACACAGAAAATTTATAAAATGCAACAAACTATTTTGCAAGTATGTAGTTCAAAAACAAAATGGACCTTATATAGAAAACCCGGTCAAAGAATATGAACTGCTGATGGCAGGATTTCTTATGGAACATGATTTACCATTTGCTAGCTGTAATGCTTCACTTAACCAATTTAGTTAAAATAATTGTCGGAAACTGCGAACGAAAGGTTCTATGATAATAAAAAATGTATTGGGCGCCGAACGAATGGATGCGTTGCTGTGCTTAATAAAGGAACGTAGGTTTTCAATAATAATAGATGAATCAACGGACTTAAGTTGTTCAAAAGAAATAGCTATTATAGCAAGAATTTGTCACGGTTCTGTTAAAAATGAGGATGCATTTCTAGCATTACTGAATGTAGGAGAAGCTTCTGCAGCTGGATTGTATGGATTAATAACGGGTAAATGGACATTGAGGAACTGGTTCTTAAGTTAATAAGCTTGGCCTTTCAACTTTTCAGATTTCTCTAATCATCACAATGTACCTTATAGAAAAAATATTATTAGTCTGGCTGCTGATGGGACAACATAATTTGGTGTCATCACTATTAAAAGCGCATTTTTCTGGATTGTTTTTATTAAGATTTTTGTGGATCACAAACCTTCGAGAAACTACCTCGGTTGCTTGAAGAGCTTTAGAGAGAATTACACAATTATTTCTCAAATAGTCCTAAACGAACCTTTAAATATCGATCGTTTCAAGAAGTTTGGCATCTTAAACCAAATAAAATTCTTCATCCGTCAACAACGCGCTGGCTTTCTCTTAATTTATGCGTTCAAAGATTTCTAAAGCATTATGAATGTATTTTAAGAATCAAGCATCGATAGAGAAAGTCCATAGGGCCATAAGAATTAGTAACACTATAGAAAATCCGATGACAAAACTCTATCTAGAATTTCTGGAATATATTTTATTTTATAAATCTAGAAATGCAAAGCAAAAATATTAAAATTCATTTGATTTACGATTGAATCAGATTATTTTATAAAATGATTTTGTAATGCTACATAAAATAAGAGGCTTTACTTGAAATTCCAGTAGAAAATATAGACTATAAAGACGCGACAAATTTTCTTCCTTTATTAGAAGATATATATCTACGTGGCAAAGTACTCGGGAAAAACTTGAAATTGAAAATTTTCGGAAAAGCTGTTTGAATATTTATATTGAAACTGCCAAGCAAATAACTTGCCGTTTTCCATTTCAAACAATATCTTGCTTCAAAAATATGGCAATAATACATCCACAAAATATTGAATATTTCAATTCTATAATACCGTTCATTTTTCGTCAATTGTACCTACAGGTACTTACTCTGAGTTAGACAATGAGTTCAGAATGATTCGCGCCCAGAATAATCTTTAGAAATGCCATATGTGACTACTGGAACAAAGTCGCGCAATTAGAAAAGGGTAATGGTACATTGTTATATCCTCATCTTAACAATTTTATAAAGTAGGTACGACTCAAAAATGATTAAGTAAGTTTAGTCAGGTTTTTTGAATTTATGTACCTATAGGTGCATATTTATATTATTAACATTTTAACATTGTACCTGAATTTAGAATTTTGTATTTTTTTTTTATTATTATTGTTTTTTTATTGGAATATTTTATGTTATGTTAGTTATGATAATTTTATATACTTTTCTAGTCTTTTAATAAAGTTACTATTATATAAATGTATTTTTTGTTACGGAAACGAAACGCCCTCTTTTTGCAATGAAATTTCTTTTTTCAAAGATTTTCGTTTGCATAAAGAATTTTTCCATTCGATTCTCGAGCTGCAGACTTAGCAGCAGACTGAGTCAATTATTTCGATATGAATTTTCATAGCAAAACTCTCTACAAAATTAGCAGCCAAAGTACTCCCGCAGTATAGTCATTATTTTTCGGGCAACATTACATTAACAGAAAATTTCGCGAAATTTACACTACAAAGATTTTTAGATCAAAAAGTTTCGGTATAGTTCAGTCGCAAAAAATAATTTGATCGATGATGTTTCCAAGCCTTTTCAAAACATATCCCTAATCGGAAAAACGGGTTTTAATGGCAATACAGACCACAGTGAGTACAAGCAGTATTTCAGTAATCCGGATACAAGAGATGACTTCATATGTGCATTTACGTTTATTGGATACATTATCATAGAAGATCCTATGGAAAAACCCGTGCCCTTCTTCTACACGATACTGCAGATCAATTAGGTTTCAGTTTAAGAAGGAAACGATCGAAGTTTTTATTCAAGAAAAAACCTATTTCAAGGACCAAATTAAGTTCTAAGTCCTCATAGTAGTCACTGCAGTTGACTAGCTCGTCAGTCAAGTGTTTTACTTGTGAGACTAAGCAAACTTAGATGAATGACATCGACAGCTTCGAAAGTCATGTAAATGAAGAGAAATACGAGTTTGGCGTATATCCACTCCATTTTTGGATCAGCTTCTTTGAGTATTTCATCCACATTGCAAACAAATTGGACCTAATAAAATAGAAAATGAGCTCTCAAGAAGATACAGACAAGTGTTTAGCTTGAAGATAACTTATTCAGTCGCAGTTCAGGGCTAAGTTAATTTTCATTGTAGAGCACGCTTGCACGGGCGGAAGCGGAACGTATAACGACAGTAATACTGCTCGATGAGCTCTGATATTTCAGCGGAAATAAAAGGGCTGAACAAATGTTTGATTGACAGGTGATAATAAAACAAACTTCTTGAAATTTAAAAAATTTTGCTACGGAAACAGCTAAATAACTTGTTAGCAAATATCCGTGGTACTATCTGCCTGCGTTAGCCTACAAAATTTTTGTCCATGGTTCGAATGTGACAGACTTTGCACTTTTGCTTATCGGAGAATTGTCAGAAGCTGACTTACAAATATTTCATAGAATTCTAGCCACGCTGCTATTACATAGAGACTTATACCCCTGATATAATATATTTGGGGGTCGATCCGATTTGAAGAGTCTGTGGTGTATGAGTAGATTACACCACTTATTATTTGGTTGGGGATGACGAGTAAGCAAATGAACCAAACTGTGAAACAAATCGTCCCAGTACCTGTAGGTAGCTGTACTCTTCCAATGGAAGAGTAGTAGAGAATATGAAGCTGTCTGAGACTCGCCAATTAGTTGTAATAGATCTTACGATACCAATAGTGTAGTTCCTCGTAACGTTAACAATATCTACTGGATGTTATGCATAAAGGAAAAAGACACAATATGCTCGTAGATATGAGCTTTCTGATACTCTGAACAGAGTGGTCTACTGTGTGGTAGCCTCTTGGTATAGAAGTAATAATATCTTGCTTCAACTTCGAACTGGCCCTATGACAGTCAAACTTGGATTGTAAATTATGATGGTGTTGGCATTATTTTAAGGATGGCGTACGATAAACCGTGTTCCACTGCTGGGTTTATAATGCAAGGCCAATGCACTACAGAACTGATTCCGAACCGCGTAGCGTAAACATCTGTAGCAGCACAGCTCTGGGGAGCTCCTCAGTAGTCTGGAATATGGTTCTTCTGAATAAGTCAGACTGGGAACGTCTGATACGATCTAGATACGTAGACTCTAAACAAAAATTAAACTAAATTTTGTTCATGAAAATAGAATAAATGAATGCTTTTGAAATTTTGTATATTGAATCAAAGCTAAAATTTCAGTTAGTAAATAAATCAATTAAAAAAACCTTCAACGTGTTTAAAACTGTTGCAGTCATCAAGCAATTTCAAGGTATTCCAATCCAGATAAATTATTGGTTAGGTCTTAGGTGACAGATATTAAGGTGTAAATGCATGCCAATTCTTTCTACATTAACTGGAGGTTTTGTAACTTTACTTAAGGAAAAAGTACCTCATATATATACATGTGATTCATTGTGCCTTACACAGAAACAATGTAGTAGCAAAATATCTCAGTTATGATCTTCATAACATATTACAGTTGTGTATTAAATCAATTAATCATTTTAAAGCCCAACCTCTTAAATCATGGCTGTTTTCTAAATTTTGTGAAAAAAAATGATGAACTATCAAATCAATTATTATTACACACCGAGGTACGTTGGTTATCAAGAGGTGCTGCTAGTTTGCAAAGATTTGTTGAATTATTCGAATCAGTTATCGAATTTATTACAGAAATTAATCCAGCCTTAGGTGAAGACGGCCAGAAAAAAAAAAAACAAACAATATTTTTTACTTGGCAAATTTATTTGCAAAGTTCAGTGACATTCAAACACGTCTCCAAGGAAAAGATATTATACATTAATTCAATCAAGGACTATTATTTTGAGATTTCAAGTAAAATTAAACTTGTATAAATCTTCATTGCCGCGAAAAGATTTTCAATGCTTTTCAAATTTGCGGCATCTGGATATAACTGACGAAGAATTGGAAATATATACAACCCATCTTTAAAAATTGAGCGATGATTTTAAATTTCGATTTGAAAATATTGAAAATATGAAAATCCCACAATGGATTATCGCGCCATTTACTGCTCAAGTTAATAGTTGCTTCCAAGATGAAGTTATTGAATTATTAGTTGATCTTGAACCAAAGGCGCTTCTGTAAATTTTGTACTAATATAAATATTACGGAAAAATATTCAAAGCTAGTTTTTTAGTTGCAATCTCTAGCTCATATATGGTAGAATCTGGCTTCAGTCATGTCAATTCTATTCTAACCAATCAAACAAATAAATTAAATTTGGAATTCTGAGGCTATTTAAGGTTAAAACTAACAAATTTCGAACCAAATATTGGTAATCTTGCCAAGAATCATTAAGCACATACATTTCATTGATTTATGTAAAAATTAGACTTTGTAACAGTAAAATAGGTAAATTATATAAGAATTAAATAAGTTTTTTTTCTTCCTTTTTTTTACAATTGTTATAGAGGGGATCGATAAGACAACTAGTAAATTTTATAGGATCGGTGGTCAAAAAAGTTTTGCGGCTCCTCTAGATCACTCATTCGTAATTAAATTTTTCAAATATCTTAATTACCCAAGATTTTTGAACTAAAATAAGTTTCTGACAATTTTTATATATAATAGTCAGCCAATTTTTCATAATTTAAATTCAAATTCAAGGATAATGGCTAATTTACATTACTCGAACATGCGATTTTACTGACAAAGTGAATGAGAGGGTCTTATTACTTTGAGCTATTAAAAAAAAAGGTTAGAGGTGATCGACTGTCAAACACTGACATATATAAAATGGACTGCTGATGCTACTGAAATTGCTTACATTCTTTGACATTATTATGGGATAGTTGTATCGTTTTGCTTTAACTGCTTTATTCCGCGGAACTACAAACAATAAGTTCTATACAAAATACACCATAGTCCATTTTAAGTTCAGTGGTTTTCCAAATGAATATATAGAATAGAAATAGATGACAATACAATATTTGTAATCCTTTCTCTGTCCCCCATAGCTACTTTTAGGAGCAGGTAGACGAAAATTGCTTAATTTTATTTCTTTAAAAATCAAGTTTAAAAAATATTTGATGTTGTAGGAGATAAACTTCCAAGAATAGAAATAATTTCGAATGCATCTGTAATTTGTTGGACTTTTAATATGAACATTAAAGCGAAAGTAAAACTTGAAATTAAGATAATTGTCACACCCTGCCAAAAAAAGTTGACCCATATGAAATAAAAAATCAGGCAGTCCATGTTATAAAGGGCTTTCCAATAAGAGATGTTATTTTGATATTCAAAGAAAAATTCCATTTTTTAAGATAAATAATCGGATCTTTATTTCATTATAAAGAGGAAGGTATGCCGTTAATAATGGAAAATAACATCAGCCAAATGACCATCACGACCACGCCTACAGGACCATATCCTTTTCATGAAATTTTCCATAACCAAATCGCAAAGTGGCTGCCCTATGTCCTCGATAGCCTCACGAATTCCATCTTTGAGGTCTTGAATCAACGCTGGGCTATTGGCGTAGACCTTCTCTTTCACGTGGCCCCAAAGGAAGAAGTCGCAAGGTGTTAAGTCACAAGATCTCGGTGGCCAATTGTGATCACCTCTTCGAGAGATAACACGGTCCGGAAACTTTTCCCGTAAAAGATTAATGGTTTCGTTGCTTGTATGGCACGTAGCGCCGTCTTGTTGAAAGTAAACGTTGTTCAGATCAATACCATCCAATTCCGGCCATAAAAAATCATTAATCATCTGTCGATAGCGCAATCCATTCACCGTAACTGTTGCTCCAGCCTCATTTTCGAAAAAGTAAGGTCCAATGACCCCGCGGGACCATAAACCGCACCAAACAGTCACACGTTGACGATAGAGAGGCTTTTCAACAATAACTCTTGGGTTTTCCGAGCCCCAGATGCGACAATTTTGCTTGTTGACGAAGCCATCGAGGTGGAAATGGGCCTCATCACTCAAGATGAGTTTTCGATGGAATTCCGGATCATTTTCATGCATTTCAAGGACCCAATCAGCAAAGACTCGACGTTGTTGATGATCGGCCGGCTTGAGATCTTGTGTTAACTGAACTTTATAAGCCTTAAGACCCAAATCTTTATGCAAAATACGGTTTAATGACGTTTGTGGAATGCCTAATTCCAAAGAACGACGAGGAATGGACAAACCTGGGTTTTCATCAACACTTTCGGCTACAGCAGAAATATTCTCGCCTGTTCTTGAGCGACGTGCACGGGTTTTATTCTTCACATCACTAACTTGTCCCGACAGCTCGAATTTTTCTACCAATTTCTGTATTGCGGTCCGACAAGATGCTTCACGACGACCCAAAAATGTTGGAGTTTTACGAACCGTCTCTGCCACATTTTCAACATTTTTATAGTGAATTTTAATAATTTCAATGCGTTGTTGAATCGTGTATCGTTCCATTTTTATTAATGGCGTAGTTTCTACTTGTCAAATGTCAAAAAATGACAGCTCTAAAAGTGACATCTACCGAAATAGCGGGCTAATTAAAATAACACCTCTTATTGGAAAACCCGTCAGTGGTGTCAAAGCATTATTTCCCACTCTTTTATAGTGAAGTATCACTTTTGACATTTCATCAAATTGTCAATTGAAAAATTTAGTCAGACGTCAAAAAAAGAAGAAAAATTATTGAATATGAGGAAGGAAGGGAATATATTTGACAATTTCACATAAACATACATATTTAGTTCTATTTAAAAAAGGCAGAAAAAGTCTTGTTTCCAAATTCAGTTTTAAATAAATATAAGTTTCATTTCTTTGTTTACAATTTCAATTCCATTCACTTTTTCACACAACTTATAAGCTCATTTTCTTGAAAAAAAAAAAAACATGATAATAACTCAGAAAAGTACAATCATTCACCTCGCTGCTACATTTTCATTTCATTTTCCAAGACAGAAATGCATCCAGGGGCTGGATTTCGCATGTACACAAAATTTTGTGTACGGAACAAGGTGACGATTCCATAAAAGTGGAAATGAGTTTTTCTGTCAAAACTGTGTACACTTTAACTGATATTTTCTCACAGCCATTGTGGTCGTGAATTTTGTGAGTGTTTGTCAAGCGATATTTGAAAAATTAATTATTATGTTATTTATTTTACCATTCTTTAAGCCGTAGTCGCCTTAATACTATTGAATTCATGTAGCTTATTTCTTATAACTGAGCTTAACTTCTTCAAAAAGACTATTTTCTCACTCAAACAATATTCAGCGCAGAAAAATTTTCTTTCAGCACTTAAATGTACGGAATCGCTTGAAATTCAAAAGTGTACACTTGCGCTCACATGAGCTTTTCAAATCGTGTACACTTGCAAATTCTTCACAGTCGAGGAATCCAGCCCCTGTTTTTGAAATTGTGTTCTATTCATGTGAATTGGCAGTTTAGGTAAATTTGGTTGAAGTTCCTTTATCACTGAGAATAGCCCTCGAAGGTACCACTTCCTCTTCCTGGCTTACGAAATTTTCAAAAGCAATTAATCCTGGAATCGCTAATTTTACAAATTCCCCTCAGAATATAGAACATTGCACGAAATAGAGAATACAAAATATTCTCTAGACACATTCCAGCCGGTGTGCTTGCTTCAAAAAATTTTCATTTGTTTGCGTGTAAACAATTATATTCGTACACGCTAGTAGTTATATATATTGAGTTTGCTGGCATAATAGCAAAATTTACTGCCATAAAATATACTTCTCGCTAGAACTTTTTATGGCTAATTATGGCAGTAAAAATTTCCCCTTCATCGGGGAATTTGACATTTAACTCAGAAAAATTTTACTGGACTACCTTTTGTCCTTATCGTTCCAAAGTATTTTCAGATAAGGGGAAACTACTGACTCTGTTTTCTAGCAATGTTCGAGTAATATAAATTAGCCATAAAGCGCCCGTCTGCCTAAGTTATTAGAGTTAAAAGTCATTAGGCAAAAGTAAGGACCAACATTATTATTGAAAGTACTTTTCACATTTATCTATACAGATAATCTCTCAGCAATTACTCCAGGTCATTTCATCATATATAGGAGCTCCATTGACATCATCTTCATGAACTTAATATGCGTCGTCCTTCGAAATACCAAAGAGTGCAGCATACTTTTCAA
Source organism: Dioctria rufipes (assembly GCA_963924295.1). Lineage (NCBI taxonomy): Eukaryota > Metazoa > Arthropoda > Insecta > Diptera > Asilidae > Dioctria > Dioctria rufipes. The sequence goes on along the minus strand of OZ002743.1, from coordinate 158,859,673 downwards.
GACTTCTGGGCGTTGATGGCATATCGAATATCTGAATGATCTCTAATATAGGTGCAAGTGGCAGTCCAGTAAGAATGGAACTATTATTAATGTGGGCCTTCTTGTGCTCCTGAAGGAATTCTTATTAAGTAGTGTGAAATAAGTACATAGAAAGATTTACAATTTTTGATTACTTTGCATTATGTATTTTTTACGTATTGAAAATTCTGTGTACTAGTGTACGTGAGTAGGGGTGCCGGTTTTAATAGATAATTTAGTTTTTCAAATTTAAAAATATAAGATTTTATTTATTACGTGCTAATTTACGTTCTTAAGACGAATATCACAATAATTCATTTCACAACACAACTTATGACTAGAAACTTTAAAAACTCAATAAAGATCCAATAAATTAAAGTTCAAAGTACAATTTGTGGTAGTGTAGCCTGGCGCTGCGGGTCTCTCGCCCTTTTCGATATCTTCTTACTCCTGTAAAGAAGAAGAAGATTTTATGTAGACTAATTGCTATAAACATATGATCTTCAATATCAGAAGTTTCGCTTTCGCTTGAATAAAATTATTATAGTGGCGTATACTGCTACCTATGGGTAGTAGATTTGTTCATATAGAATCTATGAAGATACGGTAGCAGCTTGTATTGCTGCAAATGTATGTTGCAGTAAGTGTAACATGTATGATTTTGCTACTTACGTGCAGTTTTTAGTATGCTGCTGCGTGTGGCACTGGATATCGAAGCACTTATGACGTTTGTTGTGTGCGTACTTCTGGGTGCAGCAAATTGTATTGCTGCTACGTGTGGGAATGCAATAGTGACACCTGTGACATTTTGTCGTGTGCTTATTTATAGGTGCAGCGAATTTGACTGCTGCTACGTGTGGTTGGAGAATTTATAATTTTCCATAATTAACTTCTGTATTTGTTTGACGCAGAGTTAACCTTTGGTAGAATATCAGGATTAACCTTTATATAAAGTTAACCTTGATTTGGAAAGGTGTAGAATTTTTTGAGTTAACCTCAATTTGCATGTCCATTTGTAAGATTTAGGATTAACTCCTGTATAAGCAATTGAGTTAACCTCAATTTATATGATTTAGGATTAACTCAGGATCAACTTCTGTATAGGATTGAGTAACCTCTAATTATTAGAATTCAGAATCAATTTCTGTATGGGATGCAGAATTAACTTGTGATTTGAATTGGGATTGCACAGAATAGACACTAAGGCTTTTTTACTTGATCAGGGGGTGATTCTGATCTCTTTATCGTAGCTTAGGCGTATATTTTAGTCACATATTTTGACATTTCACCTCAAATTAGTCGTACTTTTATATTCACCATATTCATTTTGATTTATCCTTTTCATCAACCACAAAATAAACTAAAATGAATTTGCATGAATTAATTTCTGAATACCCGCCTAAAAGTACGACAAATTAGTCAACTGCTCCCGAGGTTGTGACAAAAATTGCATACTATGGTAAATGCATTTTCTACATCAACTTAAAACAATACAAATGCTTAAAATCGCAAAATATTTTTGGATTTGTTATGTGAAGTGTCAGTTTCAGTTCAGTACAGTACGACAAAAGATTCTGATTTTTTGTCGTACTTGAATGTCAAAATATACAACTAAATGAAAAGAACTTTTCTACTGGTTTTTTCGTGTTGTTATTCAGGTCGGCAACCCTTGCATAACGTGGAATGAATTGAAAATGACACTTCACTTTACAAATTCAAAATAATATTTCGAATTTAAGTACTCGTAATACTCTAATTAGGTGTAAAATTTCCATTTACCACAGTGTAAAATTTTTGTCACAACCTCTTGAGCAGTTGACTACTTTGTCGCATATTTAGGCATGTTTTTTGACGTTTGTTCACTATGTTCATTATAGTTCAGTTTGTGGTATATAATAGTGAAGACACAAAATGAACTGTGTTGAAAAAAAAAAGTACTACAAAATATTACAAAATATACGCCTAAATGAAATGAACTTTTCTACTGATTTTTTCGTGTTTTTATTCAGTTAAACAAGCCTTGCATTACGTAGAATGAACTGAAACTGACACTTCACATAACAAATTCAAAAATATTTTTCGATTTTAAGCACTTGTATTGTTTTAAGTTGGTGTAGAAAATCCATTTACCATAGTATACAATTTTTGTCACAACCTCAAAAGCAGTTGACTAATTTGTCGTACTTTTAGGCGTGTATTCTGACATTAATTCATTGCAAATTCACTTTAGTTTATTTTATGGTTGATGAAAAGGATAAATCAAAATGAACATGGTGAATATAAAAGTACGACAAATTTGAGGTGAAGTGTCAAAATATGTGACAAAAATATACGCCTAAGCTACGACAAAGAGATCAGAATCACCCCCCTGATTTGACAATGGTTGATTTTACTATGGCTCGCCTCATGGTATTGCCCTAGTAACGATTGGTAATGGTAATGTCAATTTGATGACAAGTCAAAAGTATATACACGGAGGTACACGGTAAGTTTGTCATTTATTTGTTCATTTTCTTGAATATTTATTAGATTTTTTACTTAAGCCTAGTATGAAGTTCGGGTATTGGTAAAATTTAATGCGGTCTCCAAAACATGGCATTTTAACGCTGGTAAAAAGTTAACATAAGTTTTACGTAGAGAAAACGAAGTGACAACTGTTTAAATCGCAATTAATCGGAAATATTTTTAAGAATGTTAAGTGATTATTATTTATAAAGGATATAAATCATCATATCGCCGAGGAGATTGTTGCTGCGGAAGGTCGCTTTGTGAACAATCAAAGAAATATTCAGTTATACCAGCATTTTAATGCTTCGCTCATTTTCCTGGAGCATTAAAATGGTCAGTAAAATGAGTGGAGACTTACAAAACACCATCTACCTTATAATAGAAAAAAAATTACCCATTTTACCAGTGAACTCCGTACTGGATTAGTAAAGAGCCTAGTAAAATTTTTGCTTGGGATTTTACCAGCAGTAAAATTTGTATGGAAATGTAACTTTTTATCTGAACTCCGTACTGTTTTACTCAAACTCCGTACTAGGCCTTATTTTCAGATGTAATGTTATTCAGGTAATCTTTGAGATGATTGTATGAAGTTGCAGGAGCAATGAAGAAATTATTATAAGTATTGTGAATTTTGTTCAATTTTGCTATGATTCTTTGTGGTTTTTATTTTATTTTTAGGTAATAAGAAGACTGGATGCATCGAGAAATATATGGTTCGGTGGTGGACCCAACATATATTATTAATATTATTTTGGGATTTTATGATAAAATTTATATTATTACTGAAATATTATGCTTTTTCACTCCCAACATTTACCTAATTCTAAAGACATATATTTTTGTCGCAACTACGATGAGTCATTATATCATATTTGTATTTTCTGGTAAGCCTTTTATAGTTTCTCTGTATATTCTGACCATCCTCGCTAGTCCTCCTCCTCCTATTTTCACTCTACAACTCTTAATTTATAATTCTAATACTAAATTTAACTATTTCCAGTAACTATTGATATGTAGAAATTATTCATGTCGTTAACAATTGTATAAATATACATACATATGACTTTTACATATGTATATACATAAATATGTATACATACATACATAATTCGCTCCCTTCAAAATTTGCTAGAAACTTGCATCTTGATTGCGTAACAAAAGCAATTCAAATCTCCAGGCATTCTCCAATTTGTTGTACGCTTTGCATATAAAGCGAAATTATATTCCAGAATTGTGTACTAAATCTGAACTAACGTAAATACATACATACATACATAATAAAACCACCAGGATGTACATATGTATGTATGTATGTAGAAGGCCAGAATTAGGTAGTACTTGATGTGCAAATATAAACTGAAAATTGAAAAGCCTTTAGGAATTTCTGGAAGGCAAATAGCATAAATTAATAAAGAAATTTTTAATATAGGGAGCACCTAGTCAAACATTTTACACGTATAATCCGGGATACGTGGAGTATCCAGGTGTAAACTGTGAATCAAAGGTATAGAATGTATGGAAATTTTACTAATTACCTACACGTAATTTTTTTTTAACTCCGATTTATGCAAATGTGTGGTACATATTCCTTGGTGTTGGTGCTTATGAATACGCACACATATATTTCAGTTGTGTAATAATACTGATGACGTGAAAACATTATATTGAAATACATACATATATGTATGATCCAGAAGTCACTGCAACATAAATAAACTACGTTTAGCTTTCTGTTATCAGTGTCTAAAGCAGGATTGAGTGGCATTTGATAATTTTGTGGAGAGCAAAATTGGTCTATTCAATTTTAACTTTTACCTTGGCAAATCGTCCCAATTACTACGCCTGGGTAGGAAGTAATTGCTATGATGCAATCGTCGGAAGTTACCGGACTGTATTTGCTTTTAGAGTAACTGTTCTGGCTTAGAAGCTAGAACCCTATAACGACTTGGAGACTATATTGTTGATACTCCAATGAAAACACTTGGAGCGGTAGCTGCTACATTGCAGTTGTTTGCTGTGTGCTTGTTCTGCGAAGATGCCAGAAGAATTGCAAACTTGAGAACCTAAAATGCTTGACCTAGAACCTAGTCGTCTCTACGACAACTTGGCGGCTGCGAGTGGTCTGAGGTCAGATAGGTTATCTTGCAACCAGGCTGGAATGGTTAAACCTGGGCTAACCTTACTGACCAAGATACTATCAAGTAAAATTGACTAGTTTATTGCATGGAATTTGGGATCACCTCTTAGAAAAGGTTGTCCATAAATAAGTGTCTCCTGGGACGGTGTTACACACATTTTACTCCTTCCTGATAAATTCGGTAGTGTTAATTTAAAGCAAACAACCTTTTACTATAGGTTACCCAGGAATGTATGGGTAGTGTATATGAAATACACGGTTTGTTGGTGTTAAACTAATCCTCTTGATAGAACACGTTTACCTCGACTAAGAGTAAAAAAAATGTTTGTTTCAAGTAATTCATGAGGTATGTGCAAATCTGCTGAGACTTCCTTCCATCTCCTGCGCATGCAACTGCGCAAACCAGCAAAATCTATAATAACCACAAAGGTTTCTCAGTGGATAAATAGGAGTGAACTGGACGAATACAATGAAGATGAATCCTCCCAATCTAGGCATTCAGGGTTCAGGAAACTGTTCCTAGACGCGAATTTCGAAATTAATTTGTTAGGTTTACAAAGTGGGTTTTCAAGTATTCGGAAATGTACGACCCGGCATAGACGTGTCACCACAAATACAGAAAAAACTGAACTTTTCGACTCAGAAATCAGATAGAACTTCAATAATCACTAAAAGACTATTCAGTGAACTGAAGAATAATCTGAAAAGTAAAGGAGCTCACTACATCGAGTAGGGCGACATTGGTAGGTCAGTTTGTAAGAGTGCTGATTACCATCATCCCAGAGATCGCAGCTTCGAATATCACCATGGCACCTTCCTGCACTTTTACTCCTACCTAGTTTTCTTTGGACTTTTTTAGCTGCCCCTAAGTACTTAACAGAGGAGCATGGTTAGGATTTTTGATCCCCTGCCAAAAAACAAAAAAAAAAAAAAAATATTATCCGAATAGGGTCTATACAGACAGAATTCTGCTTCGATTCCAGGAGACTCATTATGTAGGATCATAATTTTCCAGAAGAAGACTTGCAGTTGAATAGTGAATCAGTATTATTACTTTGTGTCAATATATCTAATAATTTCAAAAAGATGAAATTAGCAATTTCAATCTTCTCAAGGTGGTCCAGGTGGAGCTATTTTGACAAAACCATCGTCCTAGTGAAAGTCTGAGCAGCTGTGGTGAATGATACAATGCTAAGATGAAGGATGCTAACTGTGTTAATATGATAGTAACCACTCAGTCAGAATGATGGTGGAGAGAGACTAAGAATAAGGTAGCATATTTTCCTCATTATCCTTTTCTTGGTATTTTATGCAATATCACTTTGCTGAAAATTTGAGCTTCCTCATATAAATGGAACATACCTACTTAAGGCCTATTCACACTATCCATCAAAGTAGATTTTGTAAGACCATTCGACGCTACTTTGGGAGACCTTCCAACAAAGATCGATGGTGTAGTATACAGACGGTTGAAAAACGATCAGTGGAGTTTGACTAGGTGTATACCACCCCAAATGCCATATATCAAAATTATTCCAGGTCGAGGTATTAGCCATAGAAGAATGCGCCAATATCTGCATTAAAAAAGCCATAAATGGTTCAACTATTAATATGCTTTCGGACAGTCAAACCACTCTCAAGGCCTTAAAGTCCTACACTATCAAGTCAAGGAAACTCTGGGAGTGTCTGCAAACGTTTAGAAATTTATCAAGAGAAACAAAGTTATCCTAATGTGGGTGCCTGGATATGAGGACCATAAAGGCAGTGAAATTGCTGACGGCTTAGCCAAAAGAGGAACAGAAACTCCCAGAGTCATTTTGTAATACTTCAAAGTGTTACCTCAGAGCTACCGTAAATAGCTGGGAGAACAAAAATCCCTTTATTCCTTTATTGGGAAAAACTACAAGGACTTCGTGAGGCAAAATAGTTTATCAAACCTTCCAACGAAAAATCAAAAGAACTTCTACTCCTTAGGAGAACAAAGTTCAAAATGATCACAGGGCTCTTCTCAGGCCATTGCCCCTTGAGGTATCGCCTAAACAAGATATGAGACCTCATCCTGCCGCTTCTGTCGGAATGCTCATGAAACCTCGGAGCACTTGCTCTACAAATGTGAAGCATTTTTTTTTTTTGTTTTAAGCATGGGGACAAAAGATCCCATCCCAAGCACGGAGGACATGGCGACCCATTGTACTGTCTGCTAAAAACCCATTCAGCTCATCTACAGATAGAAGGGCAGACCCTAGAGTACCCTGAATGCTCCGGGCGAAGGCCGGACAAGCACACAAAAAGTGTTCGGTTGTTTCTCCTTCCAGGAAGGACAGATACTCAGGGCTGTCAAGAACGCCCATCTCTGTTAGCAGAGCGTGAAGTGAGCTGTGGTCGGTACGAGCCCCATAAGAAAACGAAAGAGATATTCTTATTGGGCCCATCAAAAAACAGTTTTGTGCACCTGCAAGTACTCAGGTTCGAACATCTCTGCTAATGCGTCATATGAACGCCCACTTTGATGAGAGACCCGATACTCGAGGTGACAACACCTACGGTTGGTTTCGGTGCGAGAAACGGAGAATCAGAGCCGGCCCTAGCTAAAAGGTTAGCCCTTTCATTCCCTATGATCGCCATGTAAACAGGAGCCCACAGAAGGAACACCTTCTTGTGGATACACAACTTATCCACAGACGACCTACAATCCCCCAGTAACTTAGATATTATCCGAGGGGCACTCAGAGCCATCAAGGCTGCCTGACTATCCGAAAGGATTGCAATGTCTTTCCTCTTGTATTCCATATCAAGGGCTATCTTCGCTGCCATTGAAATTGCGAAGACTTCAACCTGGAAGACAGTGGTGTGTCTTCCAAGTGAGTGCTCCATCCCAATGTCATACTGGTCAGAGGCCATGTGAAACATTGGTTAGGCGTAGATACTCCACTTCTAACATGCTTTTCCTCCACCAAAAAATAAGTGTGGAGCCTCAATCCCAGAATGGTTCTACACTTTATTAACAATCTAAACCTAGAAAGGGAGTAAATTTAACCGAGATTAACGATAGATCTTCCATGTCGCAGTGAATGAAAGCCTAACGTCTGCACATACAAATCTAGTCTAATCTAATCGAATAACGTTCAAATTGAATACCTAGTAAGCTTGATGCAGTTACCTAGAAGATTCATAAAAGAAACAATAGTATTTTTTTCAAAAATAATCAACTAAAAACTCTAAAAGCAATATCTTTTGACATCTTACGCTTTTTTTTCGTTATATCCAGTCATATTCTTTTTTGATTTATTAAGTATTGTTTTTTTTTAAACCAAACCCAACCGTATTCATTACAATTTCAATGATATAAAAAAATATTCATACAAAACTTCGCCACTTTTGACCGAAGAACCTAGAACTTGACGGTGTGCCTCTATACTCCCTCTATATAGGAAAATAAAACGCAGATCACGCACCAAACTAATGCTACGCACTATGCCATTTCAATCCCATACTAATTTACGATAAAAAAAAAAAAGTTGTTAGAAAATCTTTTCTTTCACATGCGAGCAACGTTTCGATAGTATTAAATCCATTCGATAGTCGATCCATGTAAAAGTCAAACTGCTAACGATCTGCGTGGGTAAAAAACTAATGCAAAATATCATTTCATTAGCTCCTGTATATAGTATATGTACGTACATAACTAATGAGAGTTCAGGGATAGAAGAAACATCTTTCAAATAAAACCAATTTAATAGTAATCATCCATCTAAAGGAAATTAAGTGGCAAATCCAATCAACTTGAAATTATACTTAATGCTTCAATAATTTCTGAATGCGTGCCCTTTGTGTACAAATTCTCCTACTCCTCTCTCTCTTCTATTAAATAGCAGCAGCATGTACTGATTATACTCGATATATTCGACCTCCTCGTCCTCCTCTTATTATTACTCTACTCATTAAAGCATACGCACCACCAACAATCAATAGCAACCCAATCCCAACCAACATTAGTTTGCATTATTAAAACCAGTTTCATATATACCTAGTGTTCTTCTAGCTTTAGCTTTCGATGCTAGTTGTATTTTCATACGAGGACCTTCTCCCAAACCATTCATTATCAAAATGTTCACACATGTGAGTCCCTGCTATAGGTACCTACTTCTGTGATAGCTGCGGTTCTGTAGTACTTGCACAGAGATATTTATAGACAACTCTATGTAGTAATTTCCACCCATAATCTCCGCCTCTATACTATTATTGTTATAGGACATGGGACTACTACAGGAGATATACAGAGAGACCATGTATAAATGGAAAAATCCAATCGAACACTTCAGCCCCAGCATCAAAACCAACGAATTGGCTTCTTTCCGAAGCATTTAACTTTCATTAATACCTTAGTGCTAGGCCTTAATGGCTCCGGTTTTGATGTGTAAAACCGGTTCGTACGCATAGAAACAGACTACGAATTACAATTACGAAAACCTCAGATCCTCCTAGTATGTTGTTAACGTCTAAATAAAACCGATAAAGAGCAAAAAAAAAACAAAAACCCATTTGCCTATAATAGTATACCTAGTGCCTTGCTGCTGCTGCTCCTTCGGCTCCAATTCCAGAATTTCAGCAGCTTCTATAAGTCTCAAAACCAGAAACTGCAGCTATACATGTACAGCAGAGCCTCTGTGATTGAATTCCTGAGGATTTAGATTTTGATTAGTGTCTGACTAGTTTTATCATCAGTAATTAAAGTGCGGCTCCTCTTCAACTCTTCTGGGTCTATGCATTTATGGTAATTATTCTATAGGGAATGAATGCATTTTACGCAGAATTGATTAACGTCTTCATGCATAAATGGAGAAATGTTTTCCATACAATTGCACGTCGCGCAAAGTCAGTGGGTTTTATTCTGTGCTATGTTTCGGATTATTGTCGGATCTCTTTCTCTGTAAAACACCTAACAGAACTATACAGACATAACGGACCCAAATAACCGGGATTATTAAAGATAGGCGGTTTCCGGTCCAGTTACTAGCATTAATGAATTCAACTTAGTATATAGCTTGTATGTATGAATGAAATTGTCCAATGTGACCAACGTCTGTCTTTCTGTCTGTCTGTCTGTCTATATGTCGACTGGCTAGCTTTGTAAGGCATACGGAATGATGAATGGCCGAGGTGAGTATACACATAAGAGGTGACGCAATGCAATTGCGTGGGAAGTGTTTAAGCCTACATTCGACGACGCATTTTACCACTTTCTACGCAGAGAACTATATGCATATATGTATATGTTTGTACATAAAATGCGAAGACAGTTCCGTTTCGGGAAGATGAACGAACCGGACGGCGGTGGCGAGATATATATAATGCAAGCGGTGAGCGGTTTTCATTGAGAAATTTATTTTCAAACAAGATTTACCTACACACCTCTTTCGATATATATATGGACAAATTTAGTGAAAAGTCATTCTCGCCCAAGGCTTAATTCGATATGAGTGGTATGTTTACTAGCTAACGGCATTTTAATTTGTTGACATAATCCTGCTGCGTTCAAATGCTAATATGGATGTAACAAGATTTATAGAACCGTATGAATCCAAGCAAGGAGGGAGAAGATCGTGCAATTATATTATTTCCATAAAGTGAATAACGGTTTTCGTCATTTACTCGACAATTCGGTCAATTTTACTAAAATTTGGAATATACAAACAAACATACTCCCCTATTTGTTACGTGTCTTGTTATGCCGTGCCTATAGAGACCCCCATTTGTCACCCTTCAAATTCTTCATCAGATTCCAAGAGTTCAAGTTTATTGGGGTGAGTAGAGAGTTGGTTGCCGACCTCTTGGTGGAATCAAAAGCCTTATGAAAATGGGGGGGAAAATTAGAGAGTGTAACGTGCATATAATTTGTTGATTAATCTTAGTATAGTGACGGAAGTTAAATCTTTCTATTTTCGGTCTCTAGAGGGTAATGATTTAAAAAGCCTTAGGGTATAGACGGGGACGCATTATTCAAGGGTGCATAATTGAGAGAAAGTAAGCGAAGTGACAAAGGCGTGGCTGCTCTAGTGATTTAGTGACACTAAGCTCCACATAACTTGTGGTATTTGCAACGGAACGCAACTGCGTTTTATAGAGGGTTCGATATATTTACATACATTATATAGTAGGGGAGATTTAAGTTAGTTGAGGGGGAAAATTACTTATTTTCAAAATGTATACCTATACACCAAAATTTCTTAATGCCAAGGATTTCCGATGATTTCTACTGACTTTTTATTTACTGTCGAAATTTACCAATTTCGTATGCAGACTTTCACGGACTAACTCTCCAATAACGTTGTTTTTTTATATTACATTTTGTAGCTTACCGTATTTGTTACGAATTTCTAGAAGTGATGCTACAGTTAGTGACACCTCCCGATCATTTTTCAATTTTCGTTGCGTAAAAGAGTCTTTTACTCAATTTAACGGTGACAACATTTATTGTATAGAAAAATGCATCCAACACTTTGAAGAGTCTGCAGAAGCTCTAGATTGGGATTCGAGAGGGTGTTTCATACAATGCGAAACGATTAATGATAACGGGTACCACAGAGCTCTTTATATTCACAAATTCATTTAAATAGTGTAGAGGAGTTAAAATCGTCCTTATTAAAAGAATTTTGCACAAAAGTTTCAACTACTGTGATTCATAATCAACTGCAGAATCGGAAGAAGAGAAAAGATGATCTGTGACAGTATTACATATGTGGTATGCAAGAGATGCTAGCATCACTATCAACCATACATGAAACAGATTTGGTTCACTACATTGTTGGTGGCTTATAAAACATAGACGTTAATAAAATGTTGCTTTATGGGGGGAAGTTATGGAAAAATTAAATCCATGCACGTCAATTATCCAAATCGACATGAAATAAAACCTGCTCAGCCTCGAACTTCAGCCAAAATGGGGTATAGGCCATGTCCAATCTAAGCGCTTTTGAGTAAAAGCTCCTAAACCATTAGCAACAATATATAAAAAAAAGAGAGCGAGCGAGAGAGAGAGAAAGGTAGAGATGAAGAGAGATATAGAAAAAGGTAGAGATGAAGAGAGATATAGAAAAAGGTAGTGAGGGAAAGAGAGAGGGAGAGAGAGAGAGCAAAAGAAGGGAACATAGAATAAGTAAGAGAAAAGATAAGGGAATATAAAGAAATACAGAAAACATTAGAAAGAAAGATTTTTTGGTAAGATAGAAAGCAGAGAAAGAGAAACAAAAAAAGAACGATAATGTAAGTTTGAAAGGAGAAAATAGATAGCGAGATATATAGTAGAAGTAAGAGCAAATGAAAGAGCACATTAATTTTATAGCTTCACTTCAGTCTAAGTACAACTCTACTTTTTATACCCTAGATGAAATCTATAGGGTATATTAAGTTTGTCATTCCGTTTGTAACACCTCGAAATAATGATGGTAGAGAAAAATGGATTGGACACCCACCCACGCATAATATTTTATTATTTTGATTTTTGCATGTCCGTTCGTCTGTCCGTCTGTCTGTCCGTCTGTGCGTACGATAACTCGAGAACGCGTATACCTAGAGAGCTGAAATTTTGTACACGTAAGTAAAATTAAGTTCGAAAATGAGACAAATCGGGCAACTCCTTCGTGGGGTTGCCATACAAAACTTTCGTTTTCAACTGTATATTTGGACACTGCCTGAGAACGCATCGATATAGAGAGCTGAAATTTGGTACGTGGTGTTTTCATTGTACTAGCAAATTAAATTTCAAAAATGGAATAAATCGGGCAACTCCTTCTTGGTGTTGCCATATAAAACTTTAAGTTTTTTACGTATACTGTGAAAACCATCAGTCCAAGACATTTTTATTGTACTAAAACTTCTTCAGAATACGAAATCCTATAAAATTGGTTATAATCATTTTTTCTGTCCGACAAACCGTTATAGAAATATATGCGAAAAACAACTTCAAAAATCAAACTCGCATAGATCCCATACGAAATTTAATACGGGCGTTCATCTAGGGTATCATAAGAATTGGTCTTAGACCAATTCTAGCTTTTTTACTTGTTCGTTTATATCTTTCCGTTCTGAAAGGAACTTGCAGCAAGGTGCTAGCAGTTATTTTTTTTATAGCTCAAATAAGGAAATAGTTAAAAACCGAAAAAGACAATTAATTTCATAACCGCACTTATTAACAAATTTTAATTTTCATGTCATATAAATCCCGTGATTATTTCAAATCCACAGAGCATTTCGAGGGAACGAAAATTCTATACTTTACGGATAAGAATTTTCTGAAGAAATATTGCAATGAACATGAAGGCGAGGAAACTCTTAAAGCAGCCCCAGAGTTATGTAACAATAAACTAAGGGAGAAGCAAGGGGTAGGTGGTAAAAGGAAGAATACAATCAGAAAACTCATCAATCTGTGATGAAGGCTAAAGGAACAAATGACACAATAGTTGCTGCGATACTGTTCGTCTCTGTTTGCCTATAGTGTGACTGTGTAAGATTTGCTCCTTTGACAAATACCGACTGAAGCGGCGTTTTCTTGAAAACAATAACTTCGGAACAGCATCAAGAGAAAGGCTGAGAAAAACAATCAAAATGAGAACATTTGTTGCCATCGAAATGTTTCTACTATTTGTGAAGGAGCTGCCGTCTAAAACTCACCTTAAAATTTCACGCCTCCATTCTGTTCATCCTATTTCAATCTATAGGCACATCATAACTGTATAAGAGACCTACTCTCTATTGTACGTACCCGTAAGGGAGGAAATAGAAGCACCAACTTGAAGTTTATAGTAGTGACACAGAAAAGCTAAGCCATGGGCACCAAATCTATAATATTGCCACGAGTGCCACTATATATTCACTACAGTAGTTGTAATAGACCACCAGAAGAAAAAGGACGTGGTGGGAAGAGGGAAGGAGTAGAATGTAAAGAAATTGAAATTTCTTCACAGAACATCTGTCATCGCAATTTAGCGGCCTTTTCACTCAATCTACAGTAAATTTTACGACCACTGTGGTACCTGATGTCACAAAGCTATATAGAGAAGAAGGATCTCTGTTTATGGTGTGAGTGGAAATTGGTTCAGACAGAGTGACACCGGGCGGCAGCAGGAGTACTACTAAAAACGGAATATGAATAGCTGAACAAAAAGGAATATTTCAAATGACGACGACAACCGCCCGCCCTGACATCGATTCGAAAATTGGTTTCAATTTAGTTTTGTCTTCGAAATTTCCATATTTCATTCCCTTGGCATGGTAGCAACTAGGTACGACAGTCAAAGACAGTCAGTCCGTAGAGGTTATAATGTTAAGATTCATTGAGTTCCATAAGACACGGCATTTAACAAACTTTTGCCAACGCTATTTATTTAATTATTGGAAAGAGGCTATGGTTGGCATGGTGAATGCAAATTTATAGTCATCCTTCTGTCCGGAAATTTAGTTGTTTAGTTGTTCTTGCAACAAATATGTATGATAAGCAAACTTGTTTTAAACGGTATGCGTGTGTTTATGTAGGACTATTATCAAGTAACAATTTCTGAAATGATTTTGAGGAGTTATTAGGAAAGAGTTTTGTAAACATATTTGAGGAAAAGGTGTTCTAATGGCTATGAAAACTATGAAACTATGAAACTCTTATCTGCTACAAACTGCAAAATGTTCAATTCTGTATAAAATGAAGCATGGACTTTACCTCCGAAACACAGAGGCCAGAGTGACAGATTGTGCTAACCTGTTATATAGGTAAAGCTATAGAGCTATAAAAGTCCGAAGGAAATTAGGTAGGAAGAAAAGCGCAAGACCATGCCGTGGTTGGTTTCGAACCCGGAAAGTCAACGCGCTTGCCAACCGAGCTACCAAGGCGGCGGATCAGATTAGCCGATATAAAATTGCCAAATCAAATGGAATGTCGTGCAAAAACAAACGCAAGTGTAATGCTACGAATATCGGAACTATGTATGCAGGGGAGTGTCGTTTAAGGAAGAATTCGGTCAATCCAAATACATCTTTGAAAAGAAACGCTTTCGCAAATTGATTGGGTGAAAATGAAAAAAATATATAAGCAGTTCAAACAAGAGTCAACTGCTGTCAAGGTCGGCCAGCGCTAACTAGGTTGGCCAAATGACGAAATATGTGCTGAAATGATTGAAAATGACATAAAAAAACTAATTGAATGAAATAAGAATCCGAATTTGTTGCATTTCCCTGTTTTTTAGACAAATTTGAATGGCACAGTATTCGGAATCGCATTTCCAGTAAATGTAATAGCTCCTCGTTATATTGGCGCACTTGGATGGATGTATTGAAAACCGGTTGAGACCACAAGGGTCCTTGGAACGCAGGTCAGAACAAGAGCCATTCTTTACCCTTCATACTTGGACCAATGGCTCTTAAGTCCCAATCGGACGGTCTCATAAAGGCGACTGTGCTGGCGGTCGGCCTACACCGGAATATTAGAGACAAGGTGTTTTGTACAATCCGGATTGTGGAGGAGACTCCTCCGAGATTGCACCAAGACAAGCAAGCTCGTCCTCCTTTTCGTTCCCGCTGATATCGCTTTGTCTTGGCACCCAAAGCACAAGTACCTACCCTGTTATTCCAAGAGAGGGAATTCAGTGTGGTTTTACACTCCAATACTAGCTTGGAGGTTATAAAGGGTTTTGATAAAGCCTTGGCAGCTTCTTGGCTGTCCGAGCAGAAAGCAAACTCCTTGTTCTCAACGTACGAGTTGAGGAGAAACCTTCAGGTTTCCAGGATGGCCTTGACTTCCGCTTGGAAAACCGTGACATGGCCTTCAAGGCGTATGGCAATTTCAATATAAAACTCCTCGCAGAAAATACTTGTAATAGGGTTTGTCAATGCTTGAAGCACAGAATTTGATTTCCATTCTGCCCTAGATGGAATTCTAGGTTTGAAGTTGCTTTTCAACATAGTCTCGAGGACGTGGTCGCAGTCCCTGTCGATGTGTCAAGTGCAATAGACTGCACGAGTTCAAAGATGGATTCGTGTGGAACTCTGGTTCCAGTATGAATTCAGCTCTAAATAAGATGAAGTTTTAACCCTGCTATTGACACCCCCTTCTTAATGTGTATTTGCATGGGGTATATGTTGAGAATAACCTGCAGGGCACGAGTGTTGGTTGACTTGAGAGCGCCACTTACACTCAGGAGGCACAATCATTGAATCATGTGATGATTGGCGGAATCCATTGCTTTGCATTACACCACAGAACCGTAGGTTAACATGGGTCGGATGACGCTAGGATCATCTGAGGTTTGAGTCCCCAATTTTTTCAATAGTTTTGTGGCACTTTGTGAAGGCTTTGTTCGCTCTGTTTTTAAGATGTTGTTTCCAGTTTAGATTTTTATCTAGCATGATGAATAGATACTTTACTCTGAACAATTTTTGGACGTCTTCGAACTAACCATGAGTATACAAAGTGGCCCACCTTGACAATAAATTAAACATGTTAGAGGATTGAATTTTCTTCTTGGTTTGTTTTCAAACATGAACCACACAACACATTCACAATGGTTACCTTGATGATTTCATATATGAGAGCTGAGCTGTTTACCAGGTTATAGCACTCCATTTTTTTTTTTTATATTTGAATTCCAAGGTTCAAGTCCAATTTTCTAGAGCAAATTCAAATAGGTAAGTTCTTCATACGCATGATAGAGGCTATATAAATACACAGGATGAGTCGGTTCAAGCAAGATACATATTTTTACATTTTATCAAATAATCAATTTTAAAAGGAAAATTATGAAGTTAGCTGTGATTAGTAAAGGTGCGAACCAAATCTCTGCATTGGATCTGTGAATATTCTCAACCTAGAAGACAGTGAGGTAATTTTTACAAATTTTCAGATACGACTTTTATGCTTAGGATGGTAGTATAGAAATAAAATGTTAGCATTGGTATGATGGAGTCATTCCAAAAAATCTATAGAGCTGACAACGTGCAGTCCGAAGAAATTACATTCTCAGATCATGTTATCCTGATCGAAATGGCTACTGAGTATCAGCGGCTGAATCACAGTTTTAATCCCGTCGACCAGACAATTGTCCTCCTCCAAGCTTAACGGATTCATAGCCATATGCACCTACTGTAACCATTCTCGCAAGATCCTTATGATCACACATGGAAATAGTCCGATTGGCCCTTTCGACCTGGTTCCCGAGTAGCAGATTAAGCAAAAAACCTTAAAATCGACCGTAACCGTAGAGAGCGGGTGGAACCTGTGATACCTAAACAAGTTAATCTTATTAAAATTTTCGATTCGTATACCCCTTTTATGTCCTGGACCACCATACAAAAAATCATAGGTAAGAATCTCTACATCCACTATAAATTACCTATGTACAATGTTTTATATTCCAAGTCAAGATAAAAACTCATCTATACTGAGCGAAGACTTATAGCACCGGTGTAAACCAAACCCTAAACCCACCCTACTAAAGAGTTTCCACCTCAATGAATGCGACTTTTATCAAGGAGGATATTCGAAAGAAAAATTCACAGCGTTGGGTAGACCTAAGACCTTTAAGATATATCAATTTCTTTCTTGAAGAGGTCATGTGAATACTGTACAGACCTGTGGTGAGCATCACAGAATGCACCTATTGTGCTTCATTTACAGGACAGGAACAAGCTCCAGTTAGTGTGTACATACAATAGGTCCTCAAGGAAATTCTCAAAATAGAGTAAAACTGGACGGTTACTTTTAATTAGATTTGGTTTTTTTTTTTAGATAGAATTAATTGAAAATAAGACATAAAGTGGGTCTCAAACGACTTGAAGGTACGTGTTTCATGTGATTAGTGAAAAATTTGCTTAAAAGCCAATAAGTCCTTTCTATACAGAAACCAGGCCAATAAAGAATGCCCTTAGCATGAAATTAATTAAAATCGGTACTTTATACGTCAGATTAAATTTAAATTCAATAGAAATTGCCATGGAAAACGTAAAGAGCTGATAATTTCAATTAATTTTGATAGATACCCACCTCGTGTTACTCCTTAAGAAAATCACAGGTAAATTACAGGTAAGTACTATATATATGTATGTACATTTACCTTGAACAGATTTTTCTTTTCCTGTGACTGTTCACTAAGTTACAAGAATTACTAAGGTGGAAATTTCATTAGTAAACTTAAGAGAGTATAGTGGTTTCCATCTGACTGTGTACTTATGTATTGAATGTATGTAAAAATCGACAAATGAAGTCAAATTATGTACCCAGCCCCTCTAGGAATAATCAATCTTTTAATTACGCCGCACACGCGAGATTATGATTTAAGTGCCATATTTCATTTGGCTTCTATCTTTGTTAAATATCAAGCAAACAAATCCACACCTACGTAAGGTGCTCCATTGAATAGGACTGCTTGAACGCTTTGTCGGCCATATAGGCTTGCTTGGACTTAAGTGAACTTTCGTAATCTTTACATTAATGGGATATGACACAAAAATAGAAATGTCATGGGCGAACGATTCATTCAGTAGCGGAGGCATTGATTAGATTTACTGCAAATATTTCAGATTATTATTTATTTCGTATGTCATTTTAATGGTCAAGGTTTTCTTTTTTTTTTACAATATTACAACAGGACTTTCCTTCTTCAGTGCTACACATAATTATATATAGTTTGTTTTTACGTAAAAGTCGGGTAAGTTCCTAACCATTAGGTTTAGATCCAACAGATATCTATCGGCATGTCAAATGTCATTAATCCATTATCTGATATTCCCATCTCGATTAATAAATAGCTTTCCTGTGGGATTTGTAAAAGTTTCAAATTTCTAAATGAAGTAAATGGCATTGACAGTAAAACTTAGAATGAAGGTAATATGAACATACACAAAACGGATCATTTATGAATAAAAAAACAAACATAAAAAAAACCCTCGAGATAGAATAGAACCCTGTGGAACACCAGCGGATTTTATGAAATAAAATTCGTGAAAAACCGTATTTAATACAGCCCCAGATATATCTAGACAATTATTTTGAACTCATCCAAATTAGAAAGAATACCTCTCCAATGTTCCACGAAGACAAATTTATAAACAATTAGAACGGAAAATGTATTGGCGACTATTAATTATGTGATTACACATTACACAGTAAAAAAAAAATCCCTAAAGTGAGTGGCAACAGTTTGTGCCACAAAGCTCAGGTATTTTTCGATAAGATTAGGGAAAGCTCCACCTTGGAAAACGTAGATTAGATTTTTTCCTTAAAATGTAGGGAATATTTTTTTTTTTTCTAAAATATAGGAAATAGGTACACAACACTTTTAAAAAATAAAAATAAAACTACGCCTTCAAAAAATAAGCTGAATAGCTCATTTCTTATGTGCCATACTACCAAATGCTTTTTCATTAAAACATATGTAGTATGGAAGCTAGTGCTGAGGCGTTGAACACGCTCAAACAATATATGACTTGTTTTCAAAAACAATGCGTGAATTATATTAACGAAGTAAGTGTTCCATAAAAAATATAGAATAATATCTAATTTATTGAATGTTCTCTTCCTTATATCCGAGAAAGCTTAGAAATTCGGGAATTTTACATACTACATAGATTTTCTGGTGCCAAATACCTAAATTCATTGAATGTTCCATTGATTTGGGAAAATTAAACTGATTTTCCCTTTCTATCTGAGAAAATGACATTTATTTTTAGAAAAAAACGTGTCTTAAATTTAGGGAATAGTCCTACTTAATTTACATTTGATATTTGTAAAGAATTTAAATACATGCGCACTACCACTATACTCTCCTTTTGTTTTTTTTTCTTTAGAAAATTTATTGCCTACGGTACCTACAGATAAGCAATTCAAAAAATCAAGAAGACGATAAGAAAATAGTAAAAATATTTGTAAAGTCATTGAGTATCTTAAACACATACCTCATCCGAATGTCTATGTACCATTTATATAAGGTCTAACTAAAAGTCTAATCAACTTGTTCGCATAGTAATTTGTGTTGCAGAGACTCATATCCATACTCCGAATATTTCGGCTTATCTAAAGAGCGAAATAGCAGATACCTAGAAGCCCCTGGCCAGAGGTATTATAATTGTTGCTGTAATTATTCCAAGCAATATCATATCCAGAGCCCATTGAGATGTACGCGATTTTTCGGAGAAGACGCGACCGACGCGATATCTCCGTACATGTTCACATGACAATAAGTACTACAAAATATAGAAAACTGAAGAGACAGATGTAATCATATCAACCAGAATGTTGGGTTCATATATATCAGCCAATAGGTTCGAATCATGGGTGGAAGAATATGAAGACAGCCTGCGTCATTTAATAACTCAACTTCCTTATAAAGAAGTAGGTTAGGTTAGGTTAGGTAAAACGGGTGCCGCTGGAAGTGACTAGCCTGCTTCACTTAGACCACCCTTAACCTCATAGGATAACCGTTGTAACCACCCTAGAGTCATCCTACTTCCCTCAGCAATCTCAGAATACTTCTAAACTCTTTACTTTGCAGCTGCTCCCCCAGACTTTGAAAGAAGTAGCTACCTAAAAGCCTATCTCTTTTACTCATCCGAGCAGGACACTCGCAAAGTACGTGTTGAACAGATTCGAATACTTACAAGCTCCTGCAGAAATCGTTCGCCGCTATTCCCAGTCTAGTCTTCTAGCATGATCTCTTATGGGCCAATGACCCCTAATGACCCTACTAGATTCCTGGTATTTGTTCTAACAATTAAAGAGTTTCCTGTCCTCTTCCTATCATATGAAGACCACAATACGCAATACGACAAGTTTTCCTGCTGATCAACCGAAGGGTTGCCTTTTAATAGGCGCCCCTGGATGATCTCCTCCTTTAAAGCTCCAATAGGAATCCTCACATAAGCTATTGTTGCGGAACTATCCATTTCAGAGCCCATTTTAGCCAACTCATCAGCCATCTCGTTGTCTCGGATATATCTGTGGCAAAGTATCCTGCATATGTTCACCCTGTGCCGTATAGTTAATTCCTGAAAGCTGGTCTTGCATAACTGCACCAATTTTGATTATACCAGAACAACATCCAGCGCCGTAATGGCTGCCTGACTGTCAGTACATATTCGTATATATATGTGTATGTGTAAATATGTGTATATGTGCCGTGCGGATACACATAGATACCAATAGTGCCGCCTGGTAAATCGCTGCAAACTCTACCTGAAAAACACTGCATTTGTCCGGCAGTCTATAAGACTTATGCCACTGGCAGTCTCTGGAGTGCTCTTCAGCCCCTGTGGCTGCACTCATCTTTGATCCATCCGTAAAGATAAAAATATCGGTTGTTACCATCATCTCCCTCCCATCCCAATCACTCCTAGTGGACATCACTGCATTGACATCCCCACCAAAAACAAGGAAGGATATTTGATAGTATGTTTCTTCCCTGCAATTACTACAGTCTATCTCCTGGATTATATTGGAATGTACAAAACCACTCTGCATCAACCAACCCACCACTCTAAGCGTGATAGCCCTAAATGCCGCTAAACTCCTGCAGAGATGATCTAGCGGAAATAAATCAAACATGAGGTCTAGTGCGACTATGGGCGTGGTGCACAGACATCCAGTTATTCCCAAGCAAGCGTCCCTCTGGGTTTTTGACAGTACATTCCTCGTCAGTGCGGTCCACCAGATCGCGGAGCCTCAGCAGACGATCGACCGTTATAAAGAGGTAATAATATCTTTTCTTATTTTGGTTTCTTATACAATTCTTCTTAAAATAATAAACCTCCCAACTTAATTCCTTATAGATTTATTTCCCAGCACAACACCCATTCAATTCGGCAATAAATGTGAATCTATATCTATTCCTCAAACCATTTTTCTCTCCCAAAACATAGATTGAACCGTGGCCTTCTTCAAAGAAATTTTATTATTATTCACATCTTTCAAAATTATGTTTATTTTTAATGACCGGAAAGAACAATCAACTTAACAATGGCTATGAAAAATGTATGAATTTTAATAGAAACGCTTCCCAGGGGGATAGAGAGATGGATCTATAAAATAAATCATTTCGAAAATTGATCATCTAATCTAATGTAGTTTAAAAGCGAAGCAGCAAAGTCATAAAATCTTTGACAAATTAATTACCTCAAAGCATAGAATGTACATTTTATGATCTTTTTAAACATTTTTTATTACAATTTTCCAAAGTGTAATATGCTAACTAACTGATTGACAGTCTGCTGCTTGAGGAAGCAGGACATATTTTTTTGTTGTTGTTTTGTTTTTTTTTTTTTACTAGTAAATCTAATTAAATCAAAAGAAAACATCCGAAAAGAAACAATTTATTGTTCCTCCGACCAATCCCCAATCCAAAATATTTAGAAATTAAATTTATAACCACGCCACGAGTCTGTTTTTGACAGAGTACGGCTTTTGATGCTAATTACTTCAGCATACATTCTCAATAAATTACCAAAAATAGTACTGCACCAGAGTCGTTATCCGAAAAAATTATAATCATAGAGCCGTTGGCGGGAAAGTTAAAAGGTCTTTCGTGATAATGGAGGGAGCTCGGATATTTATGTTTGTTTGCTCTATGACTGGCTGTGAGCTTCTAATTTGGGAAATATATCTCATAGAGGGGAAGAGTCTCATAGCATATATACATAAACTATGGATATTATAAAACCAAAGAAACTGTTTCCTTCATCATATGATGTACACTACTACCAACATAGTCATACCCATTTAGTTTTGCTTAAAATTAAGTTGAACTCTCGTCGAGTTTTAAGATCTCTATCAAGACTGAAAGCATATATTCTCTAACCAGATACGTACCTAGTGTTGTAACTATAGTGCATAGAGAAAGATGACAAAATATTTTATTAAGGATTGTGCAGTTGTATATAATATATGTACAACATTATACAGATGGATATAACATTAATGCCACTTGAATAGATAGATAACACCCTAATTACCCTCGAACAAATATTAGCTTCACCATTTATAGTTGAGTGTGCAGAAAGGCTCGTAGCTCTCCCTCATTTAATTCACATTAAAAAGTTTCGAAAAGCTTTTATCCGATTAAGGACATTTATAAACTGTTTGCAATTGTGAAAAGTTATATTAAACAATTTCAGTTTTGAAATTGGAAACTGTTTTCAAAATTGCTGCTCAACATCAATTCTTTTCCGGAGAACTGTTATTTGTGTACGGGTGTGTGGGGGGGAGTGAGTAGAATTGAAATTGGGTAGTAGAAATTGTAATTTACTTCGAAATGAACTGGTAATTAACATTAATTCAGGAATGTTGAAATAATTAAATGGCACACGAAATTTCGTAATTATTCTTATTCGATTATTATTGAGGAAAATTTTGAGTCTTCTGTGAGGTAACTAGATACAATTAGGTGGTTAAGAGTCATATTGAACATTTTCTAACTTTGAATTTAATATGCTTTTAAAATTCGTTGAGTGGCAGGTACGGGGGTTAAAAAAACAGGATTTGGAGGCTTAGAGGGGGGATGGACGCATAGCCGGACTGAAAGGACGGGCAATAAACACTTACAGGACGCATAGCCAAGATAACTTGTGGATGGTGCCAAGATAGTATTATATATGGCAAATTTAGTATTTTTTTTTTGTTGTTTTATTTTTATTTTATTTTTGTAAGTTAAAAAGATAGTAAACAGAAATTTCCAATAACATAATACCGTACAATTCGAGGGGTAATAAATTTTAATAAATTTAAAAAAGAAGAAGGTAAAGTAATAATAATGCTAAGAAATAAATGAAAAAATAAAATAAACTAATAACTAAGGAAATAAAACTAAAAACATAATGTGAAAAAAGAGAGAAGAAGAAAAAAAAAAAGCTAAATCTAAAAACTAAAGAGCGTGAATGAAAAAACTAGAAGATAAGAAAAATCAAATAGAAAAAGTAAGACTAAAATACAGTGGGACAACGAAAGCCAACAAATGCTAAGGAGTTAGGAAATTAGTAAAGCGAAAGAGAGTAATGCAAAAAAGAAAAGATGTTAATAACCGATCTTGCGGAGTATAAATTTTTTAAATGCCAGAGGACTAGTGTTAAATATATCTGTATTGTTAAATCTTGTATTGAACGATTTAGAGTAATTCTATAGATAGGAGATTTCTCCTTAATGTTAGTTCTGCAAGTAGGTAGTCTGAAGAGGGTCTTTTTATACCCTAGATGAAATCATAGGGGTATACTAAGTTTGTCATTCCGTTTGTAACACCTCGAAATAATGATGGTAGAGCAAAATGAATTGGACACCTATTCATAATATTAAAAGTTATTTTGATTTTTACATGTCCGTCCGTCCGTCTGTGCGCACGATAACTCGAGAACGCGTATACTTAGAGAGCTGAAATTTTGTACACGGACTTTAAAAAAAAAAGTAAAATTAAGTTCGAAAATGAGACAAATCGGGCAACTCCTTCGTGGGGTTGCCATATAAAAATTTCGTTTTCCGCTATATATTTGGACACTGCCTGAGAACGCGTCGACGTGGAGAGCTGAAATTTCGTATGTGATGTTTTTACTATATTAGCAAATAAAATGTCAAAAATAGACTAGATCGGGCAACTCCTTCTAGGTGTTGCCATATAAAAATTTAGGTTCTTTACGTATACTTTGAAAACTATCAGTCCAAGACATTTTCATTGTACTAAAAACTTCTGCAGAATACGAAATCCTATAAAATTGGTTATAATCATTTTTTCTGTGCGACAAACCGTTCTAGAAATATATGCGAAAAACGACTTCAAAATCAAACTTGAATAGATCGGTGACCATACGAAATTTAATACGGGCATTCATCTAGGGTATCATAAGAATTGGTCTTAGACCAATTCTAGCTTTTTTACTTGTTTTATAAAGGATTTGGCATTATTTTTAGCACCATATCAGTTTTATTTCGAAAAATGCATAGAAAAACATGTTTTTTTTATCAAATGAGTTCAATATGGTTTTCAAACCTTTGCTATACCTATGTGTACTTCGAAAACAAAATCGAAATTGAAAAACAAATATTTAAACAGTTCTTAAATTTTGTTTTTATTTTCTAATTTTCAAAAAATCAAGTAATTTTATTGCAAGTAAATAAATTTTTAAGTAGAGTATACATATCGACGCTGAAAATCATAAACGTCGTAACCGATCAAAATGAAACTTTTCACAATCAGAAGAAAAATCATAACTTCTAAACTATTTGTGATAGAAGTGCTATTTTTGGACAGTTTTTTTTTTTAATTATATCTACAATTTACAATAAGTAGAATTACGCTAAAGTTCATATAAATATTAGTTTTTCCAATTACAGCAATCCTTTTTTTGTTTTACGGACCTCAAGAATGCTGTATCTGAAACGCTGTGATGTATGGAATGCAATCAATGTTAAAAACTTATAGCAACTGAAATGCTGTATCCCTTATTTATTTGTATGATATATGTGAGCTGTATCCAAGTTCTATGTTTAGAACAAGATCTAACTTTTGATGTACAATAGCATAGAACAAGACATGTAGATTAAATAAAAGGCTGTAGTTACTATTAAGTTTTTGTTTGATACTCTTTTAACGTAGTAATAACGTATTCTGAGTTATCTATAAGTTAAAAAGAATAGATTAACTGCATCTCTTATGCAAAAATAAGCAATAACAAAATGCATTAGAAGCTATTAGTCATAATCAATAAGTCCTTGAAAATGTAGTAACTTCGAACAATGTCGAGAAATAATAACAGAAGTCATCATTTTACGACCTGCAAAAATGATGTCAGCCTCTCCAGCCGTCAAACCTAGGATGCTGTATGTAACTCGCTTAAAAATTTGCAAACCTTCCTTTGCTTTAAACAACATGTGTTTAAAAAGGAGCGGATTTTGACCGTTTTACAGCAAATCAAGTCGTAGCTACCGGAAAAAGTACAGGCGCTTTCAATGGCGTAAATCATTTTATTTTCATCGTAGAGATATGAGACCCAGAGCATTCGACGCAGTTTTTTTTCTGATTCAAATGGTGTATATAACGTATTTTTGACATTTTGGTCGGTTACGACGTTTATGCTTTCCAGCGTCGATATATAGTCAGTGAGCAAGAATATTACAGTCAGTTTTTTACTTATGACAAATTTCCTGTGTTATAATACAATACGGTAATATACGTATGTACTGACCACAAAAGTAAAATTCTAACTGGCAAAAATCAAAATACTTTTGATTTGTTCATTAATATTGGCATCGTCGTCCGTTAGTATTGTTAACAATATATTGATGAAAGTTACTGAGTGAAAGCTTAGCATAACTATGAGAAAGAGTCTGATTTTGTCCACATTTGATGAAGCAGTGGCATTGTTTTTGTTGCTAGACCGAACCATAATATGTATGTAAGTAAGTAAAAGAGCGATTGAATTTTAATGCGGCTACAAAAAATTTGCAAAAGCAAAATAGGAGATAAGAGGTTAAAAGTTCACTTCTTTCCTCAGTTTCTTCACGCAGAGTCATAACGACTCGTTTTGGCGGAGGAAGACGTATAAATTTGCCCCTCTGATCTATGAAATTCTCAACATAACCTAATTTAACCTTACCTATCCTGACGTAGTCTATCAGCTGACTGAACAAAGTTGAGCAGCAATTGGTCATGAAAGGAATGTAGTAAATAATATTTATTGCACATAAAATAATTAGTTGATATTGGTTTTTTCGAGTAACGTATATTTAAAAATATTGAGGTGAATCAGTTTGATAGAAATATTTGCAAGAATTTATAAATGGACTTTTCTAGCTCTTTTCGTCGTGAGCTAGTTTATTTTCTAGAAATTCGAAACGGTTGCCATTTTTTTCGGTTGCCAAAACATCGACATTCGACAATCTTTCTTGATCCCTTATAGATCAGGGGTAATTTTTTATTAAATTCAATTGGCTGAAACCTTGTTCGCGTGAAGCAATCATCATTGGCAATCTCAGTAAAACTCAGAGTGCGATTTCAACATTTAGATAGGATTCTTGGATATAGTCGTGAATTGATTGAAGCAAACCCAACTTAAATTTTCTCATACTTTCGGCGGGCGTCCGTTTTGTTCAGCAGATCGCTGGAAAGGAATCTAAAATCTTCGGAAACTTGTTCCAACATTTCGTACTCCCACGTCAGTTAAAATAAAACAACATTAATCGATTCAAAAATTGGTGTACGAAGCTTTTGTTTTGTTGACATACTGGGGTCATCATTTTGTGATTCAAAACGTTCGAGTCGCTTATTTTTTCTTGTTCCGTTTCTTTAACGTTTGCTGATACATTCATATCTTCAGCAAATTTTGTAGCACATGCAAAATTTTCTCTGATGTCAGAATAACGAACCAACCTTAGCCTTGTCCAGTTAAGAGAAAACAAAAATTTATTTAAATAAATATGTATAACTCAAAAGCATCTATAACGTAATTTTGAATTCAATTTTTTTTTCAACGGGCAGCGCCGCTATTCTTCAACGTTTGCCTCACGTGCCACACTCTTCTTACGGATCAGTTTCACGAGTAAAATTATGCAACTCTTGAATACTGTTTCCACAAAGAAACCCTCTTTTAGTTTTAATTGTAAGGGTGAAAGGGCCACCCGCTCTTACACATACTTTTTGCATACAAATTACCTGTGTAACTTTCTTGCATCTTCTTCCTTATTAAATCTTACAAACTAGCAGAAAAAAGAAATTATATATATTTTTTATTATTTTTGGCTCGGTATTTAGCAAGGAATCTAACAATCCTTTTTAGAAATACAGAATTGCTCATTTGCGAATAGGAAAGGCCACACTTATACCGTGTGTAAAAATGATTTGCGAATAGAAAATGCTGTCTTGCTTTGCTTGTGCTCGGTTCAGTAGGAAATCAGAATAAAAATTTGAATTCTTTGCCTATTATAAAAAGTAATTTGTGGTTTGTCGTCATTTTCGCGGGCCGGTTTGAAGACCCAGTCTGGCCTCAGATGGGGGCGACAGGGCACAAATACTTCCAAAGCCAGAGTTCGAACTGCACCAGGAATTCCCTCTCGCTATCTCTCGAATACTCTTCTTTTCGGCGTTAATTATTATCCGGGTATTTGATTTCTTTCTTTTAAAATTTTTTTCTTTAAGCTTTCATAATGCACAAGGAAGCAGTTTTCAATAAGTTTTAGTCTGATGTCACTAATTCTTTTTTTGTCTTACATTCAATATGTTAGACGTCAGTGTGTCTGCCTGGATGAATATTTTCATGTTTTCGAAGCATCGAAGGGATGTGGGTGGCAAGAACTTCCCAAAGCCGGTTTATCATTAGCGGTAAACTGGTGTGCAGTCACCCACGATGATTCCCGAGATTATATTGCAGCTAGAGGTGCCAGTTGCAGTGTCTGCCTATATTCAGGTCAAAGTGGATATAGGTAGATCTGTCGACATACTCTAATTCTATTGTTACAAATGGCCGACATTGCATGTTGCATATGAAAATAAAATAAATAGTTTTCTAATTAAGGCTTACGGAAATTTCCGTATTTAGCTAAAATTGGGACTCACTTTGCTTTTGGGTTCAATCTAGTTCGCTCTAGGTTGATTTATCTACTCTATTTTGCACGAAACTTCATGCATATATATAGTACATACATAGCAGTTCATCAGAGGACCTTATAAACAGGTGAGCGTATACTAATAGAGCAATTTTTTGAACAGCTGTTCAATACACCCTTATTCGCCAGTATGTAAAAAACAACAGTGAAGCACCACACCTTTATTCACCAGTGTGCGAAAAATAATGTGCTTGGGGGTGGTTTAGACGGTGTAATTATTGCGCGCCGCGCACGAAAATTGTGGGTGAGGGAGATGAGAGGAGATGGGGGAGGGCGCGCACAGAACAGCGACTGAGCATCGAGCACGATCATGAAGTTTTTATCAATTTCTCTTTCATTTGTTTTCTATTCATACGGGGGAGTTCAGAAAAATTGTTATTTTCAGCAATTCCTCTTTCACTTGTTTTTGCATTCGGGGGAGTTCAGGAAATTTTTAATTTGTGAAAGCTTAGACCATTGACAGTGAAAATAATGTTTGATTTTCTTGTTTTTAAATTGAGATTTTTTTTTTTAAAGTATTGTGTAAAGAAAATATAATGAGCGTAAAATGGGACCGCCAGTTAGTAGAAAAACTGTTGTTGTGTTATCAAGACTTTGAAAACTTATATAACACTAAACACAAAGACTACATAAAAAGAGACAAGAGAGAAAAATCCCTTGAAGTAATTTGCAGAGTGCTGCAAAAAAGCAATAGCGCAATTACGGTGCACCACATACGCAATAAAATACAACTCGTATTCATGCCTAAAATTGAAATAATATTTTTATAATTAGAGTTTTGAATGCTATTATTATATGTTAATAAACATACTTTTCAAAATACGCATGAAATTTACCAAAAATATTACCAGTCCAAATAATTTTCAGTTGACGTGAACGCCACCCAGAGAAGAATGTCAAAGACGACGAAATAAGCGATTAAAGAACTGCTCTTGTTTTCGTGCGCGCCGTGCAAAAACTATACCGTGTTAACGCACAGCAAGTTTTTCCCTTCTTGAACAAAAGAGAATAACCGATCACGCGACGCAAAAACAACACCGTCTAAACCAGCCCTTAGTTATTGAAAATGTATACATTTCTCCTTCAGAGAAAAAAAGGAAACTTCTCTTTGTCACACACATACTCAATTGCCTTAAGTGATTTTTTTTTAAGGCAGGGGGACAGGAGACCCTATCTCAAGCACGGAGGCCATAGCGGCCCATTGTGCTGGCCTGCTAGAAGGACATTCACCAAAGCCTTCCTGTCCTCTTAATGAAGCGCATCAGGTCCTGGTGAGGCAGGTTTTTCAGCTCATCAACAGACAGAAGGGCAGATCCTACAGTATCCAGCTTGCACCGGGCGAAGGGCGAACACGCACACAAAAAGTATTCGGTTGTCTCCGGCTCTCCCTCCAGGCAGGATACGACAAACAGTCAGGGCTGTCAAAACTCCCATCCATGTTAGATGAGCGTGAAGTAAGCTGGGGCCAGTGATGATGCCAATCACAGTTCTACATTGTTTCCTTCCGAGCCCCATGAGAAAATCGGAAATATTCCAATTAGGTCCATCAAGAAACAGTTTTGTACACCTGTAAATACTCAGGTTTGCCCATCTCTGCGATGCTTTCTTCCTTAAGTGCTACATGCAATTCTTTCTTTCAAAATTTGAATTTTCTCTGTGTTATAAACTCCAAGCTATTCGGGATAAGATATCTCATTCGCAATGAGTTTATAAATTATTTATGTAGATACAACTCGTAATCTGAAGGTCCGTTTTTTAGACATCTTGTGGTAAGCGGAACTATATAGTTTATCTAAAGTCAAAACTTCAATGAAATGTAATCAATGTATTAGCTCAATAATTTTAAAGATATCGATTTTTGGCTAAAAACAAAAATTTATTCTTTTTATCTGTAAATCAAAAACTATGCCATGTCAAACAAAAAAACCCATAATCAAGGACACATAGCAAAAAATGAACTAATTCGATGCAGTGGACTCCGAGATATTTGGAGCTCCGACTTTGAAAATGTGCCTTTGATAAAAATAATTAGGGAGTTTTGCTATGAAAATTCAAAGCGAAATAAGTCAATCTGAAATTGACTCAATTTGCTGCTAAGTCTGCAGCTCGAGAATTGAATAGAAAAAACTCTTTACGCAAACGAAAATGTTTGAAAAAAGAAATTTCATTGCAAAAAGAGGGCGTTTCATATAAGCAGGAACCGTATAATCATCAGTACGGCTTGGTTCCTCCCTGGCATATACGGTTGCTGCTTACATGAAACGCCCTTTTTTTGCAATGAAATTTCTTTATTCAAGAATTTTCGTTTGCATAAAGACTTTTTTCCATTCAATTCTCGAGCTGCAGACTTAGAAGCAAACTGAGTCAATTTCAGATTGACTTATTTCGCTATGAATTTTCATAGAAAAACTTTCTATGAAATGCTAGTCCGTCCCGCATAGGGCTAAATCTTGCTAGGCATTCAAGTAAATACGTAGTATTTCGCCTCACATAATTCACACTTAAAATTTGTTTTAAGTCTATATATGAGGTCAGCTTGGCTGTTTGCTTTGGCAGGCTACGGCAGGCAGAAACCAAGCCATACTGACGATTATACGGGTCCTGCTTATATACAACACCCTCTTTTTGCAATGAAATTTCCTTTTTCAAAGATATTCGTTTGCATAGAGTTTTTGTTTTCCAAAAATAATCAGTAATTAGCACACGAAGCATGCCTCATAGGTTCGTTAAAATGGGACTGTCTCTCGTAGCTTTCGCGCAATAACTTACCTGAACCTTAGTGCAAGGTATATTTCAAAGTGCTGTAGCTTCGACAATTTTAGTCGGACAACTCAAAATGTTGATAAAATAAAAAATGCAAAAATCCTTTTCTTCAAAACTCTTAACCTTAACCTTAACCTCTTAAGGTGGTTTCGCCATTTAACGACATAGAAGTTAGTTAAGACGTTTTTATAAGATTGAAAGTAGTAGTCATAGCACACAAGGTATTACAGCCCTTACTTTTTTTATTTATAATATAATGGCTGATTTCGCAAAAACTTAAGGTGAAAATCTTCCAAGCAAATATAAGACCTATTCTAATATGCTCTGATATAGTCGTAGCGATAACGTTCCTAACACATAGCATTCGATTTTTGAAGAATTTTAAACAGTAGGTCTTCCACTCTATAATATGATCAAATTCGCGATAACGATTTATATTATCAGTAAAGGATAAACAATTTTTTGGAATCCTAACAATCTTAAACTGCATTAAATCTGGTAGATTTTGATGAATTGGATTAGCTTAAAAAATTAACAGGGTCTCGAAGAGCAGTGAAAAACCAATGATTTGCTCGACACAAATACTATTGATGGAAAAGTGATATAATAAATGCAGCTGAAATTCCCTGTAAGGGTATGGTTATAATGTATTCATTAAAATAAAATTATACTCACAAAGTTGAATAAGTTCATAGATTACCTGAAACGAAAAAAAAAAAAATTAGAAAAGGAATTGAAAGTTTGAATTAGACAAAAAAGTGATTTCTGACATTTTTAACATGACAATGCTCTCATACACAAGACCGAGAAGTATATATAGATCAAATGGATAGATTATATCCCTACACTGTAAAAAATGTGCATAATTGTTGTCACAGAGCTTAGGTATTTTTCCCTAAAATGTAGAGAATATTCCCTACATTTTTGGGAGTACTGCCTATATTTTAAGGAATATTCACTACATTTTAAGAAAAATGCTTTGTGGCAACAATTGCGCGCATTTTTTACAGTGTACCTATTCCAACTCAAATCCCAGTCCTTAATCTGTATTGTGTAAAGCAAGTTCAAAGATTATGTTAAGTATAATAATAATTAAATTAAATACAATCATAAACAAGCATAAAACATTAAACTTGAGTCTTGGCTCCGATATATATCAAAATTATAATCAATGTCTACTTGGTACCGTTGAATAAATAATCGAAGGACCAAGACTTTTAGGAATATGTATCCTAATTTTCAGCACGACAGCAAGATGGAGCGTTAGTATTCAAGCGTAAGTATAATGGTTCTTCATCTACTCACGTGGAATAGACATAGCTCCAGATGGGACTCTCTTCAAAGGTGTAGTCGTAGAAACCTTGATGATGATGGTTCTTGAAGGCTTACGTTTTTTGCAATTGTAGTTTTATTGCTGTATTGATTTGCGTAGTTGTATTTTATATCGTCGATGGATGATACGTGAAAGTAACAGCCAAGCTATCCCTGTGACAGCTGGCGTAATGCAGTAAAGCTAATATGCAAGTGTGAGTTATTGAGCAAGAAGCGTGTTGTAAACTGGTCCTTAGTTGACACAATGGCAACAAGAGAGTTACAGTGGAACCGCTTAGAGCAAGCTGATTTAGTACCAGTAGCACTGTTGGAAAGTAGTCGAGGAGCGAATGAGGCGATCTTGTTCATTCGACCTTGACACGACTTAGAAGTCCGTTGAGTTCGTAACGGAGGCGTGCCAATTGCATGGAGGTTGACAACACCTTCTCCTCACCGGCACTTTCAGTATTGGCTGATATTCCTCTTGATGTATATTTTTGTGGATTAGCTATTCTGAAAATTAATATTATTTATAGAATTCGGGAGCAATCAAATTCATAGTCATCCGGGGGAACAATATTTCCTTAATATAATTTTATTAGTTTTAAAGTAAAAACATTAAAGTTTTGTTGAGATGACGTGCTCGTATGTTGGTAAAAAATCCAAAACTTACAAAACAACAACTGTCTATTTTTTACATCAATTTTTTGTTTAAAAAAAAGCCAACCTAGATAAAGATCCCTTGGGACGTCAGCAAGGTATCTCAATGTATTTTAAATCGTATTTATTCATAGCGTATACAGCGGCATTTGCAATCGGTCGAATGTGCAGTTCGGAATGAAGCGTCGCCACAGACTGGTAATTGACTTTGTGGTGGATTTCTGCTACTTCCGCACATGAATTTTACACTTTGTATTTCGAGCAGCACCTAGCTGCAATGGTTATTTATATTTATTGCTTGTACGCACAGTAATCTTATGAAGTTATATTCATTTTTATATACATATATTAGTTGTAAAAACACAAGCTTCAAAATAAACGAAGTAGCTCCCATTCAGATAAAATAACGAAAAGTTTTCTGGATAAGGCGAGATTTGAAAAAGTATTCTGGATAAGACTAGTTTTGGAACAGCAAGTCCTGAAATTGGCGAGTTTTGGAACAGTATTTTAAGAAAACAAAATAATAGTTCAATAGTTCCTTATTAAAATATAACATTAAATTTTACATTAATCCAATGACAACAAAAATAAAAACACTTTGACCTCATTTATAAGAAAAATAAAATATAATTAGAATTAAAAAAAAAAAAAAACACATATGAACTATAACAGAATTTCACGCACTAAACACTATAAAGAGTTCCTGGATTATCCTCATAAGAAGTGTGCGAACAACAAGAAATGTTAGCCTCTTCTGTAGTATGGTTTTCAGTGACAGATGTTATCAAATATCTGTAAAATTCCAAATCAGACAGATCAGTCCATTTGTCGCCAAGGTGTTTTTTAATAAGTGTCCAGAGTCTTGAAGTTTTGCTTGCTTAATGGGAACTACTCCGATTTTAATTATCTCCGGGCTCATTCTACTGTAAGATTTACCCCTCCTCGATAACGATTTAAAAACAGAGAGATCGCATCTGTAGTTTATTTCGACTTTCACAAGTATTCCTCCTTTCGCTGTCTTCTTAATGAACAAGCGCTTGCTTGGTGCAAATTTAAAATGGCATTGTGTATTTTGGGAAGCACATCCTCTCCAATTTCTAATCATAACGTCATTTTTCACATTAAAAACCGTACCATACTCTTTGAAAATTTCAATATAACAGGCAGGATCAATGATAGTGTCAAGTTTCCTCACTTGTTTTTCGATTCTTCCAAAGACACAATCCGGCGGAATGTACGAATGCCCAGGAATAGGAAATATCAATTGAATTTCTTTTATATTTCTAGGTGTTTCAGACCGAAGAAGCCAAGAAGACAGCATTCCAACCATTGTTGAATTCTTGTTTTGTCCTCCACATCCGTCTGCAAATAGCTTGATAACATGAAATTGTGTTAAATCTGTATTAATGAGACGATGATGAACACAAGATGAAATTTCTTTTGAAGATTTGTAAAATTCATTTTCAAGCCAGGTGTAAATGAAAACATTATTGGGATTTTGCTTTTCCTTTGAATGTCCTTGACAGATGGTAAATTTAAACAGATGAATTTGTCTACTATAATAGGCAGCCTGATCGGCAACCTTGGGGAGAATCATGTTTTTTTGGCAATCAAAAGACAGCTTTAATACTGCTTTCTCAGATTTCCTTAAACAATCGTGAAATGCTGCGTATTTCAGTTTATGTAGTCTTAACTCTACCATTAAATCATTTTTTTTAGGTTGATCATGTGTTCTTTTAATTGTTTCCCGAAGTTCTACACATTTTGAACAAACATCTGTTGAAGGCATTCCAAAATTTATATTGTATTCATCACAAAATTTTTGCTGAAGTATTCATATTTCACCCTTATACCTATCTCTGGAATTGAACATTTTCCACATTTTGCGAATGCTTAGATCACTTGCTAAATACTGCCTCAAAGTCTTTGATCTGCAATAATGCGATTCTATTGGATTAAATGTTTCGATGAAAGTTTTCACTGCGATTCTTTTTTCCAAATAAGTTTTGCTTCTTGTATCACCTCCTCTATTTTCTTTTGGAATAACGCCTTTGGTTATAATGCAGCTTTCTTATTAAGGAAATTGAAAATAACGAATTTCTCGGAGAAGGAGAGTTTTGGAAGTTGAAAACGTGAGTTTTGGAGCTTGGATGTGATTCCAAACGATGCAAGGCAGCAACGAAAGGAGAGTATTGTGTTTGACTCATTTTTTTTTTTAAAATGGATGAAGAGTTTTGGAAATGGCCTAATAATAATTAAATCAAATAAAATCATAAACAAGCATAAAACATTAAACTTGGGTCTTGGCTCCGAAAAATATCAAAATTATAATCAATGTCTACTTGGTACCGTTGAATAATAATCGAAGGACCAAGACTGGTAATTGAATTTGTGGTAGATTTCTGCTACTTCCGCACATGAATTTTACACTTTGTATTTCGAGCAGCGCCTAGCTGCAATGGTTACTTATATTTATTTCTCGTAATAAGAATCAAATAGCAGAAAAATACCATAACTTTATTGCCGCGATATGTTCTTTACAAAAGTTCACATGAGATATGTCAAACAAAACAAAAGTATATCGAAAACAAAAAATATTTTCTTACAATACAAGTGCAGTACTTTTCAAAGGCAACTATGCTGTATACTTTACAAACTAATTTAACATGTAACAAGTAAAAAATATGATGACAATACAGGCAATGACCTCTGTGGTGTAGGCAATAACAATGTGATAAATATACATCTGTGGTATTCATAAATACATTTTCGTCACCGATATCAGCACAAAAGCCAGAATATCAAAATAAAGAAATAAAATATTAAAGGAATTGAATTGACAATAATTCAGAAGTTGGACAAAATCCGGAAATTAATAAGATAAAAGTGAAAAATTTAATAAATGCATGCATTTCTTTTCGAACAATCTCTACGTTCCCATGCAGAATTAAACTTAAGTTTCAGGCAACGGAAACCAAGGTTGAATTCAAGTTCAATTGTTTCCTTCCATATAAATTGACTTAATTAAACTTGACCCTGAATTAACCCAGTCCATGGAATTGTAGAAATTAATTTCTCCCTTCTGCCATTTGCGTCATCCAATATTTATCAAAACATAGTTATTTAGAGGACGGACTACTTTCAACTGTCAGTCTTTAGCACACGATTTTTTTTTTTTTTTATGAATTTGTCTTTTGAGATTGTTTCAACTCGAGATTATGTAAATTTTTTTAATTCTTGGATTTTTTCTTGCGATTCTTCGATTTTATTTTTATTGGAAACTGTTTTTGTATAGCATATACTTGATCACAGCAGGTGAATTTACTACTGAATAAATATTATATCCAAAATTTTCACGCTCTTCGCAAACGAAAGAATTGTATAAAAAAGATGACTCCTTCAATACAAAAAAAAATATTTTAACACCTTTGCCTATCCCAAGTAGATCAGTTTTAAATAAAATACAAATCAGAGGACCTAATACGCAAAGTGGCTGCAAGGTTTCAATGAATTTTCTTGCAAAATTTAATCACCTAATTTCTGTACTACAGATGCAATACATACATATACAGGGTGTTCCAGTTTGAGTATGCAATATTGAAATCCCTAAAAGATCAAGTGATTTGCAATCGAAAATGTTATATTAAATTTTGTTCGAACTCATGTTATTTTCGAAATTACAGGAGATTTTAGATTTTTCGAAAATATGATACAGCTAACCCTCGATTTGCACGGTTTCGGTTTAACACGACTGAAAAAATGAGGAAAAATTCCATTTATATGATATTAATTTTCAGTTTAACATGGTCACAAAAATTTTGAAAAAAATAATCGCGAAAATTTAGAATTCAAAAAAACTAAAAAAACTACTATGTAGTACACAGTTATCTCGCCTGCTCAGTTCGAATAGGATGCACTGCAATGTAATATTATGAGGTTGCTTGTGCGTTTATGCTTTCATTTGAATGACATTGAAAATATTTATGCTTGAGCTCTGAACTTTCAAAAGAGGAGAACAAGGCCCACAATGCAACAGAATAGAATGAAACAAGAAATGGAATAGGAATTCAAGGCTAAACACAGTTGCGATGGCAGACGGCAGACTTTTGCAGCAATAATAATAATTTTTTTTTTTATGTAAATATGCTTCTTTTATTTTTGGCTCTTTGGCTCTTTTAAAAATCCTTAAAATACGTGGCAAAAGGCCTACAATGTGTACAAAAAAATCAGACAATAACTAATCTAATCATAACACAAAATGGGTCAAAAGGGACAACGAAAACAAACTAGACACTAACAATTGAACGAGAAGAAAAAATGAAACATTAAATTCTCAAAAGAGACTGTATATAACGGATACTAGAAATTTTGAAAGATGCCTAAAAGATGAAAAAAAAAACAAAAAATTTATTACTTGTCCCAATTTTGACAATTGGGTAAGTGGCAGTTCCAAGAAGTTCCAAATTTCCAAATTAATCTAATCAAAATGTAATTCCCTAAACGAGCGTATTTTCAACAAAAAATTTTGTAATTTAGAACCGAGACCGAAACCGAAGTAGAAAAAGTATAAATCGAACGAACGAAAAAATTTATCCGATACCGTTATAGAGTTCCGCGAGGGCGGCCTGTAGTATCATAGACCTCTACAAACTGCCCTCATCATCCCTCCAGCTGAGCATCTCTAACGGAGCGCTTATCCTTCCCACAGCACTTGCAACGGTTCCAAAGCGAGGAGAAGCCCCGTGGACTAGTGTTGCAAATGCTGTGGCCTGATATCACCAGCGAAAGACAAGAGCGCCGTCCTGCACTGACGATAGTGGCTGCCATGTGCAGTTGAATGTATCTGCGTTCGTTGCCAGATATTCAAGACGTAAACGTCTCTTCAATCTGTCAACGAAGTGGCGCTTAAGTGCATGTGCGTGGTGTTGTGGGTCAGTGTTCTGATTCCCATCTCCGGCTCTCATGTAGTACAAGTGAATTGTAGATTTGGCCAGTGTCAACACAAAGCTAATCAAACAATTCACCCGACTACAAACCTTTGGTCCCCATAGAAACGATGTCCTAGTAATGCCGAAATTCGGGTGGATCAACTGACACATATCGCGCACCAGTTCCATCAGACTCTGCAAAGCTGGACAAGTGAAGAACCTGTGAAACAAGGTGCCTTCACCAGAACAAACTGTGCAGATCCTCTGAACCCGCCGGTCGATATGTGACAACTGATTAGGATGCATAAGACTGTGATGCAGCAATTTGAATGCTACATCAGCATCTTTGTAACTAGAAGGATAACTGTAGACTACTCTGCAAGTTATCCCTCCCATCACGCCCATATTCACCCCGAGGTGTGTTCGCCACCTGTTGTATCCTGTGTACTCCGGAGGTCTTATTGACATAAGCACGTCACGGAGCACACGTGTTGTAAGTGTGCTGAAAGGTGTGTGAGGCGGTCTGTCCAGAACGAAAGCATCTTCCAACTTAGTGCCAGGGTCACTGGTCCCAAGTTGGCGAAATCTCTCCCGCGCAGAAGCCGCCAGGTCGTGTAGTTGTGGAGTGTTCGTGTTTATTCGACAGTTTCCAGAGATATCAATAATATCTCCGAGAACTGTCAGTGTATGCGTGTCAGCTTCAAAACCTCGAGCATTACCGAACACTGAATCTATTAATTCAGGGTTAAACCTGATTGGAATCGACGCGAATTGCGTGTACCGCAGAGCATTCCACTTAAGGTGAAATGCTGGCCTGATTCTGCCCCAGGTCTGAATCGTTGAGATTAGATCCTGTGGCCAGTCACGAGGATAGGGTGGTCGAACAGAGAGCAGGTAGTAATACTCCCCTATGCCGATCCCTCCCAGTACATTCACCCACAGTTGAGAAATTAAGGTGTCTCTCTGGCAAAACACTCGTTGGAATGCACGCACTTGGAGACACCTTGATTTCACAACCAAGTTAGTGAGACCTAATCCACCTATCTTGACTGGCAGACAGAGCGTGCTTTCAGCAACCCATCGTCTTCCGCACCAAAAGGCGTCTATCGCTTTTGCTTGAAGAAGACCTACGAAGCCTTCATCAAACGTCTCAGACTTTAGCAGATGAACGATGGACGAGGTAATCAAATAGTTTATCACGACTGACCTTCCCATTAGGGATAGTGGAAACAGTCGACTACGCCATGAGTTAACAGCTCTAGAGAGTTTCTCAAGAGCGATGCGGCTATTATTTGATTTACTCTCGCGTCCGATATACACACCTAAATACTTCAGGCAAGTATTAGTCCATTGGATGTTCAGTGGAGTATCTGTACGATCTCTCCACCTTCCACACCACAAGCCTTGACTCTTGCTAAGGTTGATTTTAGCGCCCGCTATACGTTCGTACTGTTCGAAAACAGCACAAGCGACCGGAAAAGCTTCATCTCTTGTCACGAAAATAGAAAGGTCATCCGCATATGCCAACATAAGAGGCCTCACATTGGTATATGGTAGATGCACTGAATATTGTCCGAGCATTCGACGAAGATTCACCAGTAGCGGCTCCAACGAAAGATCATAAAGCATACCTGACAATGGACAGCCCTGTCTGATACCTCGATGAAACGAGATAGGAGCCAGAACCTGTCCTTGATGCTTAATCAAAATCGCTGAATCTCTATACAGTTTCCCGATGATATCGAGCCACCTGGGCGGGAACCCAAATGCCTCGAGAGCAGTCAGGAGATACTCGTGCGAGACGCTATCAAAAGCATTTTGCTGGTCAAGAGAAATCATGGCCATTTGTGTACCTGTCTGTTCATGGTAGGCAAACAAATGTTTGGCTACCGCGATGTTGTCGTAGATACTACGACCAGGAACACAATAGGACTGTTCCGGGTGTATTACCGAAGCAATCACTGAGCGGAGTATCGCCCCTAATGCTTTGCAGACGATTTTATAGTCCACATTGCATAGGGTTACTGGCCTCCAGTTCCCCATCCTCTGCAAATCTCCCTTCTTTGGAATCAATCGCATAACAGACCTCCTCCAACTAGTAGGAAAGTCTGAATGCGTCTCAACCGCCGAATTGAAGACTTCCAAAAGGTCAGGAATTAATAAATCCCTGAAACGTATGAAGAATTCTGGAGTCAAGCCGTCATAACCAGGTGAAGTGTGTCGCCTTAGATCCTTTGTCGCAGCGATCATATCCTCCAATATGATTACTGTATCCAGGAGCTCCTTGCTGTCTTCAGAGAAAGTGGGAATATTCTCAAGAAATTCATGAGTGGTCGAGGATGTTGTCGACGTCGATTCAGAGTAGAGACTACTGTAATAGTCTCGAATAAATTCTGATAGCTGTTGTCCGTTGAGGACTTGTCCAGATTCATCAACTATCGATTCGACTTCACAAGAAGCAGTACGTCGTCTAGTTGCCTGAAAGAAGTACTCGGTTGGAGAATCGCCTTCCCTCAGCCAGCGTGATTGGCTGCGCAGCACAAACTCCAAGCTGTGCTTGTAAGTTTGTGTTGCCAAGCGTTCCTTTATTCTGTTAAAATAAAGAATCAACTCCGGCTGAGTTGGGAGAAGAGCTGCCACCCGAGATACTTCGGCCGACAAGCTAGAAGCTTGATACCCACTTCGATTGAAATTCGCTTCGATAAAAGATCGAATTTGGAGCTTTCCAACATCCCACCATTGACTAAGAAGAGGAAAGTCACCTTTCCTCTCTTGCCAATCGTGCCAGAATTCAGTGAATTCATTGATGAACTGCTCGGAATTCAACAAATAGTTGTTGAATATCCAGTATGCAGTTCTTCTTTCAACTAGAGTGCTGGTTGCCACTACAAGAAGGTGATCGCTAACGGAACACACTTCATGAGTGACACCAACGAAATGTTCTAGTATTCCAGGTGAGACGTAAAGTCTATCGATTCTGGAGCCTGCGAGACTTCCATGGATATTTCGCGAGACCCTCGTGTATGATCTAGTCGTAGGATGCATCCAACGATAGATATCCACGAGTCTGAAAACACGAACAAAATTCCTCAACCGAGTAGCATTAACAGAGTTGAACTCAACTCCGGAATGCCGATCCATTGAGGGATTTAGCGTGCAGTTGAAATCACCTCCGAGGACAGTTTCGCCACTAAAATTCACCAGACAGGATTGAACACTATCAAGAACTTGTCTTGTAATGTCCTGGTCATGAGGAAGGTACACGTTTACTACCTTGATATGTTTGTCTTGAACGACAAAGTCCAGGGAAGAAGCGAAGCCTGGGAAGATATCTGTATAGACAGGAGACGATAGTGTGAATTTGTTGGATACAATGATTGCCACCCCTGAGCCTCGACGAGGCGCAGGTGTGGCAAACATTGCATAGCCAGTGTGCAAATAAGCATAACGCTCAAGTTGTGTATATGTGTCTTGTGTAAAATTCGTCTCCTGTAGAAGGGCGATGTCTATATCGAACATTTTGACATGTTCGATAGTGCTGTGTAACCTTGTATGTGCACTTAAACCCCCGGCGTTGATAGAAGCTATCTTGCACATTCAAAGAGATGAAAAGCTGAAACGATGATGGTACGACGTCTATTGACTAGGAGAATCAACCAAGCGATGCTCCTGTATCAACTCCTGCACCCTCCTATGGAGTCGATCTAACCGGGATATACCGTTGTACTTCCCCTTCTTCTTGCACTCCTCTTGTAGGAGTAGAAGTTGGGGAAGTAGCAATTCCGGCTTCCCCAGCTCCTCCACAAGAATACTCCAGATTTTGCCTGAATTCTTCTTGTACAGGAGCCGGGAAAGAATCCTCGAGATCTTCTCCCTAGGAAGGGTTCCCAAACCCTCCGAGACTTCAAATTGGCTACCAATCGACATGGTGCTACCACACGATTCGTAGCCACTGAAGCTCGAGAGACCAGTCTCATCAAAACCGGTCATATCGCAGTCCGAAAGCTGCTCGAGAGACACTTCCGTGTCTCTCACAACAACCTTCGAGCCGCAAGCACCACTATCGTCCTCCTCCGAGTGGGGCCGTTTTGATGCGACTGGCTTCGCTGGCTCTGGAGGAGGCAGCATCGCCCGGTCCACCTTCGTCTTCCTCCTCGTCCTCCTTTTTTTACCTACTTGGCTATTCGACTCCTCGTCGGAAGTAGCCATGCCTTCGCGTGCCGACGTGGCACCGTTTATAGCCTTAATGTTTTTTGCCTCTAAGACAACTTCAGGCACTTTAGCCACTGGCTGCTCCAAGATAGCAGGCTGAGTGCTGGCAGAAAGTTCCTTCTCCGGAGCCACTACTGTAGCAGTGGTTTCCTTCGAAGGAGCCTTCTGTTCAGCCTTCTTTCCGCTTCTCTTGGGGCAGTCAGCAATAAAATGCCCTACCAAATGGCAAGCATGGCATTTCGCTTCGGTGCCAACGTCTATCCAGTATCTCGAGCCGGATATGCTCAGGTAGAAGCCTGACGGAAGCGTACATCCCTTATTTAAGGTGATGGACGCTTCCCGGCTGGTACCGAAGATACCCCGCCCCAGACCCTCGTCCCCAATTTTGATGGGAATGGCGCGAACCTTTCCATGAACCTTCCCGAATCTCCCAAGGAAATTCGCGAGGTCTTCATGTTGGGCTCGCATAGGGACCCGTGAAAACACGACCTTCGTGGGCTTTTCCCTGAGTGGGAACGGCACAAGGTGTCTACCATCCACCTCGATGCCCTCAAGCATAAGCTTGGTAGCGCTTTCGAGGGTTGTGGTATACACCTCAACCATTCCCCCAGCTATTATCCCCATGGAGAATAGCTGCTCACAGGAGATGACGCGGAAGATTGCCTTCAGGTATGCAGTCTGAGGACATCCTCTGATGTGCTCCAACTGCATCCCGTAGCTCTCATCCTGCCACCTCCCGTCGAAAAAGCCCTGGAGACCCGCACTGGTCTTGGGCCGAGGCTTACCTGCGTCCAATGGGGCTGGACGAGGAGTGATGCCTTTGCTCAAAATTTCAATTGTACTATTATTCCTGGAACCACCACTTACCTGGGCATACGAAATCCCTGGCACTACAGGTTG
This sequence comes from Dioctria rufipes, assembly GCA_963924295.1. Lineage (NCBI taxonomy): Eukaryota > Metazoa > Arthropoda > Insecta > Diptera > Asilidae > Dioctria > Dioctria rufipes. Next base: position 158,816,622 of record OZ002743.1, on the reverse strand, counting down.
GGGTCGCAGTATTGCTGCTGGTGCTACTAGTTCTGCTGTTACTGTTGGTTGCTGCTTCTTTGGAGCTTTCTTCGTTGAAGACAGCGGTGGCCTCATTAAAACACCATTCGGCTTTGGTGCTGAACTTGAAGCCTTTTTGACCACTTCAAGTAATTTTTCATGAGGCGCGTTTGACACTGCGGCAACAGCAATAGCTGCTGCTGTATTGCTAGCTGTAGAGGCTAGTGCCTCATCTACTTCTCGAGCGAGGTCCGCTGCTCTTGTTGTAGTCTTCTCCTGAGGAGTCGGCTTCAATTTTGCCAGTTTGGCCTCTTCAGTTGGGCCCTTATTGGCCTCTTCAGTTGGGCCCTTATTGGCCTTTTCATTGGGCCCTTTGGGGTATTCCTTGGTAGAGGAAGAAGAAGCGTTACTATTCTTCTTCCTCCTTCCACTTGATTTGGGGGGATCATCAGTCCCCCCAGCATCGCTGCTGCTCTCACTCATTTTGAGTGAGGCAGTGTGATTTTGTATTTCACGCGATTTAATTTTTTAAATTTTATTTAGTTTAATATTTTGCACTTCACAAAAAATTTTAAATGTCTGGTCGAAATATTATAAAAAAGAAATTTTACGGTAGCCACGTTGTCATGGCAACGAAAAAATTTAGAAAATTTCTTAGAAATGTCACTGAATTTGTTCGATTTTCACAATTTTTTTTCAAATTTCACAGTTTTTGATGCACTCTTTCACAGATGCGAGCAATATTAATGCAGAACTAATATTGTCGACCACACTTCTATATAATTATACACTTTTTGGGCACTATTTATACGAATAATTATATACTTCCTTGGAGCCAAATCTGACACGTCCGCTCTCTTCAGAATAATAATAATAATAATTTTTTTTTTATTTATATATGCTCTTTATTTTTGGCTCTTTTTGTGGCTCTTTTAAATATTCCTTAAAACTAGTTGGCAAAAGGCACAAAATTGTAAAAAAGACACTAGCTAAACTAACTTATAAATAGTCAAAAGGGACAATTAAAAACAACTAGAACAATTAATACAACAAAAATGACACAAACAAGACAAAATTCTCAAAAGAGACTAAAAAACGGATACAAGAATTTTGAAGACGATCTAAAATATAGACAAAAGATTTAAAAGTCCCAATTTTGACAATTGGGTAAGTGGCAGTTCCAAGAAGCTCCAATTTCCAAAATAATCTAATAAAAATAATGACCTAAACGAACGAATTTTCAAAATAAAATTTTGAAATTTAGCACCGAAACCGAATTAAAAACTTAATAGCCGAACGAACGAAAAATTTACCCGATACCGTTATAGAGTCCCGCGAGGGCGGCCTGTAGTATCATAGACCTCTACAAGCTGCCCTCATCATCCCTCCAGCTGAGCATCTCTAACGGAGCGCTTATCCTTCCCACAGCACTTGCAACGGTTCCAAAGCGAGGAGAAGCCCCGTGGACTAGTGTTGCAAATGCTGTGGCCTGATATCACCAGCGAAAGACAAGAGCGCCGTCCTGCACTGACGATAGTGGCTGCCATGTGCAGTTGAATGTGTCTGCGTTCGTTGCCAGATATTCAAGACGTAAACGTCTCTTCAATCTGTCAACGAAGTGGCGCTTAAGTGCTTGTGCGTGATGTTGTGGGTCAGTGTTCTGATTCCCATCTCCGGCTCTCATGTAGTACAAGTGAATTGTAGATTTGGCCAGTGTCAACACAAAGCTAATCAAACAATTCACCCGACTACAAACCTTTGGTCCCCATAGAAACGATGTCCTAGTAATGCCGAAATTCGGGTGGATCAACTGACACATATCGCGCACCAGTTCCATCAGACTCTGCAAAGCTGGACAAGTGAAGAACCTGTGAAACAAGGTGCCTTCACCAGAACAAACTGTGCAGATCCTCTGAACCCGCCGGTCGATATGTGACAACTGATTAGGATGCATAAGACTGTGATGCAGCAATTTGAATGCTACATCAGCATCTTTGTAACTAGAAGGATAACTGTAGACTACTCTGCAAGTTATCCCTCCCATCACGCCCATATTCACCCCGAGGTGTGTTCGCCATCTGTTGTATCCTGTATACTCCGGAGGTCTTATTGACATAAGCACGTCACGGAGCACACGTGTTGTAAGTGTGCTGAAAGGTGTGTGAGGCGGTCTGTCTAGAACGAAAGCATCTTCCAACTTAGTGCCAGGGTCACTGGTCCCAAGTTGGCGAAATCTCTCCCGCGCAGAAGTCGCCAGGTCGTGTAGTTGTGGAGTGTTCGTGTTTATTCGACAGTTTCCAGAGATATCAATAATATCTCCGAGAACTGTCAGTGTATGCGTGTCAGCTTCAAAACCTCGAGCATTACTGAACACTGAATCTATTAATTCAGGATTAAACCTGATTGGAATCGACGCGAATTGCGTGTACCGTAGAGCATTCCACTTAAGGTGAAATGCTGGCCTGATTCTGCCCCAGGTCTGAATCGTTGAGATTAGATCCTGCGGCCAGTCACGAGGATAGGGTGGTCGAACAGAGAGCAGGTAGTAATGCTCCCCTATGCCGATCCCTCCCAGTACATTCACCCACAGTTGAGAAATCAAGGTGTCTCTCTGGCAGAACACTCGTTGGAATGCACGCACTTGGAGACACCTTGATTTCACAACCAAGTTAGTGAGACCTAATCCACCTATCTTGACTGGCAGGCAGAGCGTGCTTTCAGCAACCCATCGTCTTCCGCACCAAAAGGCGTCTATCGCTTTTGCTTGAAGAAGACCTACGAAGCCTTCATCAAACGTCTCAGACTTTAGCAGATGAACGATGGACGAGGTAATCAAATAGTTTATTACGACTGACCTTCCCATTAGGGATAGAGGAAACAGTCGACTACGCCATGAGTTAACAGCTCTAGAGAGTTTCTCAAGAGCGATGCGGCTATTATTTGATTTACTCTCGCGTCCGATATACACACCTAAATACTTCAGGCAAGTATTAGTCCATTGGATGTTCAGTGGAGTATCTGTACGATCTCTCCACCTTCCACACCACAAGCCTTGACTCTTGCTAAGGTTGATTTTAGCGCCCGCTATACGTTCGTACTGTTCGAAAACAGCACGAGCGACCGGAAAAGCTTCATCTCTTGTCACGAAAATAGAAAGGTCATCCGCATATGCCAACATAAGAGGCCTCACATTGGTATATGGTAGATGCACTGAATATTGTCCGAGCATTCGACGAAGATTCACCAGTAGCGGCTCCAACGAAAGATCATAAAGCATACCTGACAATGGACAGCCCTGTCGGATACCTCGATGAAACGAGATAGGAGCCAGAACCTGTCCTTGATGCTTAATCAGAATCGCTGAATCTCTATACAGTTTCCCGATGATATCGAGCCACCTGGGCGGGAACCCAAATGCCTCGAGAGCAGTCAGGAGATACTCGTGCGAGACGCTATCAAAAGCCTTTTGCTGGTCAAGAGAAATCATGGCCATTTGTGTACCTGTCTGTTCATGGTAGGCAAACAAATGTTTGGCTACCGCGATGTTGTCGTAGATACTACGACCAGGAACACAATAGGACTGTTCTGGGTGTATTACCGAAGCAATCACTGAGCGGAGTATCGCCCCTAATGCTTTGCAGACGATTTTATAGTCCACATTGCAGAGGGTTACTGGCCTCCAGTTCCCCATCCTCTGCAAATCTCCCTTCTTTGGAATCAATCGCATAATAGACCTCCTCCAACTAGAAGGAAAGTCTGAATGCGTCTCAACCGCCGAATTGAAGACTTCCAAAAGGTCAGGAATTAATAAATCCCTGAAACGTATGAAGAATTCTGGAGTCAAGCCGTCATAACCAGGTGAAGTGTGTCGCCTTAGATCCTTTGTCGCAGCGATCATATCCTCCAAAGTGATTACTGTATCCAGGAGCTCCTTGCTGTCTTCAGAGAAAGTGGGAATATTCTCAAGAAATTCATGAGTGGTCGAGGATGTTGTCGACGTCGATTCAGAGTAGAGACTACTGTAATAGTCTCGAATAAATTCTGATAGCTGTTGTCCGTTGAGGACTTGTCCAGATTCATCAACTATCGATTCGACTTCACAAGAAGCAGTACGTCGTCTAGTTGCCTGAAAGAAGTACTCGGTTGGAGAATCGCCTTCCCTCAGCCAGCGTGATTGGCTGCGCAGCACAAACTCCAAGCTGTGCTTGTAAGTTTGTGTTGCCAAGCGTTCCTTTATTCTGTTAAAATAAAGAATCAACTCCGGCTGAGTTGGGAGAAGAGCTGCCACCCGAGATACTTCGGCCGACAAGCTAGAAGCTTGATACCCACTTCGATTGAAATTCGCTTCGATAAAAGATCGAATTTGGAGCTTTCCAACATCCCACCATTGACTAAGAAGAGGAAAATCACCTTTCCTCTCTTGCCAATCGTGCCAGAATTCAGTGAATTCATTGATGAACTGCTCGGAATTCAACAAATAGTTGTTGAATATCCAGTATGCAGTTCTTCTTTCAACTAGAGTGCTGGTTGCCACTACAAGAAGGTGATCGCTAACGGAACACACTTCATGAGTGACACCAACGAAATGTTCTAGTATTCCAGGTGAGACGTAAAGTCTATCGATTCTGGAGCCTGCGAGACTTCCATGGATATTTCGCGAGACCCTCGTGTATGATCTAGTCGTAGGATGCATCCAACGATAGATATCCACGAGTCTGAAAACACGAACAAAATTCCTCAGCCGAGTAGCATTGACAGAGTTGAACTCAACTCCGGAATGCCGATCCATTGAGGGATTTAGCGTGCAGTTGAAATCACCTCCGAGGACAGTTTCGCCACTAAAATTCACCAGACAGGATTGAACACTATCAAGAACTTGTCTTGTAATGTCCTGGTCATGAGGAAGGTACACGTTTACTACCTTGATGTGTTTGTCTTGAACGACAAAATCCAAGGAAGAAGCGAAGCCTGGGAAGATATCTGTATAGACAGGAGACGATAGTGTGAATTTGTTGGATACAATGATTGCCACCCCTGAGCCTCGACGAGGCGCAGGTGTGGCAAACATTGCATAGCCAGTGTGCAAATAAGCATAACGCTCAAGTTGTGTATATGTGTCTTGTGTAAAATTCGTCTCCTGTAGAAGGGCGATGTCTATATCGAACATTTTGACATGTTCGATAGTGCTGTGTAACCTTGTATGTGCACTTAAACCCCCGGCGTTGATAGAAGCTATCTTGCACATTCAAAGAGATGAAAAGCTGAAACGATGATGGTACGACGTCTATTGACTAGGAGAATCAACCAAGCGATGCTCCTGTACCAACTCCTGCACCCTCCTATGGAGTCGATCTAACCGGGATATACCGTTGTACTTCCCCTTCTTCTTGCACTCCTCTTGTAGGAGTAGAAGTTGGGGAAGTAGCAATTCCGGCTTCCCCAGCTCCTCCACAAGAATACTCCAGATTTTGCCTGAATTCTTCTTGTACAGGAGCCGGGAAAGAATCCTCGAGATCTTCTCCCTAGGAAGGGTTTCCAAACCCTCCGAGACTTCAAATTGGCTACCAATCGACATGGTGCTACCACACGATTCGTAGCCACTGAAGCTCGAGAGACCAGTCTCATCAAAACCGGTCATATCGCAGTCCGAAAGCTGCTCGAGAGACACTTCCGTGTCTCTCACAACAACCTTCGAGCCGCAAGCACCACTATCGTCCTCCTCCGAGTGGGGCCGTTTTGATGCGACTGGCTTTGCTGGCTCTGGAGGAGGCAGCATCACCCGGTCGACTTTCTTCCTCCTCGTCCTCTTTTTTTTGACTACATGGCTAGTCGACTCCTCGTCAGAAGTAGCCATGCTTTCACGTGCTGACGTGGCACCGTTTATAGCCGTAATAATTTTTGCCTCAGAGACAATTTCAGGCACTTTAGCCACTGGCTGCTCCAAGATAGCAGGCTGAGTGCTGGCAGAAAGTTCCTTCTCCGGAGCCACTACTGTAGCAGTGGTTTCCTTCGAAGGAGCCTTCTGTTCAGCCTTCTTTCCGCTTCTCTTGGGGCAGTCAGCAATAAAATGCCCTACCAAATGGCAAGCATGGCATTTCGCTTCGGTGCCAACGTCTATCCAGTATCTCGAGCCGGATATGCTCAAGTAAAAGCCTGATGGAAG